>CM077108.1:1551070-1607317 GCA_039619505.1 Cimex hemipterus
CTCTCTCTCTCTCTCTCTCTCTCTCTCTCTCTCTCTCTCTCTCTGTATCTATCTATCTATCCATCTATCTATCTCTATCTCTCTTTCACCCTCACCCTCTCCCTCTCCCAATGCTTTTTTTCTCTTAAATTTTCCTAAGTTTCCTAATTTTTTATGATCGCTTTTGTAATTAATTATTCTCCCGACATGAAATTACGTGAAATTGAATCGGTGATCATGCTAAGCAGAGTCAATGACGCACCATGCGCGTCACACACAAGATTACACACACACACACACACACACACACACACACACACACACACACACAAAATCACCGCCTTATTATAACTTCCTAAAAATATTTTCACTATATGTTCGATAAGAACAAAATATAGCTTTATATATTTTTGCGACAAATCCTATTAATTGTACTTAGCATTGTGCGTTTACCATTTTAATATTGTTCATGACAATTTTTTGTGCAGTCGAGAACGAATTCTGTTTTGGTGCGTTTCTCAAATATGTTTTCTTATATATTAATATGTATGTATAATAAGCGTATCAACATCTCTAGGTGATATTTTCGTCTGATTAACTTGCTTTCAGCGTAGCGTAAATATTCAAGTCGTTGGGTATTGTATATTAAAGCAAGATCTACCAGATAGAAAACCGGATTACACGCAGTCGTATAAAATAACCTGGAAGTCCTGCATGAAAATTAAACTTCGCCACGAACCGTTTATTTTTTAATTGGCTCATATCGCTGCGCAGCGTGGGCGTGCTCCCCCTTTAATGAAATAGTTGCGGGAAATTTTATCCTCGGCGGCTTTGTCCCCGGTGCATCTCTAATTGAATTTAGATCGGTCCAAAAATCCTTTCACCTTTCAAAAAAAGTTTTGACAAAATCGTTTAAAAGAGACTTGTATTCCAATAAAGTTTTCATTAGCAACTCTACTTTTTTCTGGTACGGTCCAGTCTTCCGCCTGGCATTACCTACTTCAGTTTTAATTAAAGCGATTTAATTTATATGCATACCGCGCCCCGGCAAAGCTTAAATTTTAATTTCGAATTTCTGCAATATCACATTTTTTTATAAAACAAGCCCAAGCTTTCAACAGTTTAATTAGGTATTTTATTCCATGCTGCGCTCGTTTTGAGAACATTTAATTTTATTAAGTTACTCTATTGTTTTTGTTTGAAATATAACCACCAGCCTTTAAAACCTCAACTGTCTATCTATCCTTAATGTCTACATTTTAAGGAAGAAAGATATAACAAAATATATAATATTTAGAAGAAACGAACAATTTAAAAAGTCAACAATGGTCTTTAAGCAATTTTAATTTTAAGTAGTAATGTCAATAATAAAATATCTTTTAAAACATGCGTTTAGCACGCCTGAAAATAAGGTGTCTCCAAACTACCCTTTACCTAAATACATGTAAATCTATTTTTATTTAAAATTTATTGGCCAGAATATAAACTAACGACATGTCTAATAAAAATAAAATATCTGAAAAATAAGAAGGATACTGTGAACCGGGGTGTTGAGTATTTCCAAGCACTGCAGCATTATGGCTTAGAGTAAAATTTATATTTCCTTAGTTCTGTTTATTGGCTGCATCCTTATTTTATGAACAGTAGGTCACTGACTATTTTTCATGGACTTCTTTTTCCCGGGTACTTTACATTCGAAGAATATGGGTGTCAGTTTTTCCTCTTTGCATAACCAACCAATGTGGCGACAGATACCCATTGTGTACGTATTGTTCCCAATAATTTCCATGCAACCGTTCGATAGCCCTAACGCTGTCTTGATTTTCCCACAGTCCACGGTAGCAATGTATTTGTCATTTTTGGTAGGGTGGCCACTGGCACCTGAGAAAACATGTACAAAACATGGGCATATATAATAGTGATCCGATTTGCAGACTATGTAATGAGGAGGAGGAAACAGCCACTCATATCATCTTCGAATGCGGAGCAACGGCTCAATGGAGATTCAATCTGACGCACAAAAATGACTCAGAGAACCACATTGAAGCAATAACAGTCAATGACTTGATACTCCTGAGAAAAAGGATCGAGTCTATTGACTAAACTAAAGAACTAGGAAGACAATAAACCAGAAGGCTGCAGTGCCTGGGGCACACAAACCCCACCTCCTAGTACCTTTGCTACCATTCATTCATTCATTCATTTGGTAGGGTTCTTTAATCGTGAATAGTCGGTCATTTCTCGAATTCGTTCACTTTTCCTTTTGTTTTTGAGGACCCCTTCTGTGATCGAGAATTCTATTTTTGTTTTTGTTATCCCATTTGTAGATTCTGTGCTTGCTGATCCTTCTCTGGGCAGGTTTTTGTTTGTTCTTTACCCAGAATCCCTTTGCGGCCAGGCACTGAAAATATTGTCAGGTTGTTATGCTGTCACAGCTTTTGAAGAATTTGGATGCACAAGGACTACGTACAATGTAACTTTTTAACCTGCTAAGTTAGTTTGTTAGAGGACCCAAATCCAACGCTAAATGAAAGAATGGGATAATAAAATAACAGCCGGTATGTTCTACTTAAACTCTTTCCCTCGGGAGATAACAGTAAATACAATTTCTATTGCACAGCCGTTACGAACTGACAATTGGACGGAAAGCTCCCTGGAAAATCCAGAAGATCCGTTTCGCGAAATTGGTTTAGATAATGCTGTTTGGGACGCCCTACAGAAAAAAATATAGACGACAGTCGACTTTAGCCCTGCCTCTCCGAATCAGAACAAACGTTTTCCTCTTCGAACTAGAAAGTCGATGTTGCCTTGGGTATGTGAGCGATAAGAACGCGAAAAGGCGATAGAGATAGAAAGAGATGATCGCGTGAGAACGGGGCATACCGCTCAGGTATTGCTCTCGCAACTAACAAGCTCTCTTCAGTAATAGTGTCTTCTTTTCTTTCCTCCTTAGAAATCTCCTTTTACCGGTTTCTAGTGTTTTTTAAAGTTATTTATGTCTGAAAGAGGCTTACGCAATAATCGGATAGAAGAAAGTGTGAAGCGAAAGGATAACGCTAAAAATAAATAGAAAATAAAACACAGTTGTTTAATATAATGTCAACGCAGCAATTATTTATATGTACATAATAATTAAATAAAGTATACATATATGAATATACTTATTATTTTGTTTGATTGATAATTCATTGATTTAACTAAAAAATTATCAACTTTTAATCTTAATATTTATCTCTCGCTCTCTCTTTCTCTTCTTCTTTCCTCTTCTCTCCTTCTCTCTGAATCACGTGTCTTTTTTAATATGTCTTTTTCTCTATTTATCTTGCCTCCTATATCTCTCCCTCTAACTATCTATTTATATAGCTATTTTATTTCTTGGTAGGTTTCAGAAAAACATATTCTTTATAGTGCCAATATTTTGATCTTTATTGAGATCATCTTCAGGGACTGGGATTTACAAACATTATTTACATTTAACAAATACATTTAGAATGTAATCAACGTTTGTAAATAATTATCGATTAACGGTCTCTAATCTCTACACGTTTATTGAATAATGCCCTTTCCTAAAAAGTGCACTATTTTTTAGTAAAAATTGTAGTTAAACACGGAAACAGTTTTTTTTACTTTTTTGCTAGAGTCAAGAAGTAGTACACGTTAAGTTAAATCAACGAGCCCTGTAAAGTTAATTGAAATAGACGAAAAAACGCATTCCTAAAGCTCAACTGCTGCTTCCGCCCTGAAGCCCATCATTAACAAAGTTTCCTTTTCTAGTAAGGAAAAAACAAAAGGTTCGCACAATCCGGGGTGCCAGTCACGTCTGCGAGACCGGGGGGCCAACCGGGATTAATTGCACTGGAAAGCAAAAAAAAAAAAAGGAAAAAAAGGAAAGAGGACTCTTTGGAGAAGGCGAAAGAGGAGTCATAAATTCGTTAACCCTTTCCGCCGATAAAGGGGGATTGGAACGGAAGAAGACAAAGACGGAATTAGACGGAATGGGGGATCCAGCCTATCCCCAGACATTACGAGCCTCTATTTCAAGCGCATAACCGCCCGGGTATTTGAGACCCCACAGAAGAAAAAACATGTGTCAATCAGGGTATCAAAGGGTTGTTTAAACTGGCGCCCCTTTAAAGAAAAACCCGGGATCCCTTGTATTGATACTAGCGGATCTGAAAGTTATTACAGCTACTGATGTAAAGATTTTCTTACTAGTTTACAAACACACTGAGTTTTCTTTTTTTTAATGACCACTCTTTAATTCCGCGTATTCATAGATTAAAAGCACATATGTCCTGTTGTGTTCAGAAAGATAGAGTGTTTTCAAAGTAATTGAACAAAGTTTATTATTCTCCTTTAAAAAATAAAAAAAAGGTAAATATCTCTGAGTAGAGGTGAAACGAAATTTTAAGTGATTCCTTTATTATCTTTCACACAAAAAATGAAAAACCGTGATCTGGACACTGATTTCAACTGTTAAACATTTAATGCCCAAATCTATTTATGAGAAACAAATCGATCAAACAAACTGAAAAACCGACCCATGTTGTTTACGAAATATTATGGTTTTTGAATCGTGTGATTCTTTTCTTTTCTTTTTCACGGTTCATTGTAAAAAGTTTGTTGGCACTAACACCAAAGTACAGATTGTTTTAAACCTAAAACCTTAAGAAATTGCTATTTGAAACACAAACTTTCAAATTGAAATAATACTAGCTCAGAAGTTCAAGTCAAAAATTAAGAGTGTAAATTAAGCAAAAATTTGCTTACCACCTTAAAAATAATGATAAAAGGAAAACCTTATTAAAATAAAAAATTATACACTGCTCAAGAAAATCAAAATTAATTAGCCCCATAAAAACTTAAGAGAATTTTTCCTCTTAATTATAACTTAGAAAAAAAGAAGCGTTTCTCTGTTCATCGTGAAATTAAAGAGTTGTGATGATAAATATCACTTTTGGACAATTTGGCCGACATTAAGCAAATATGGGTATTCACACGGTCAATATGTTTGCAACCCACTTTAAGGAAAAAATAAGAAAGCACTTATTAAAAATGAAAAAGGATTCCTCCAACCTTAATTCTCTGCATGAAATTCTTGGGTATCAATTTGATCTTTACAACTGCCACTCAAAAGTCGAATAAGTTCATCACGTGGTAGATATTATATCCCGTTTTTTCCTTATCCTCAGATATCCGGCCTCAGAGATTTTGTAAGTGTGACCGACGCCCCGGCCACCAAGACCCCGGCATCGACGACCCGCAGGAGGAGTGTACACCCTCAATGATCCTCCATATTTTATTTTTGTAATGTGACCCCATTGGGGATGTGGATAAAAACCATTACGTCTAGATTGGTATGGAAACGTCCACATCCCCAAGGTCATAGGGGCTATCGTGACCCGTCCCTGCAAACTCAAACCTCAAGTTTACACTCTCTCTAAAAATTTAAAATGAGCGGATATGGTTACAAATAGCCATTTTAATATTAATATTCGTGTACTTTCAGTGTCTCTTTCGGAATTTGTTTCTCGTGATTGCCGAGACAGTATTGTTGTAAGACCTTCGTGAAGTAGGGCATCCCTACACTTCACTCTCTCTTCCATACTTCATACCTCACTGACTGTTTTTTCTGAGTCAGTCAAAGCAACTCCCTTCGAAATCTTCAACAACAACACTACTAAATTCTTTGTTTGAAAATAAAATAATAAAATTTAACTCATAAAACTCCGCCCACATAAGCTTCACTCTTTGCGAAAGATCCGTCCTACAGGTTTTTCGATAATAGCCGCTTGCCAACTGCGGAAAGATTCTGAACCTAAGACTGTACATCGATTAACGTTTGACGTGCAACAGACAACATTGGGTATGACAGTGCCGATGGATAGTTTTCTCAACACTGGCTTTTTTCCCTGAATTGATTGTACTACAAATTGAAAAAATCTATCTATTTATACAACATTGTTACATTTATTTTCTAAAAATAGTGAATGAGAAATTGTAACCATAAAGTGATTCTGTACTCATTAATAATCGCATTGAACTACTAAACTTTAATACCAGCAAGTTGAGTTTTTGAAGTACCTAATTTTTATATTTATTAAACATTGTAATATTTCAACAATTTGACTCAAATTTCTACAAAAAGTTAAGCAAATAATTAAATGTTGAACGCTTAAAAAATGTCAATTTTTTTTAAATAAATACTTTTTATGTTGTCTCATCTAACATTATCTCAAAGCAGATAATATTCGAATGTTATATATTGAGAAAAAATATTTTTGCATGACAACATTGAATTTGTTTTGTTTTATATTTTTGATTTATTTAGAATGGTTAGAAGTTTATGGCGTTGTACCAATATTATAGTTGTAATTTCATCAACGATCGAGCAGTCTCTGCAGTTAAAGTTCTCCCTTCCGAACGTCATCCACAGTTTAAAAGAATCTTCCAGTTCTTTAGTCAAAGGTTTCGGATTAAAACGTGTCCCAACTGAATAAATGCTGGGAAAAAAGAATTTAATCCTCCCCCAGGCGGTGCCCCACACCATCCAATCCTACGGGCCTTAGTTGCCTCCGACCTCCACCTCGAGGCCTCCTCCTCTGGATAAACAACGGATTCAATTTATATGGAAACATAAAGTTTGGAAGCACTTTGAAGTTCATTCCTTCCACTGTCTCTCGACCCGTTTTGTCCTCAACTCAATACCCGGCTAATGTACTACTCTTGTCCTAGGTTTTTTCTCCTCTTTTTTACTCTACTTCCAGGCCTACTTTTTTTAATTGAGTGTTAATTAGTATGAGCATTAAAACAGTAATCCGACAGAGAGATTAGTCTCCAGCATATTAACTCTCCATAATACAATTTTCTCATTGGCTCTGCTGGTATGAAATTAAAGATAATTTTAAAAAAATCTATTCAACCAAAAATCGTGAGAATAACCAGCACGAGTTTGCAAATCTGGCATTATAAACGTCCGAGGGAAAGTTTCGTAGAATTAAAATAGAAAACGCAATGAAACATTACAAAACATTCACTTATGAAAATGGGACAAACTGAGACCATTACAAGTCAATTAAGCTTGCTGAATTATTATCGTTCAACACGCCAAGGCGGCAAAGCTGTTGGATTTCTTTTCAGGTCATCGACGACTAAGAAAATTATAGTCATACTTAAGAATTTTTTGTTTAACCATTGTTTGAAATAATTCAATCTTGCCAGAGGATTTAAATTTGAAACTGACTGAAGTAAATTTCTGAAATAATAAACAATTGAGTCGGTTGAATAATTTACAGATTATGTCAAACTTACAACAGAATAAAACACCATTAACCTTATTATAAAAAAGTAGTTATGTCTGTAATCTCATGAGCATTTTACTTATGAGATTACAGAGACAAAATCGTACACTGCCAACATTGTCATACGTGCAAAATGTTCTTTGTTTTAGTTTTTATGTCCTGTTTTTAATTTTGAAACTTAACAAAACTCCAGAAAAGTGAGTTTGTTAATAAAATAATACTGCAGATTAAGAAAATTTGTTGAAAGTTTACAAAACAATCTTGATTCAATTTTCACACAGAAAAAACAAATAGATGTAACTGCCCGGCATGTAACATAAATTTCCTCACTTTTTTTCTTTTCTGGTTTTTAGATAGGACGTAAAACCTTATAGCACAACATAAAAACAATAATCGTTTTTGTAATAAAATTTGACTGACTCTTACTTGTTATTACATATAAATCAATTTTTATGTCAAAGTTCATCGTTTTCCAAAAGTTTTATATTGATGAAGTTGAATTACTTAAACGGCGACCTCACACGTGCTAAAATATATTATGTAATAAATTGTTAATTAGTTCTTGATGTCTTTTTTGCCTGGTTTCATTTGGAAGCATTCAAAATGAAATAGAAAAGAAAAATGCTGGAGTATCTTCAATAAACCAACATAATGCTCCAAGAAAAACACGTTAAATTTGTAGATACCACTATTAGAACCCTTATATAGTTTTGGTTTTTTGAGCTGAATAAATTATATACTTGGACTACTTTCTCTTTGTAGTATATCTGTTTTTTCAATCCAGCATATACATTCCTTTAATTATGGTCAAATTGGAGATTTTTCTTTAAGTCAATGTTGTTGTTTTTTTGTCTAATTGTGGGAACAATGGTAATATTTACGCTAATAAATCTTTCAACATCACCAGTAAAGAGACAAACGTTAATTTTTCATATATTATTGCAGGTGTCGTAACTAAGTTGTTTTCAAAACTTTTTCATATATTCTATGAATTTTTTTTTAAGAGGACATCGGTGGCCGCAACGGTTTGAGCGTTGACATGGCGATCATCTCGGTAATGTAAAGATCCTGGGTTCGAATCCAGCGGCCCTGCTTTCGAACTCGACATACTTACAAATGTTTTTTTTTTGTTTTTTTTTTTTTTTCAAAAACACCGACACGTTGAGTGTTTATATGACCTCTGCTGTTGCAAAACCTCCTTATAAAAATTATTTGCTTAACTATATAAATATTACCATATAAATAATAATGTTTTTTTTTATTTCAGATTGGGTTACAGTTAATTTTTAAATGTATTGGTCATTTCAAGTAAAATACAATAATTAAATCCTATTATTATTTAATTATTTATTAAATGTAAATTGTAAACATGGAAAAATAGAAGGAGCGCTATTCGAAATTGGTTAGAAAACAAAATGTATTACAGTTATATTTTGTCTTATATATTTAATGATGTGATAACAGTTTCATCCTTAATAAATTCATAAATGTGAAAATTGTTCTTTCTTAATTGTGGGATTTAAAAGACAATGATATTAAACAATTTTGGATAAATCAAGGATTAAACATCTCTCAAAGAAGTCTTTGGACGTAAACAAATGAAAGAAGCTCGTTAGCGTCTCATCAAAACGTTGCAAGTCCCGCAACCCCTCCTAAACACCACTAATACTTTGTGATTAGGCTGACTTACACCCTCTCATTACCCTAATACAAAACCGTTCTCCACCCCTTTTACACTGATTAAGGCGAACGGTCGTATTTCGAACGGGGCCCGATGAAAAATTACCTTTCTATCAAATCCTTATTGTCTCCATTGAGAGGCCATCTTGGATTCCACATTAATAAGCCTTGATCATCAATCCACAAATTCGGCCGATATTAATCGAGGTTCGATTTTTTCTGGGGAAGAAGCTCATGGTGGAAAAACACTTTCTGGGAAAAGCCTTAGAGTTTACACCTCAGCGGTTTTTCCTATTTATGGATGTGTTCCAGATTAGGGCCGATATACGGCAACCGCTAGACCCCCCCTCTTTCTATTAGTGTAATGGAGCTTCCAAGAGCTGCTAATTTACACGACTAGTTCTCTGCCAGGCCACTTCTGTTTCCAAGAATGAAGCTGGGCCTAAAAACCCCTTAATCCTAGACCAGAAAAGGATGAACAAACACTTCAACCTACCTAAATTTTCAAAACGTAAAACGTGCAAGTTTGCTGAAAAGTGTTAAACAATGAACTGCAAACACATCTTAGATGGAAATTGTAGTTGGTTTTGCAATCATTTTCTATCATTTAGCCAACGTCTTTATAAAATTAGTATTATTTAATCTTTTATGAAAGGTTTTGGGTCACGAGCGGGATTCGAACCACTGCTGTTCTAACCACTTGAACTTTCGTGACTTCGATCCACTTGGCGGACACGAACTCCCATCTCAACCTACAACCTTTCGAATTTTTCATCCTTTTTGCCATTTTTCAAAGGTGTAATCAGATTTGGATCAGATTGCCTTGGCGACGTATGAAGTGGCCACGGGGTTAATGATTGAATCGAATTACACGATAGCTCAACTGGTTAGGGAAGTGGCGTATTGAGCCGAAGGTGGTGGGTTCGAATCTCGCTCGTCACACTAGGTTTTTCATTTCAACCAAAGCCTTTCATAATTTCACAACAATTACAATAATTTTTATAAAAGCTTAATATTTTATTTATTCTGCAATTTGTCATCCGTTCCAGATGTCCTAATTTTTCATAAAAAATATTTTTTTAGATTATTAGTTTATACAAATTTTGATTGTGTTTGTTCAGAACTGTGACATCTTTAAACGGAAGTTGTAAATTTGAAAAGAAAATGTACTTTTACCACGTTTTAATACGTCTTTATTAGCAAAGATCATAATTAAATATTCACATTTTTTTACATATTTACAATAATTCGCAACTTCGCACAAACCAGTTAGTTTATTATTATGATAAATTATTGATCGACTCGGATTCTACCACTCCTAGATTCTCAGAACATTATCTGTGGCAGCAAGTATACTATCGGCTGGCATTATATATTATACGACAGTCATCGCATACTGCTCAGCAGCATATATTGTTATGGTCCAGGCTTCGACTACATCTTTGATGTGCTCAAAACTAGTATTACTTTATATGTAAGCTAAGTGTAGCAACCTCGCTGCCGCCATTTTTTGTCCTTCCCTCATACCATCCCGTAAAACCTGAAATTCCTTAAGGTAGCGTTTTAGACATTTTTATTATTATCATAACTTACGGCACAGCAATCCGTTCCATTATACAGATCCTCTCAATTCCTCTGGTAACCTGCAGCATATTTTCCTCTAATCAACGAATAGCGCCAAAAAGTCAAAATTCACATGGAAAAATCTATGAACAATACCTTCCACCTCATTACAAAAACCTGTCCATCGATCTATATAAACGAATTCAAATACCCAGTTAGGAAAATACGGAATGCGCCATTCTATATATCAAATGACAGTGAAACAATCCACAATGACCTAAATATAAACTTTCAATAAGGCACAATCCTGACCGTAAATTCGTCAAAACCTAGCCACCCTTAATCTATTCATCTACCATCCAGTAGCCAGTTAAACCCTACACAAAGGTTAAAGATTAAAAAGCCCAGAGATCTGTCACAATGGGTAGGAGAAATATTCAATAAAATTAAAAAATCTGGTTTAATGGGGTATTAGGGGAAAAATACTCGTTTTCCCCTGAGATTTTAATGGTTTAATAATTCCATAGTTATGGATTTATTATTATTTATTAATATTTTTTATATAATTTTTGTAATATTTTTTCCTTTGAATTTTATTGAGAATAGTTGGCAAGATTTTATAAAGCCCCCGTTAGAGATTAACTGTAATCTTAAGGCATCTATAAATCTGGAATTCTAATATCTCACATTTAACTGGATCCGAAAAAATAAATACGGATATTATATAGTATTTAATTAAGTATTTAGATTCTGAAAGTGATAATGTAAATAAGTTTTCAAAGTTATTGTTATGAACTTTTAAAGAATTTTTTCCACTTCTTTTTGAAAGTCCTTTCTTTTATTATCTCCGGTTACACATGCAAAAATATTATAATAAATTTATTTTTCAGCATTTTGTAATTTTTATATTCTTGCAATTAATTATTCTTTTTATGTTAGGTTTTGGTTGAGATAGAAAAGTCAGTGTTGAGCTATCGTGATCAGGTAGAGCAGCGTCGTATGTAGTTGAAGGTCGTGGGTTCGAATCCTGATCTTGACACTGCCTTTTTATCTTAACCGAAATTTTACATAAAAATAATTATTAATTGAAAGAAATAACTTGGCCAATTAACCACTAAACATAAATAATTATCGATTAACTGTAAGTAATCACCACACATAAATGGACTATTTTTTAAGCTAGATGTGTAATGTTTTGTCTTTTTTTTTCAGGTAAGTGCTCTGAACTGTTGATAAACGAGTAGTCAGCAAGAACATTAAACTCATTTATGTATATTAATATAGTTAATTTTTTTCTGCATCTATTATGAAGTTAATCAGGCTTAATAATAAAATTCTCGTGAAGGATTCTGGAAGGTTCGACGCATTCTTTCAAATTTGGCTTATCAGTGATTTTAAATTAAAACAATATGTTAAATTATTGAAGGCTGTTGTTAATTTTATCGGAAATAAAACTTATTAATTCTATCGGCTGATATAGATAGTGGTTTAGTGGGAATATCATTCACTACACCGAATATACGTCGCGGTGCTGCGGAACCACAAATAAACGACAGTTGGGTGAATAGAAATGGCATCCGTTAATTGGCATCTGGATTTGTAGAATCTGATTGTCCAGACTTTATTAGCAGTTGTGATGTCATGTACACTCGTCAACCTACGGCTCCGGGAAAAGCCCTACTATAAATAGATAAACGTGTCAGTTTGTCACGGAACAAGACCAGGCGGGCAGAGGTTCAATCAGACGTGTTAACAAATCATGATTGTTTGATGTGTTGATTTTTGTTGATGATTCACCGAGTTCAGAAAGAATAAGAATAAAACTCGGATGTCTGCTAAAAATCACATTTCTATCTTTTCATCTTTTAAATTAATTTCTTTCCTTAAACTCCTTTGAGAAGGTAGTTTTTTAAATATTTTAAACCTAAATTAAGATAAATTGCATGTAACCTGTGTTTAATAAATAACGATGTTTGTAAAAGTTCAGCACGAGCACTCAGCTCACCATTAATACTAATTTGTCCCAAGACTCAAAATGAAATATTAAATCTAATCCGTAAAGTGAATAAAGAGAGTCTCATTAATTTTTCCTCGGCTTTCGAAGGGTTGGTGAGAAAAAAACGACGGAAGGAGTATTTAAAAGCCATGCTGTGAGAGTTGAAAAAACCCTACTTTTTGCCTCGAGAAATCGTAAAAGTCGTAATGCATTAACATTGAATTTTTGATAGGGAATTTCTTCTTTGGGGAGTCAGAGAACAAGTTATAACTTAAAATTTGTTGGAAAGGTTTTCCTGGACGTCAGTAAACAAAGCGACAACTTGAAATATTCAGTGGCTCTGTCTTTCCTTGATTAGTCTCCCCTAGGGAGAAAAAACCCAAGCCCTTCTGTACCCAAATGAATATAACGGTCCTCGAAAAGAGGGAACTTTTCATTTTGTCTCAGATATGTGTGAGAGGATCTAATTTCTGAAAATTGGAGTCTCACCAACAGCCCCTTTTGGCGGTCCGTACGGCTTTCTCTTTCACCATTCTCCCACGCTTAAAGCTCGGAAAGGCAATTTGTTTTAATAAAGTGAAACTCTCGCAATAAACAGAAAGAAACATTTTTTTCTGCTATGGTAGTAGTAAAATGCCAAGTCTTACACGTTTTTCAGCGTTTTAAACGTTTATATTGTCTTTTCGACGTTTCCCCAGTATCTTAATTTTAAACACTCCATAAACCATGATAATTAAAGTTCCAATTTATTCTTTTTTCTGCCTTTATGTTCTGAGCATATTAACCAAAGGGCAATGTTTTTATGTGTAATCTTTTTTTTAGCGTGAAAAAAAGGCCAGAGGCGACGGTGGGAATCAACCCACGACCGCGGGATCTACAATCTAGATCTAACAACACGTCCAAATCAAATTCCCATCAGCAATGAGCCCTTATCAGACTGAACTTAAGGTGTTGTAATCAGCCTTTTAATCAGCTCTTCTCAAGGCTAAGCGCGAGTAAAATTGAAGTAACTGCGTCAACTGTCTATTTACGGCATTTACGGATTGGAATATTTTATGGAAAGCGGCTCCAATTCGTCGGCCATTTTGTTTCCGACTGTAAATAATTTTGCAATTTCATTGTAGACTCAGATCTTTATGAAAAGTTCATTAAATGTGAGTACGAATATTTCAATTAAAGAGCAATGGTAACCACAGAGACCACATCTAATTGGTCGCCGCTTTCATGATCACTATGATGTGTTAGTTGTCAATGAAATTTCGAGTAATAATCATCAATCAAGATCATCCGCGAATTTACAATAAGCCAATATATAATTTTTTTAGTAAGGAGATTACAACAGTCATTGTCGCCAAATAAATACTCAGTGCTACCATTATGTTTCTTTGTCTATCGGGCCCACCGAAGATGCCACTTTTTTCAACAAGTTTTTAGAACTTTTTTAACATCTGGGTAATCGCTGGGGATAAGTGGAGAGGTTGGGACGTCGTAGCCTTAGTCACCTCGTCCGCCTTTTTCTCCAGAAAACTGTGTTCGGGTAACCAGACAAGTTTGGCCGGGACGGTTCATCTCATGGTATCGCTCCAAAAAGACCAAACGAAAAAATTAATATAAATTTGCATTAAATATAATAAAAATTAAATTGTAATAAAAATTAGTTAAAATTGAAGACCTCACCACTATTTTTTGATCTTAAGTTACGAAATTTGTTCTTGTTTTCCAATTAATATAGGATTCGTTGTTGATGTACTTTGTAATAAGAAAATGATTATAACTATTAATGAACAGGATCAGACTGAGATGAGTTTGTATTTTATGGAATTACGGAGATATCCAAGTGGTTAACGGGTCACACTCTCAGCTCGTACATGGTCGTGTATTCGTGGCATTTCTAACCATCTCAACAAAAAGGTTCACACATGGTATATCGCATTTTTTTGGCTACTATTCAAAACGTGGGGCCATTTGAAAAAAGCGAACTTTACTTATTAAATTTGAAGCTTGCCAGAACTTCTTTTTCAACTTAGGAATTAAATATACTAAGCTATATACCAAAATAGGTGTAAAAAACACTGCTTCCCAATGTTTATTTCTTAAATGGAGGCCTTTTCTTCACATTTCAGTATTTCAGGACTTCTATAATATTTCCAATATATGAACTTAATATAAACCTTGATATTATATATATTTATAAATTTTAACATTCGTTAATATTAATCTTCTATATTTTTATATAAAAAAATTAAATAATGTAATTAGTTGAGTGGGTTTATTTATAATAATTATTAAGAGAGAAATCTTTTGAACAGTAAATGTATTTTAATTGCGTGCTTTCTTCTTGTCATCTGCAAAACTGAAATTGAATTTCTTAAGAAGGAATTAACTTTCGTAATTCCCGACCAATTTGGTCTATTTGTTCTCGACAATTTGGCCTAATAGGTGGATGCCTTTCGCTTATTTTACCACATCTGTCACACAGACCAAATCGTCGAGAATACGCAGTCCAAGATGGTAGGAATCGAGAAATGGGTAACAATTTATGTACAAACGTTGGTCAAAATTACTTATTGCAGTTGCAATTCACGCTGATAAGTTAAAGAAGTTTGTAATATTATTGAACAAATTTCAGCGAATTGAGTCCTGAATTTTTCACAAAAAGAGGGGACACGGGAAAGCCGTTGATAAAGATATACTGCGCCTGTAAATCCCGGATTTGACACGTAGAGCGAGCGGGTCAATTATTGCGGATTGAGCAACTGCTAGTCGGCGGCATCGACTTTTTTTTTTAAATTGGGGGAGGGGGTGATTCGCGTAAATGAACCCTCTGGCCGAACGTTCTGGCGGTCATGTGTCCCAGCTCCCAGGGCGATCCGATGGCCGTCCTCCCCCTGGGTTAACGTCTAATTGTACCCCGGCCTTCATGAATTAGGGATCCGAGGGAGGAATTAAATAATGCAGCATTAACTGTGCGAGTTTTTGTAACGTCCGTCCACTTGTGATAACACGGGTGAAATTAATTCGAAACGCATTCCGGACTGCACTGGCGTATTGTGAACGGCTTGCGACAAAGGGAAACACAAACATTTTCGACGGCCTTTTGGACGGGAGCAAAACAAAACAGAAGCGTACGTAAATTATGTGATGGCGAGGCAGAAATAGCTCTTACTCCCTTTTGACAAAAAAAACTATGGTAAAATATCATCCCCTATTTATAACAGATATCCTTTAAGAGCAGTGTTTAAATCATTACGTTTGATTTTATAAAATAATAAAATAACATGATAACTATGATATATGCTAGATTGCCTGCAATAAAAATAGTTAGCACTAAATTGGTAATGAGACAACACATCTTTAAAAAAATTTGCGAAGGTGAATCGTATAAATGAGATGTGGAGCTCGGAGTTCGACGTAAGCAAAACATCAGTAGAAGCAAAATTCAAAATGTTTATTGCTGCGCGTAGAGTAATTTGTTACGGTGCTCGAATTTTGGGGTACAAGGTTTATAATGCATTTGAAAAATTCTTCATCATCAAAATGATTTTTTAGTCTGCCATGTTACTCATCCTCGCCTTGCCTATTCTACATTCTCTAAGGTCGTATAAGAAAAGTTGTTTCTAGAAGAATAACACATCTACACGAAAAACAAACACTTTCTGCTCTGAATTTTATCTCAATAAAGTTACATTATAAAAAATGCATGTAGGATTTGGAAAAAAGTGAATTTATACAATGCAAAAAATATTTTTTACATTCAATCAAACTATTTCTATTCACTCAAACAGTTTGTTTTCTGCCTAAAAATACTTTGATTAGATATAAAAACTATGTTTTTTGCATTGTATAAATTCAATTTTTCCCCATCCTACATGTTACATTTAAACAGCGTTTATAAATCCCAGGACCTTAAGATGATCTCAATAAAGATCGAAACGTGGCACGATAAAGAAAATATTTTTCTGGTACCTGTGTCATACCAGACCGCATCTCACGATCTCCAAATAATCATTAACTAACGATCACTAAACACCACACATTTCTGGAAAAATTGAAAGCAGTGATCGGTATATGGTGTGTACAGAGATGAGTTTTGATTTAAAAGATAATAATTTTATTCACAGTAGCCTGAGTATAGAATGTAAAGGACTGATAATAAAAGTTGTGGATAAATTGTGTAAACCTCCATATGACAGTCCCCAGAGTCAAGTCCTCTTTGTAATAACCGTAAATGTATGTACCATTTTCTCTGTGGTGAAACTATTGTAGAGGCACGTATAAATATAGAACTAATTGCATTGTATAATTTTGAGTTAAAAGTTGTTTCGTTTCTAGTTTTAGTTTTTGTTTGTAATATGTTAGTGAATGCAGTTAACATTGGCATAAAAAGTTATAAGTAAATTAATATTATATAAGTGCTTGGTTAATAATTGAAACAAAATAAATATACACTTTACTTTCAATTCATTGGTAGCCGAGTCTTGACGGTTGATACCCAAAGAGCCTGAATTTAATTTTAAAAGTGTGTTTATGTATGTTGTATATTATAAACTAAATAAAAACTAATAATAAATAAACTGATAATCAGTATAAGGTATAATCTACATGATAAAGTTTTTTAGAATCAATGTTTTTGTCAATGAAAAAAATATTTAAACGAATTTTACTAATTACTAACGTTACAAAATTAAAAATATCTATTCCTCCCCCCCAAAAAAATGATAGTGATTTAAATTATATTAATATTTTATAATCTCAGTTTAACACATAAACACTTTAAGAACAGTTTCATTACAAAACAATCATTTGGCAAGTAAAAGACTTTAACTTTTATATATGCAGTGTTTTGCAGGATTTAAAAAAAAAATAAATAAATGACTGATGAGCAGTACTAAAATAATTTTTCTCAATATTTCCAGGTTTTTAAGACAATACTGTATGTTTTATGCAAGGTTCTACATAATAAATTTAAACACATTAAAAAATGGAGGGTTTTTAAATAATTTTTTAATGAAATATTTTGTAAATATTTAAATTTTATTTTTCGAAGGGAAATAAATGTGAGACTACCATGGGAAAGGATAATCCAATCTTATCCGATGGTTGTGTTTCATATTCTGCAAAGCTCCTTACGCTAATCCGAGTTTTGAGAATCCCCGTATGCGGAAATACGACTATTCCTTTATTTTTCGCACGGTGGGAAATCCTCTCCGTTTCCTAAACTGTGGAAAGAGATAACGGTTGGATTACAAATGGGCATAATTTGTTTTTTCAGCCGGTGGCGGCTCCATGGAAAGAACGTCGTTCCAAAAATCCCTGTGAATAACGGGAAAGATGAAGAGATAAAAGTTCAAATATACATTTTCACATCAGAACAGCCTCAACTGCTTTTAAACAATAAGTTAAACAATATTCCAATTATAATAGAAAATCATAACGGTGTGAACATATTGCAAAACTAAACATAAAATTTAATTTTTTATTTGTTTTAACAAAAAAAGCCTTTCTTCAACTTTGTTTATCTTAATGGCCAATTGACTAACTGGCTAAGCATGTTCGCTGTTTTTGCCTGCCGTGTGAGAACGGAGTCGTAGGCCAGATGGTGTTTTTTTGTTTTTTCCCAACGCCGAGTCCAAGAAAGTGCTTCACTCGCTCTCATCTGCTTAGGTTCAAAGTCCTCCGACGATGAAAGCTCTCTTCGGAAAAAAATCCCCCGACATATGTAATACGGGTAACCGGCAATGGAAAAAAAGTGAAAACAGTTTAGTAATCTGTCCTCTTATCCGTTGACACCTTGCCGTGTCATTCAAACGGTGGGAAGGTTTTAGTTCTCAAAAGATGCTTATCTTTAAAACAAACGCCGCGTGTGTCTTGCTTATTATCTAGCCCTGATAATTTTTTTAAACCAAATTATTACACTGCAAAATTAATCGAATGATGAAATATCAAAAAATCAAGAAAACTAATTGATAAGAAAGAAAACTATTTGTCAGAACTTAACAAGAGGCGACGATACAATTGGCCCTAGAATTGTTATTAAAATTACATTTACAAAAACTACTACAGTAAAGCCCATATTTTTAAGCGATTGCATATTCCTGCTAAATATTAATGGTGATGAGATATTTATCAGATTCGGCCTTTGTGGTACATTGGTTCAAATTTTATTCTCCATAATTTTATTAGTTTGAAGAATATTCCATTAATACTCTTATTTGAATAATATTGTCAATTTTAAGCATTGTACGTTACGTAAAAAGTAAAAATAAATTGGGAGACTAAGAACGTAAATCTAAAATTTGATTCATATGTTAGTTAATGTATGTCGTATATTTTTATATATATATGTGTGTGTGTAATTTTAAATTTACTATTTTTATTAGTTTGAAAAATATTGCATTAATAAGCTTATTTGAAGAATATTGTAAATTTGACACATTGCATATTACTTAAAAAGTAAAAATAAATTAGGAAACTAAGAACGTAAGTCTAAAATTCCATTCGTATATCAGTTAATTTTAAAAAAATGAAAGTAAACAAACTGGCACAAAATAATTAATTCTTTTGAAATAATATACATCTTTTTTTTTTTGAACACTGAATCAAGGTATCGTCTTGAAAACCAATTGCTATTGCCAAGCTTTCGACCTATTTTAATATTAATTATTGACATACTTAAATTTTTTTCCTGCGATCTCAAATTTCCTTAACGACTGATTCAGGCCCAACATTATTGCGACCTTATTCCGAAGTTCTTCCTCTCATTACCGAAAACTTCCTTTTTTTAAATTAATTATGTTTTACAAATACAGTTTAATCTGTATCTGTTTGTTGGTTACAATTACTTTTCATTTTAGTATGTAGAATCTCTTTTATTTTTCTTCTGAGTAATTGAGACTCTTTGTCAATTAATTCAACATTCAAAAAGTCAAATTTTTGCCTACTTCATTTTTTTTAAATTATATTGACTCAAAAAAATTTAAACAGCCATCATTTTTACTTCTTATTATGTAATTGTTATTATTTCCTAAAACCTAATTATTATACACTTTATACATGTTTATATACACAATTACATTAATATTGCTAATAAAACTATACAATTCACGGTACACAGCTAATTCCGTTGACGCTAGAGCTTGGATCACTCAGATATTTTTAAGTGAGATGGGTTTTATTCAAGTCGGTGTATGTTTTGGAGATGTTTGTAGGTATATAACATTGTCGAATACTTTCATAGTTTATGGGAACATAGGGTGAAAGACTTAATGATTCGACTATGATTCGTGTTTGGTGAAAACGTATGTATATGTCAGTCAGTACTTTACACGACAAGACAGCAATACTTTGGCATAGTTTGGTTTTTCTGGTCATAAGTGATAGTACAAAACGACCTGTTAACATAATTCTTCAAAGTTCAAGCGGAAGTTCGTTTGTCTCTGCTAGAAGAATATCAATTGGCGTTGACCGGAGTGCTCCAAGGCTCATTCTTAGGCATCTGTACAGTATCTTATCTAATTTTTGCAATGTAGTCATATACTTGATATCGAATTTTTCAAAGTCCGATATCAGTTCTGGATTTATTGCCACAATCAGATACATTACGATCAATTTGTTTTATTATATGCTTTGTTTGATCAATGTATTTGATTTCACAAAAATCACACTACAGAAGAACTTATATACAACATACGACAAACTCAAATTTTCTTCCAATCCTTAGTTTTATTTTGTATTGTAAGGAGGTTATTATTAATACTGAAATCAGGATTTTTTTTCAATCCCTATGTCTAAAACTTTTAGGTGTAGTTATTGCATTTTCTGAAAAATTGCTGCTTCTAAAGTAGTGCACTGTGGAAATAGGTGCGAAAATAATTATTCAATTTTACATATGTAAGCATGACTTACAGCTATATGGTCCTATTTTTAAAACGTAACTTTTGACACATAAAATTGAAATACAAGCATGAGCAAATATACTATGTGGTTTGTTGGATCAATGAAATAGACTGGAGTTTAAAAAGACAAGCTGCATGATGTGAAAAGCTTTTCCCAATTTTTTATACACATATGCCATTAGAAAGAAAAAGTGTCATCCAGGGAGAGTAAAAATTGTAAAAAAATCCTACGTGAAATTCAATTATGAATGAATAATATCAAGAGGGACATCAAAGGAAGGCGTCCCTTGTGTAAATGTTCCTCTTAGTCTGTTTAATATAACTGATATTACGGACCGGTGGAGTTAATAAAATATGAAGTGAGCCGGCAGTGCGTTGAGCCGTGCGGTTGAAAGGGGCGAGCAAACACCAGGGAGATGTGTTGAGATGTAAAGAAAACACGAGGTTGTTTATTTAATTTGTCAACAATCAATACGGACTCTATTTTGACGAAGAGATGGAAAGCCGAAACGATACCACCATCGGTCGTCTTCATCATTTCTTAGACACGTCTGCAAACAATCGATAACCACCGTGGTCATTGCATTCTTTCTTCCATAGCTTCTGCGATATTGAATTATAGTACGACGTGATGACTTTAAATTTCCCTATAATTTTAGTTAATGTTGTAATTCATTTCTCAAATTGTGAGAATTAGGCATATCAATGAGCTAATATGAAAAATGGACCAAGGACACTTGACTTGTAGATGTTTAGTACTCCGCCCTTTAAGAGTTTTCGTATCAACCATTGCCTATAGCACACCGGTAAGTCATATTCTATCAAGGAAGTTGATTAATAGGCCCGATTCCCCCCCCCCCCGACTGTTCCCTCATTTTCTTTTTATCCTTCTGTCTGAGGTACTCATGGACAGTGTGGATTCCTACGCCATAACATGGTTCTGGTTCAATCAGTGGTATAGTAGCCCCTTTCTTGCAAGGATGTTTTCTTCTTTCTCGATGCCTTCTATTTCCATATGCTCTGGGACCCAGCAGAGGCCGATTTTGTTCTGCGTACATAACATGTTTAATTTGGTTTTGCAGTTCAACACCATCGTTGTGCTAATATTTGAACTAAGTGCTTTGATGACAGCTAGGCTATCTGACATGATAACCATGTTCCTATTTTTGTGCACTTTAGATAAGTTGAACTGAATATATCTCTCGATTGAGTAGACCTCAGCTTGGAAAATACTGGTACATTTTCCCATGGATCCAGGACAGAATACTCCTATCCCTTAACGTCTTGTATTCTAGTTGCATCTATGTACTAAAAGATGGTGCCGTTCTTATAGGAAGTGTTTTCCTCTCGTTTCCCTCCTTTTTTGGTACCTAGGTTTATTTGGAAGTTTTGATTAAATTCCAACATCCTTTCATGTCCTCCCTTGTAGCCATGAGTATCCGATGGTCGTTCATTACTTTGTTGCTATTTTTCCTTTTTAGTTTTATTCATGTTGGAGGTTTCTCTTTAATAATACTAACAACAGTTTTCTGTGCTGTCTTCACTATCACATAGTGTAGGGGGATTAAACCCATCTTTTGCAAACTAACTGTGGGACATATTCTCATGCTCCCGTTATGCAGATGCACGCAATCCCTGTATTTTTGTGAGTTCTTTTCTTTTTGTTATTAGTTCTACTTTATTGGCCCAGGCTATGTGTAAGAATAGGTCTTTCCATCATGGTGTACATCCAAAGCAGGGTTTCCGGCCTCCATCTCTACGTTTTACCCGCTATTCTTCTTCACACCATTAAAGCTCCTGTCTCCTTCATAATGGTGGAGCCGATTTGTTTCTTTAATGCCAGTGTTTGATCTAGTGTAACGCCCAGGTATTTGACCTCTTTTTTATTTCTATTTCTATCAACGTGTTGTTATTAAGCGTTTTTTTGTCTCATGTGATCTAATTTTCTTTTCAGTTTCAAAATACTACGGTTTTTTTTATTATAGTTGATTCCTAAACCGGCGGTGTTACACAATTCTTCTGTGATTTCTATCCCTTCTTGGATTATGTCACACGAGTTTTCTTGAATTTGCCTCGGGCGGTCAAGACTATGTCATCGGCATAGCCCTGACACATTATCCCTTGCGGTCCAGAGTTTCGAGCAGTTCATCAACTGTTAGAGTCCATAGAAGAGGAGACAATATCCCTTCTCGAGGACATCCTTTAGTTGTGCTGACTTGCTTGCTCTGCCTAAACTTGTTACAGCTTTTCTACTTCTTAATTGGTTGGTTTTTGAACAACCCGACTTACTGGCATAAGTTTCTTGGGCAACCAAACTATTTCAAACTCAGTGTTGATAAAGACCGTAAATAGTTTATGCATAATATACTACTTTAAATTTTTGTTTTCATATTACATTCTTCTGACATAAGGTCATAACTAATATTTTTGCCGTGGAGACAAGTTGCCCCTCCCCCTGTTCTCATTACGAATACCCAAGAAGTTTTTCAAAAGAGGTGCGAGTAACAGCAATTTATAATACACTTTTTTCGCACCAACTCCCCCGGCTCTCTCGCTAAGAAAGTGAAAAGGCAAGTTTTTAAAGAGTAAGGACATATCTCATGTAAAAGTGTTTGGAACACTTTCGAGGAAAAAATGTTCCCTGGAGGTCCCACCGACAAGGAAAAGGTCCGATTGTTAATAACCGCGGGCGAAAAAAGCGCGGCCAGCCGGGTTTCATGGCCGATTTTACGATTCGGTGTTTGAGACGTGTACAAATGTGACATGTTGTAAAAAAGGAAGGGCTGAAGGGTACAAATGTACCGCCCTTTCGCATGGCTTGGGGCTCACTCGTCACAAACGACACCGGAAAAAATATTCCGCCACTTAGGCTTCCCGTCGTATTTTCCACTCTTGGAATATCATATGCAACTTTTTTATAACTTCATTCCTTTTTTCTTTTTTTTTTTTTACATATCTTGCAGTCGTTAGACCAACAATGGTTGAAAATGAGGGATCGAAAATAATTGAAACCTCTCCAGTGCATGATTTACAAAAAGAAATGTTAGAAAAAATGACTAAAGTTACCGAAGTTAAATATTTTTGTTCGTATAACAGAGAAAGCGATAGTTTTGGCAATCAAAGACACTGGATCTTCGCCTTCCAAAAAAGGTAATGCAGGAAATGATCGATTCTGTTATATCCAGCCTTTATTTCTCTCTCTCAAGTTGTCAGTTATGTTATAAAAGTTTTACAATGCTGTTAAAAATATAATAAAATAAGTTGCTGCAAGAAACTTGACTGCACCAGTAGAGCTGTCAAATAATATTCTCATGTACTTTTTTATGTACTTTGTTTAACCAAATTACTTATTTCAATTAATCATTCTTTTTAGGTAAAGTCTTGGTGGAGATGAAGAGTTAGAGTCACGACCGAGATTCGAACCCACGACCTTCGGCTCGATACGCCGCTGCTCTACCCCTTGAGCTACCGTGAATTCTTATTGAACGGAAGGTCGTGGGTTACAATCTCGCTGGTGACACTAACTTTTTCATCTCAACCAAGTCCTTACATAAAAAGAATAATTCATTAAAATTTTTAGATGATATTTAAGCCACGGAAACATGTTTTATATTAAATTTTAGCTATTCATTCTATAAGTAATTTATGACTTTCAAACCAAGAAAACATGTTTTAGTATTTTGAACGAATTTTTCATGTGATTTTAAAAGACAAAATGCATTTCCAAATTGATGTTAGAAAAACAAAAAATATTACATGTATTATGTATTATAATTTTGAAAGAGGTTACGTACGATGAAAAAATAGGTTGCTAAATAGTTCTGGTTAAATGAAGGTTTTACATGAAAGTTAAGTATACAGAATAGATTTTACATTAATTTTAGCCGGTAACTGTGGTTTTAGCTTTAAGTTAAATTCATGATTTCCATAAGAATGGTGTTGTTTAATGCGTCATGCACGTAAGTTTTTTTAAGTGTATTTCTCTTGAATTTTGAATTTGCGTGGGCTTTTAACTTAGAAAATACATTCTATGTGAACTGTCTTCTTTAAAAAAAGGTTTTATATAAGCTTCCAAAATGGCTTGTACGTGAGGTTTTATATACAGGTTTTGTCTTGTAAGGGTTGTGTGGCATAAATGTATATTCTAGATGAGGTTTACCTTCGAAAAAGATTTTCTATTTAGCCAGCTAATTTTAAAAGAAGTCTAATCTTGCCTAAAATATTACCAGTCTCAAAAATGCGTCTTTATTCGAGTAATTATATTTTCACATTTATTAATAATACAAAATTTTCTTTGTGCTTGATCTTCATCAAACTGTAGGTTCTTATATATGTATATCCCTTGTTTGGATTTACTTTAGGTATATTTTAACTAAAGAACATTTTCAAGAAATTCTAATTTAAATTAATAAAATTAGTTAATAAAGTACGAAGATTGCAAAGATGTTAACTTGAGTAGTTTGTACTGGAAAATAGGCATTTTTTACAAAGGTTTAGCCAAAAGTTGTCTTTTTTTAAAGAAATATTTAAAGGTGAATTGGTAAAATCACTTTAGAAAAACAACCTACGATTTAGCCTTGCTGCTAAGCGACAGTACAGCCGGAAATTTTTCTATCCCGGGATCGCCTGATCTTCAGCAGTGTAAAAAGAACCAATAATCGAAACGTCATCTAGACATGCACACGGTCTGTTCCATGCATTTCCCTTCTTAGCAAGTTGATAAGATACTTTTTCCTGTCTTGCTTCTAATATAAAGTAAATTGTCCTTGGATGTCATTCTCCCGAAGGCAGAACGGGCTCGGTGTTCCGGTTCGTACATTCGGCGAAGCGAAATTATGCGACCGCACCGTCGCATGAACATACGGTCTGGCTCGTAATTACGAGTGACAGCCTGTCTCCTCTTTGTGAGTATCTCATTTACAAATGAATGCCAGCTAAAAAAACATCAAACTCTTAACAAAGCTTGCATTCACAATTCTGACAATTGTAACCGAGGGTTTTTTGCCCCCACCCAGCCGCCTCCCGACCATGTATGGCCTGTTAATGAAATTGGATACTTTGACGTTTTACGGTTTTGTAATCAAATTATTTTGTAATTACTTAATTTCAAAATTCCCTTTGGGATTGACGCTTTTTTTCAGATGATCGCTTAGATGGAAACACACAATAAAACGCCATACCAACACGACACGTGATAACATAACAGCCTCCTGGAATTGTTAAATATAAATATCACAAATAAATTATCCTTTAGGTCATAAATTATCAACACAGCATTTATAAAACTATATACAACTATAAAAAACGAAAACTATAAACATACAGCATAGAGCACAAAGTTTTTAACTATGGGAGTAACATTTAGTTCAAATATTTACGCAAAATTTAAAATAAAAAATGATATATTCGTTGAACAACTGCTATCAGAAGCGCCAAAAAACAAATACATTCAATACAAAGAGAGATAGACAGAACAAAGAATAAATAGACTAATAGAAAAAAAAACACTAACAAATGCCCTGATCATCCCAAAAGGCAACGGTTAGGCATGTCAAAAAGACTACATAACCAAAAGAGTAACATTCATACCGAAAAAAAACTTAGATAACCAGGCCCGATATAAAAATATCAAAGACAGATTTACAACAATTAAAAAAAAAATTAACTACTGCTCTCTAATCATTAACCCAACCTAAATGAATCCCAAGCCATCAAACATATTACATCCCTATTAGACCAGTAGAAAAACCATAAACCAAAATACTATCACACATCGTTGCAGGCATTGTAAAATAATCAGAAATAAAATTAAAAAACATATTCCGTATCAGATCCATCTAGTAAACAATCTCAATAATACGACATACACCCAGCTGCCAACTTGTCTCTATTGGCATAAAGAATTTTTTGCTCATCGATCTCAGTATAAGATATAGTAAGCAAACATTCTAATGAACAGAAATAACATGTCCGCATTGCGCGATAAAGTTCGTGCAAAATACAAAAAATGAATAAAGAACAGAAAAATTAGCTTACTCCATACATCAAGTAAGAGGGAAAAATTATTATTATCAACTCCGCCCCTTGCTCATGCAAAAAAGTAAATTGTAATTGTAGATAAGGAACGTAAAATAGATAAATTAATTAGTCAAGGGAATATGAAGTCCTAAATTAACTTATCTCTTTTCAGAGGGTATGTGAAAGATAAGTTCTTTGATGGTGGTTACGTTTGTAATATCGCCATTTTCTCGCATACCTATGTTAATTTACTAAACATTTTAGTCCGATGTCGGCTAATTATAAAAGCCGACGTTGATGTATGGATCGTCTCTAACTGTTATTTACGATATCGGCCGCTAATTATTTTATGAATGTCGTTCTGTAATATGGGGCCGGGAGTAATTATTCGGCAATGATGCTGATGGGAAGTTGATGACTTCGGGTGTGTGTGTGTGTGTGCCATGTGCAGGGCGGTAGATAGGGGCTTTGTTTTGTACAAAGGGGCTGCAGAGGGCCCCCGTTATCTTCGGATTAACCTTTGATAAAGGCAACGTTCAACTTCGGCGTCAACAGTTCGGACAGATATTTGGAATAATTAAGATGAAAGCGACGTTGGAAATGTTTCCATTATGTTTATTGTTGAATAATGCGTATAGAGAGCGACAATGACTAAGAGAACGAATCAGAGAGATGGAGCGTTTTCATCAGTGAAATTTCACCAATGAAACTTATTCTTTAGACTCTCTGAATTTGTGAATGATCATTAGTTCCACAATAATAAATGAGTCTTAACTGTTTCAATTTACAAATTGCCGCATAAAGCCTGCAGATTGAGAAACAAAACCATGGTCCGTTTAATACCATTCTGGGCCTTGTTTCACGTTGAAGGCAATCAACGAAAGTCCAAATTACATTACTTTTCATTTTTTTAAATTTTTATTTGATTACCTTAAAATGAATAATTTTGTATTGTAAAACAATTATGTAAATTATGTAAAGTAATTCATGTCATACAGGGGAACTAGTTTGGGCCCTTTAGACTATCTGTGATGACCAGATTGAACCGAGTTCAAACTATGATACCGGTTCAAAGTCCGAGGCCCGTCAACCGTAGTTTAAAAAAGATCAGAGTTGAACGTCAATAATAAAGTAATAATAATAATGTAACCTGTACGTTGGTAAAGGCATGTTGTTACGAATCAATTTTTGATGTTTTTTTCTTTTATTAATGGTACGATAAAAATTTATCAACTTTTGATTTGAAAAAATTTGTATACATAGTTCTAATTGTCTTAATTTTTTAAAATCAGAAATAGTAAGTCTGCTAATTTTTACTTATGTTGCAATAGGTCGATAGAATCATAGAGTCTGCCAGATAGCATTAATTGTGCATAGGTGGATCCAACAATTTCTGTTACTTTGACAAGGGAACTAAAACATCTCCCCTGAATCTGTCTTTCTTTTAAATGTGTGGTGTTTGATCGTTAGTGATCGGTAGTTAATAATTATTTGTAGATCATAAGGTCTGGTATAACGTATATTGTAAAAAAACAATTTTTTTTATCACGCCAACGTTTCGATCTTTATTGACATCATCTTCAAGGCATAAAATTTTGTTTTCTTTGACGATGTGTCATTATTGTGTCGTGTGAGAGTGTGTTTGACACATCCTTTATATATGTGATATGACTCATTGATTCCAAAACACGTAATACTTATGATGAAATTCTATAAATTTTAGCAAAATTTTTCATTACAGTTATCATAAAAGAGGACAGTTGATATGCCAAATACATCTTGATTTTGCATTAATAAATCCCTATTCAAAGGTAATAATGAAAGTAATCTTTTTGATAAGTTATAGTAGATTAAACTACTTTTACGTACGTGTAACAATGAGTGAAGTAATGTATACAAAATTGAAAAACAGAAATGGAAAAAATACCCATTGGTATTACTCCAATTCACTCAAATTCGTGTGTAACAACATATGGAGGGTTGCTATTACTCCAATGATACTAATATATTGTCGGTTTAATTTGTACTTGCGTCATAATGACTTTTACCGCCAACACTTCCTAGGAGGTCTGGCAGAAATTGTCTCTTCAGTCGGCGAAAAGGCTTCGAGGGGATTCGTCGGGATTCAAGGTTTCTGATGTGCTGATTTACGGTAGTGAGGAGGGCGTTTTGAAATTTGTGGTATCAGGAACTGATATCATCTTGTACGAAAGGGATAAGTAACTCTCTATGTGTTGTTAGGTTCGATACATAAAATGGACCATCTAGTATTTTTCGTAGGATTAAGGACTGAGCAGTAGAAAAATTTTAATAATTTTAGCATCACACATCATCTCCACATGAGGCTCATTTTTGTTTAATCACAGATAAAAAAAACTAGTAAACTGAATTTGAGTAGACCCAATTAATCTAGGCGTGTGTTAAATGAATTTTTCCACAACTGTACATATCACAAAAGTTACTGAACAATTAATATCTTTATATTTGGTTTTATAATGTGCAGTTATTTTTCATTGAAAATTAGGGCACAAAATTATTTATGTTAGTCTGGATAAGTTTTGAAAGATTAAAGATTAATTTTATTTCCTTGTAATCCGGGAGGGAAACATTACTGTTCTCTAGTAGTCCTTCACGTTATCATAATTATACCATAAAATTCGTTAGGTTTGCTGTAATAAATAAACCAACAAATTAGACGTGAGGCAGACTCAACAGAGCAAGTTAGTCTCTTAGTTTTTCAATTAACTTAAAAGGTCGTCATACTACACAATCAAATATGAATTGCATGGATTCAAACTTCTCTTGTTACTTGAAGTTCGAGCCTTGAGACATTTTGAAAGGCGTGTTTGCGAGTGCATACATTCATTTTAAACGATGTATTGCCTATTAATGTCAAAAGTGTGGTTAGGTAGAGTTCGAGTCGAGGCTAATCAAGGAATACTGTATCCGAATGGAGAATCCTATATGTTTCAGGAGACTGAGAGACGGTTTTTATTATATTTTATGCCAATGTAAGTGGGAAGTCAGGTATCTGGAGCATATAAAACCCGGCAGGATGCAATATCCCGAGAACCCCCTGTTTTCAACCCATGCAAATGTCTTTCGAGGAGGCACGCCATATAAGAGTCCCGCTTTTTAAAAACGTATTCAGTCCCGACTTTTCTCGAATGGGACTGCGTTAAATCTCTTTGTCTTTCCCGTTGCACGCCCGGCCGGGGGTTATATTTATATAAATATTTTTCCGACCGGGTGGTTTTTTTACAGGTTTACCCCATTGTTTCCCAAACCGTGTTCGGACAAAGCGTTTTTTACTGCCTGCACACAAAGAGCCTGCTAAGTTAGGTGCTCAGTTCTGGTTTGTTGTTTTTTTAAATACACCTCGTTTAAGCCTGCACATAAAAAAATGAACGCAATAAAATACTTGTATTAAATAATACTTATTTGGAGATCGTGTGACGTAGGTTTTAAAAAAATATTTTCTTTACCGTGCCGTCGTTTCGATCTTTATCGCGATCATCATCAGGGCCTGAGATATATAAACAATGTAAGAATTTTACAAATGCATGCATGCTGTGAAAAAATTATGTTCTTGTAATCATGTACAATTCTTGAAAGTTTTAGATTTAAAATGTTTGCTTCTAACCGAGTATAATTATGAGAAAGTAGAAAATATACTTTACACGGATTGTTTTGCCACTGAAAAATTGTTTTATTATATTTTCACGAATATATTGTTTAATATGTTTCATTAAAAAAGTAGCATTAAAGAAAAAGTAAGTAGTTTAAAAAACGCTTACAGGTTGAAATTGTAAATTAAAAATTTGAGCTAAATATTTTTAGTAAATAAACAGAACTAAAAGACTTTCCATATTGTTTTTGAAAAGGGAAGATCGCCTTATTTTCGTAATTGGATTTCCATAGGCGTGAATTATGGAAAAGCGGCGGAGCGTTGAAATATAGCCATGAAAGGAATGCCTGGGACGTGAAATTTTCATAAGAAAATATTCTCTCACCCCTATCCTTAGAATTATCCCGGTGTGAAGACACGGGCGTCGACTATCAATGCGATAACAACACCTCGGCTCGTATATAGATAATCCTGTTTGCGATTTTCACTGTCTCTCGACACCCGTGTAAAGGGATTGGGCTGAGGACGGAGTCTGAGCTAAGTTTTGCCCAGGGGAAAACACCGAGACCGCTTTGCTTCACGCTCCAATCAACCGATTCCATCGCTAACCAGATCACTTAGGGCGAAACAAGTAGCCTCGTACGAGAATGTGTTGCTTCGCGTCCTGCAAGCATTGTCTGTTAACCAGCTCCACACTCCAACACCCTCCGAGAATTACACGAATTCAGCACGAGAATTAATGTACGTATAAGTAATACTACATACTGGAAAATTCATACTGTCTGTCTATGTCTAACCATTTATTTTTGCATTCTTCTTCTCGACATCAATTCTACCCAGCACGTAACTTCCGTAAGTTGCAGAAAATTTTGATTGTATTATTGTCTTAATTTTGACATTATCCATCTTTTTGTGACATTTCTTTTAACCGTTTGAAAGTGATGATCCTGGAACTTGGTCGCTTTTGATCATCTTCAGTGAACTTCCTGTCACATATTCATAAAAGGACACGATTGATACCATAATGTACAAGCACACATAAACCGCAAATGAAGGTCTAAAATATTTAAGAAAAGGTTCCAAAAAATTCCCCACTTTTATGCTACTGTAACTAAAGGAAGGAACCACTACTGCAAGACCAAAATATTCTGGTGTATTTATACTTATAAACTAAAAGTTGTTTTTTTCGACAGAGATATTTGTGATAGAGCTTTAGTATATGGGGTATCGTGTATGCTAAACCCGCAAAACTTGCGAGAGTTGCAGAAGTGTTGGTTTTGTCCGCCGAATAGGCAGTCATACAAGGAACGTTACAGTAATGAATTAATCAACTTGATGATAAATGAGTTGTTTACTTTTGTAATCAACAGATTTTAACGAAGACAAAAAGGAAATTTAAATTTAAGGATCAATAGGCTTAGGTGGCCGCAAAGGCTCTCAGAGATCCCAGGTTTGAATCCAACGCCCAACCCGACATACTTACAAATGGGCTTGTTTTTAAAAAAACACTGGCCCCGAGGGTTCATATTATGCCCTAACCTCGCATTTGAAATAGCCTCATTAAAAAATTGTTTTACTGATTTCCTTATCTGTCCCTGTTTTCAATTTTCAGTATTTTGTTTCACGGTTGTTGTTATTTTATTATAATTGCGATTGAATTAAAGATAAATTTACAGCTAAGGAGTAGCATTAGAATTTTTATTGTCATGGGTTCTTTCTTTTCAGCTAATGGAATTGTCGAAAGTTGTATTCAAATTTGGTGGAGGCAAAGAAAATTTTCGTACTAGTACGCTAAAGCTAGGGATGGGAATTTTAATGGAAAATGAACGTAAAGTGCGACATCAATTATCTTCTTTTTAAAATAACTGACATGGTTACAACAATTTCTGAGTCAGATAAAATACGAGATTTGAAATACCATTCAGAATAATTATTGAAAAAAGAGCAAATTGGATAAATAGAACAAAAAACTATAAACCTGGGGCTCCTTTATGGTTTTCTCGATCTCACCGTATTCAAGGCGAACTGCTAGCCATACAAACATGTGCACATGAAATAATTATATGAAATAATTATAAACACAAGAGGATAATAATGATAATATTTTTAGATAGCAAGTCAACTCTACAGGTTTTCCATTAAAGAAACGGATTAGCTTACATGAAATCCACAATAATCTTGATAGCTTAAGTACTAAAGATAAAATTCCAATGAGAGAAAGGAGCGCACTATATGAGCATTAGAAAAATAATCAGGACGATGACGGTTTCGTCAGTGAAGTTTTACTTTTCGGTGCGATCTTGTTTTAATAATGACGGATCATTTAGTCGCCACAATAGCCACAATTACTGTGAAAACATCAGAATGTTTCACACCAACAAAAATGGTCTCATATTTATTTTTTCGGCATAATAAATGTTTAAAATTTGAAATAATAAAATAATCCTTTGAATCGAATTGTGATTACAAGACATTTGAAAAATGGCTAAAAGTAGGAAAATTCTAAAGGTTTTACGTTCAGATGGGGAGTTGATGTCCGCCGAGTGGATCGAAGTCACAATGCTCAAGTGGTAGATTAGCGGTGTATTAAGCCGAAGGTCTTGGGTTCGAATCCTGCTCGCGACACTGACTTCTTTATCTCAACCCATACCTTACAGAAAGATTAATTAATTGAAAGAAGTTATTTCGTCAATTGGACCTCGAAACATAATGGATTTAATAAATACAATAATGTATCTGTGCACAAGATGTATATTTCTAGAACTCCTGTTACAACATCATGGGTTGTAGGATTGTCCGTTAGTTTAGACTAATTTAAATGAAACAACCTTTCTATAGGTGTTTTTGTATGGTTTTGAATAAATTGTTCTATCGTTAAAACAAATTAGCAACTCAATTAATTCTCGGAATCTTGTTAATCATGATGGACAGCGTGAGAACTGATGACAGATGTGGTTATCAGCCACAATGGAGGTGTATGTGATAAAAGCCGGATTTAACTAAGTGAACAAGATTAGCAGGAAAGAGGTTTAGCCGTTTGCATTACACCGGCCAATGTACACCTCCTTCCTCGTATTGATTTCACAAATAACACTAGAACAATTATTACCTAATGGTAAGCGTTATCGATTTTTTGAAATATAAAGCCAAGGTTACTTCAGTATCCATTCTCATTAATTGAATTGTTAATCGAAACTTAATTAATTTTTGAAGCGCCTTCCGTAATAAACTGGAGCAAAGTGGATGATCGAACGCTTTTATTTTCTAATGAACTTTCGAAGGTTTAACTCGATTAAAACTTGATAAAGGGTTTGGGGCTTTGAGAAATCTTCGTCGTCAGATTAAATGAGAAAAAAATAATAACATATAATTTTTGCGAAATATTTACACTGTTAACGTAGAAATGTACGCCGTAGAAATCATTCGACGGTTTCGCCAGGGGAGAACATTTTTAAAAGCATGTCTTTAGGTGGGGATCCGAAGGTAGTAGAAAAATAGGCCATTTGTATTCTAGCTGTTATCTTTCTCCGCAGTTTAGAGTCACTAGGATATATCTCAATGGTTTTAGAAAATCAAAGGCGCAGCCGGAATTCAGCATACGGGGATCACGCGGATTAACTTAAATAGCTTTGCAGAATCTGAAATAATATCTTCAAATAAAAACGGAATGCCCTTTGCACTGGCAATTTCCATTCATTGGGTTTTTGGACAAAAATTTCAGATTTAAAGAAAAATATTAAAGCTACGCAGTTAAATCAGTTACGACTTCAATTTTTTAAATCTTAATATAACTTTATTATGCTTACACCAACATTAAATCTTTCGATGAGTGAACTTTTATGTACAACATATATTCATAAATATCAGACTGTGCCTGTACTTAAGGCCTCTTAAGTAAGATTCTCCAGAACAATGTTAAAAAAGGTTCTTCCCCTTTATGAGTAAATTAACTCTATTGAAAATACTCTCAAGTAAAAAACTAAAAATTAATGAAACAAGAAGTTCGGTAAAATTGAAATTCTTTATTTTATTTGGCCATTGTAGGTTTATGAAGAGAAAAGATATTTGCACCGACTTTCAAAAAATAAATAGAAAATAAAAAGCCACTATAAATAAAGTAGCGGCACATTAAATTAATAACATTCCTTTCTTTTTATCGACCAAACAGCGTTAGGGTACGCTTATCTAACTTACCTCCCGTATTAGTCGGAAACTTAGCCTTATACCAGTACTCAGTGGGGAGAAGGAGAGAATGATAAAAGAGGACGATATGAAGAGAAAACTTTGTTAATCTATTTTAAAAGCAAGTCGGCCTACTTACAAGTAAAAGACATGTCCAGGTTGTAGAAAGGGGGTCTGAGCCGCGTTCGTCCAACTTTCTACTGTAGACCCCGTTAACCGATTGGTAGTCAGACAAATCTCGCATAAAGTTGTGAAAATTATCTGAAAGGAAAATTCAAACGAAAATATCCTTAGTTCAGAAACACTTAGTCCTTTAACTTCCAATCAGCTTTTCTTCCTCTTTACAAACATCGTATACACACATATATATTGTATGTAAATATCATACATAATATAATTGATATACAGTTTTTGTAATATTCTTATATTTAGAACAACAATAATAAAAAATAATGGAATCATAATTTTTTCGTCTTTGATTTTCAGTCTCTCATCGAAATTACACACTTTACTACATGGGCTTTAAATGCCTGCTGATGATGCATTAATAAAATTTAAAAATAACGCCTAAAATAAATCAAAATTCCGAGGATAGGCAAAAATTATCATGATTCTACAAACTCCTAAAAGAAATCTTACTTAGCAATTTAGGTAAATCTTCATTTATTGTTTTACATATATATTTTCTTTTGATGTTATTTAAATTTTACAGCCAAATAACATATATTAGACAAAATAGGAAAGGAATCTTATCTATTGTATTTTTATGGTCAGGTAGGTAATTATGTTTTTAACTTGCAATTGACTAAACAAAAATGTAAATTCCTGTACCTAGTGTGCTAAAACACTGCCCTTGAATTATTACTTCCGTTATCAAATTGTTATATTTTGCAGTTTTCATTCTCCTCGATAATGAACAGAACGTGAGTAAATTACAAGAATAAAGTAAAGGAATAAAACAGAGTAAAGTAAAATTTTGTTAAATGTTGAATATGGTCAAATATAATTTTTGTTTAAAGGGACAGACGATCAAGTCCTGCCTTAAGAAAGGAGGTCAATCATCCGTAACCACCGCCGTTAAATATATGAGTAAAAACTGGCTTACTGCATCTCAAAACAACAACCATAATCAGTCAATATGTGTTAATCCGGGGAACATCCTGTTAATACTAATTAAAATCCCTTTAATTTTATGTGAAATTAGATAGCACTGGGCTGTTTAATTGAGATGTATTTTTAGGATAGAATAAATTATGTTTCGCTCGCATCTGGTCTGATGAATTCCTTACTGCTATTTTTGGAATGTATCTTGCTTTTTGAGAAGGAAAATTGTTAGAAGCTTAAATTTGTCCTAATATATACTGGAAAAGTCGTTCTTAAAATTCTCATTAATTAATTATTTTTATAATGAAATAATGTCGGTCCATCTCGTGTTTTCAACGCTGAATACAATCCCAGAGAGGATGAAAATTAAATTTCACTTTTCAACCGGCCGACCTAATTTAAAGGGAGCTTTTCCAAACGTTTGTTTGTCGGGTTTGTTTTTTGTTATTCGAGCGAGATGTGGTAAGCCTGTGCAAAGTGCGCTTATCCTTCCCGCCCGAGGCAAAATATTTAATTACCTTATATCGTCTTTTTGCCATCGGGTTCGGCACATGTACCCCCTCGCTCAAAAGAGGTTGGATTTGAACGGCACAAAGGACTTCCGACTCTTGGGATAATTAAAAACTACCATCCGACACCATTTATACTCCGAACCGACATTCGGAGTATAAATGCCACATGGAAGTAGAAATGGAAAATATTACTTTTTCCCTCTTTTCTGCCCCAGGCGCCCCCTGAGCATGTGGTCCATTAAATTAAAGTTTTCTCTTATCATTCTACATTTAAAATAACATTATATTTTGTTTTGTTACAGGTGAGTTGAAACTGTTAAACTCTACATGGACCCTCTTTCTTTGGCCTAGTGAGTCGTTTTAATAAATATATTAAATTGACGCAAAAAGCCTGTTGTTGATTGGTTAGAAAAAAAAACTACGTGAATAATTTCTGTTGTAAAAAGTCTTCTACTAAAAGCATAATTTATCAGTCGACGTGAAACAGTCAATTATCGTTTTATAGTAAAAATCAAGATCAATTAGAAAAGAAACACTCATTCCTTCATCAGTTTTAGAGAAACATATTCCCTTCGTCAGAACCTAACCATCCCTAACCATCTTTTTTTTAATGTCCCCCCCTTTCCTAATGCTTAATAAATATTTCTATTTTCATCGCTCGTTAGACTAAACCCGCACAACTTTTGAGCGTTGCAGAACTGTCGAACTCTTGCGCCGTTTTTGACCCTTACACAAGTCTTTTATAAATCCACGTGGCCTTTTTCTTCTACGAACACCTTTATTTTTGGATATTACTTCATTCATTACCATTCGTTGATTGTTTGTGGACAGCCTTCAATGTGAAAAAATATATATTAGCATTTTCATTCGGTACAACATAAACGTCAATCGTTAAAACGCCCTTAAAAATTAATAATAATAATAACGTCTAAGTGACTGCTGAGACTAAAGGTTCACTTTCATACGCATTTTTAATAATTTTTTCCGCTAAATCGGAAATCGATAAACAATTAATATTAATGAACATCCCCTTCATCCGAGGCCGTTTCCCTTTGCCATCAGCATTCGAATAGATTCATAATAAGCCTGTGTTTTGCCAAATCCACCATGTGCAACTCGAGCCCCCGGTTTATATGAAATAATATACAACGAAAATGACTTATTAATTACGAGAGATCAGGTTGTCGATAAATTATTAAACGAATGCCCAATTTCTTTCATAAAATTATTGACACTTTATATATTACATTTTAGCAAAGGCTACTAAGTACACCGAAACCGTAGATAGATGGGGATTTGTGGGACTCTTGAAATTAATAAATGATATTTGTTATCATTTTGATAACAAATTAATTCTAAATTATTTTACGTAGATTGAGCTTTTGTTATTGTTTGCACAAATAAATGATTTCTATTGCAATCTCTATTATGTAATTTCACTAAGTTGTATTAAAAACAATTTAATTGTTTAAGTAATAAGTTTAGCATGAATCTTTCAACCTTATCATCTTAACTGAAATAACATTTTGTGAGCATGTAAAATTTACTCTTCAAACGTTTCAAGCCCGTCAGCACCTCGCTCGGCTATTTTGTGTACAAATAAGACATTCCAGCGGTTGTTTTGATAGGCCACAGAGGCTGGGTTGGGTCATTTACTATCAGTAAACAATCCGTCAATCACATTAGGGCATGGGTCGAAGGGGTTTGGCACTGCGGCCGACTTAAGTCTCATATAATTAATTCCAAGGCTCTCGGTTTGTTCAGAGCTGGCTGAAGATACTTTGAAGTTTAGTGTGTTTACTCTTCCTTCAATTCTCCCCCAGGCGGAGGAGGGCCACACCCCAGGGGCTTCCGCTTCCCTAACCTCGGAAAACGGAATTTTTATTATTTCAACCGTTTTGCAATGTTTGAGGGACGGGAGGTAATATTGTTCCTGTATAATGCGTTTTTGAATACTGCCCTCGGATCCAGTTGATGCAAATCGGATGTGACAAATCCTCGTAAAGAATTTGTAATTCGACATAAGATTTTTTCTCAATATGCAAATGCAAGAGCGAAATATTTTCATATTACCGACATGTGTTGAAAATCAAAGTCATATTACTCCAAAATTTGGTTTCAAATAAAATATTTTAGTTATAAAGGAAGTTATTCCTGTTGCAAAAGTAGTAGTTGATCTCACGTCCCTAGCCTCCCTTTGTAAAACGTATTGAATTATTTTAGATATTCCTTCTTTACACTTTTGTCTTAAGAATATATGTGACTATGATTCATCCAGAAAAAGTATATACACTTTAACATATTTCGTGTTTAAATCATTAATTTATATATTATAAACAAGTAATATGTTGTTGTTTTGTTCTTTGCATGAAATCTGGAATGTTAGATAGAATGATACTTTTAAAAAATTACTTCCCTGTTTCTTCTTTAAATCACAGCATACAAAACAGTAACAGTTTGTTTGTCATTGTGGAAAATAGCAGCTATAGGATTTTATCTGCTGGGGGAAGTTGTACAAAAGGCAAGTTGCCCCCAGTAATGACATATAAATGTCCCGAATGCAATGTTGGTCGTTGCCTCATGTAAAACCTGCCCCATCTCCTTCGGTTTACTGGCGTGGCTCAGCGATGAGCCATTAAACTGCGCCGTTTCTCTAACGAGTCTGCCGAATGAAAGAGTGAGGGTGAAATATTTCATGTACTTTTAAATTTTATGTTGTCTCTTCTTGATCTTTACTGACATTGCTGAAAAATTTCTAGTGAGATATTTCTCAACTTTTCACTCAAAAAAACCTCTGGCTTTTTAAACGCTTTAAAATTTTGAATCCAAAAGTTTTTAATAACAAAAATACTCCATTTTCTACAAGAACTGCTTAATTGTTCCGTTTGATGATAAAATTGGAATGTCGGTTTATCATTATTTTATTATTAACAAAATAGAAAATGATTCATAAGGTGATATTTACACGGATCTGTTGAGGCATTTGATTTTATCAACCATGAAAGTTTATTATTTATTCGATTGGATTGTCTAGGAATTTAAAAAATATTACAGAATGGATTCGTTTTTACCTATGTGACAGAAAAACCAAGGTTTTTTGCGATAAATGTTTTTGTGGTATTACTTTGTTTTCAGAAGGTCCCCAGGGATCCCACCTTTGTCCAATACTGTTTTTCTTCCGGACAGTCATTGTTCCTGGGTATTGGCTTATTCTCTTAATACAAGATAATTAATAATTATCTTATGTTAACAAGTGTAAATTTCTTTCCACTACAATACCGCTGTAGAAGGAATATATTTCAGCATTGTCCCCTTTAATGTTAAGATTAGATTATTTTACAAAACAATTAATAAATATATAGTTAATGTTTTGGAAAATTTGATTTTAAATAAATATATAAGTTTTTAATCGATGATTTTTTTAAGAAAGTAATCTTCCTTTGGATTGGACCCATTTGACTTTCGACTAGACTGTAGCACCAAGTACCAAGTAGAAGGAAAACAAGACAGTTAACGGGCAAAAATGGACCTAGTCTATCTGACAATTGCAAATATGTTTCCGTATAAATCCGATTGATTTATTTCTCATATTTAATATTATTAATAGAGAGACTGAATTTTCAGGCAACACGTGCGTAATAGTGTAATAAATGTAAAACTTCGATTTATTTTAGTAAAAAAATTATTTACGCAACAAATTGAATTCGTGAATTATAACGTGATTATTTATTTTACATTCAATCCATTACAATCACTACAAAAATAAATGTACCATTAAATGTTATAATTTTTAATGGCGTCTGAAATTTTATAATGAAATTAAAAAATACTCAACTAAATGAGTTACTAAAAGTACTAAACTAATGTCAATAAAGTAACTTTACGGAGTATAAGGTATACATGAAGGAATGAATACGTAATAATCAACTAAAGATAACATCACGTTATTTCGTTAAAATTTAATAATAAATTGTCTCACGACTGTTGAATGTGAGCGTAACCAACTTTACCAGCGGAGTAAGTAGCGAAGTAATCACTTGATTTTCAGTAGTTATAGTATTATCTGAAATTTAATTTAACTAAACTGTATTACACAATTCGCCAAGACCTGTTCGCTCTTTAATAAAATTGAGGCTATTCCTCTACGGTACTTTTAATACCAACTTACAACTAATTCTATTGTAGTTGTTGCAAGAAATTTGTAGTTTAAATTTTCAGGAGAAACGTGTTTTTGATCTATTTTCATCTCGATGTATATTATTGTTTTGTCTACTCTGTAACATAAATAAAGTTAGTGAAATTGTAATGTATTTACATGCAGGTAAGATAACATATTTTTACAACAATAATTGTTTAATAGCAATATCTTTACTTCCTAAAAATCAGATAAATTCCTCCATTTGAGATATTTTAATGCAGTTCAAGCCGTTTCCAAACATAGAAAATCCAAATTGTGACAAATAATAAACCCCTAAAGCCTTCATGATATTAGTGATGATCAATGAAAAAACAATGGCACCCCATTTGTTATTATTGCCTCTATGTACCGTAGTACAGTTATACTTATTTATAATTAAACTTTCTAAATCTAGCAGAATTTATTAACTAACGTACTTTATATTTATTAAATTTGGATATTTTAAAGCGAGCAAACGTGCCAGTATTATAAACGAGCGGTGTTATTGTAATTGTCCGCAATTTCCTTCTTTTTTTTTTCAAAAAAAGAGGGATTTCTGAAAAAGGCTGAGTGATGGACGTCGTTAAGCGTCTGTCCGCTTAGGTGTTGTAGTGGATGAGATATGAGGTAGGCATCAGTGGGAGGCAGCAGGTGCCGTTTCCTTCAGAAGATCCTCAGACATTTGTACTTGGGAAACAGCCACGATCGCACCATCCGCCTCAAGAGTTGGGAGATTTGACAAATCGCCTCCCATCCCCGTCTACTGCACCACCCTTCGCACCGGGGAATCTATATTCACCCCGTGAGAGAAGTACGCGACGCTTTTACATATATCCTTCTTTGATGTATCCGCCGACCGCAATTCTTATTGTGGATTTCCGATATCCCTGAGGTAACGACACCATCCGATTTTCAAGGCGAGGTAATCTATTTTCGACGGGACTTGAGAAATGTTTTCTTTTTCCTTTTGACACTCAAATTGCCATTTCTTTCCGTGCAGAAGACCGCACTCTACATTTTAACAACCCTTTTTGACTTTCCTTATTGAACTCGGCTCTATGGCCGTGCCCTTCACACCAAAATGTTTTATGCAACGTCAAAATAATCTTGTTGTTTCAAGAATCCGATCAGTTTGATCTTTCAAATACCCTCCATGTTTCTCGAATTTTCAATCCAGAAGGCCAAACTACAGTTCCATACCAATGAACCCGAGATGAACATTTTGATCAAAATTAGTATCACTAACGAATGTCAGTGCAATTGAGACTTATATCTAATTCCGATGTAATGAGACCAAAACAGAAATTCGAATCATGGAATGGCGATTTTTTGGCACGGCTTGTATTTTGCAGCTTCTTGTTTGTACAGTTTGCTACATACGTTCATTATTTTTTAATGTATGAAGACAACGTGAAAATACATTATTTTTATAGGTTAACCGTATTGAGTACACAAATGGAAAGTAAAATGTTTTTTATAAAGCACTTCAATTTACAGTACCTAGAATCTTCAAAAAATTGTTTTGTTTGACATCGACAGTGCGAATTTCTCACTTGTCATTTATCAATGTTTCTTCGGCTTGGGAGCAAAACAAGGTAACGAGATGCCCGTTAAGTTCGTAGTACATTTTGTTCAAAAGTAGTTTAGTGCGGTTCCGAGTCCGAAGTCAAATTTGTGGCAAGACTCTATGGTGATGTTGGAGGTTTCGAGTGGAAATAACAAGTCGGAGTTGCTAAAGAGAATTGCTCTAACATGTGCAAATGTGAATGCAATAGTTTCGAGGTGTGAAAGCATCTCATCTGTGAATACCTGGTATAGCGTGGGGGCCAGAACGCTGCCCTGAGAACACCAGCATGCTAGGGAAAGATACAGAGGAGGAAAGGCCTTAGATGATATGAAAAAATCGTTACTTATTTGTACGTTTTTAATCATCTTTTTTTTAGGCAACTAAAGTAAACAAATTTCACCACTCTACATTCATACTTATATAGAAAGAAAAGTTCATAATTGCAATTCATGTTTCTTCCTAATTTATAAAAATTTAGTAACTTATTTATTACTCCAACTTGGTGAAACGAACGCTAAGTTAATTATATACTTCAACGTGTTAAGTTACAAAATAAGTATAATCGATTTGATTAGAAAATAAACGATTACATAATGAACTATGTTTAACACAAAAATATTTTTATTGAGTAAATAAAATTTTTATTTTCTTATATGGGATATTTGATCTTTATTACACTTTTGCACACTTGAGATTTTTTACTCCAAGAAAATCCTAAATTTAATTATCAGGTAGTGTTTGTGTGAATAAATTTGGCAACTTCATTTCAACATGTCTTATTGGGAAATAATAAAATGCGTTGAGGGAAGTATGAGTTTTGATACATAATAACACTTGTGTTTTTCGAGTTAGGTCGTTTAACATATACACATTTCCCATGTTGTTTTATGGTTTTTTGACGGAGGTATGGTGAATTCAACAGCTTAAAAGCCTGAGTTCTTTTAATATTTATCAAATCTTATCCTTTTCGCCTGGATAAAAAAAATCGGAGTTATTGTTGTTACGAACTGCAAATATTTGAAAGGGGAGAAGTTGGCCGGAGGATTAGAGTATGGTGCTTCGGATCCTATTTCCATTAGTCCAGGGGCGTGTAGACCCCTTGGTGAACTCTCCGGGATTACCGCGTACATACGTACGTAACGGCACTCACGTTGAGGGATGGGAGAACTTTTCACATAATTTACACGTGTTAGTGGGCGTGACCTCCCATCGGGCTCTCGAGGATTATGCCAGAAATCGGATCAAGGTTTCTGAGGGAGCACCTTTTTACATTATCATCACATTACTATAACGGCTTTAAGGCGTGCGGATGGTGGGAGGAGGGTCGTGCGTCTGGGACGTACCGTCCGATAAAAGATGACATCTTTACTTTAGCCTATTTCGTTTATATTTACCGTTCAGGAAAGGAATTTATTATTTTTATTCAATCGCTCTACCTCATGTATCACTAGATTATAAATATTTTTAAAGCATATTTTTTTATTATATCTCTATCCTGCTCATACATCCTCCTTCACTTTTGAAGATTGAATTCCTTGGTACCACAGCCTTCCCTTGCTATTGCCGGGTATTTGGAAAACATGCTTTGTGGTTACTGTCTTCTGTAGACACGTCGGCTGTCGGCATTGCTCTTCTGTTAATTGTCCATATTTTTTAAGATCTTTATATCTATTTTGTTACAACCCTTTTGATAGATTTTGGAAGATTATACTCGGACCTACTGACATTACCGCTTCGTTTTCAGAGATTCAGTAGTATAGAGCAAGGAAAGTATTGGATCTAGTATGCTCCCTTGGGGCTTTCCTGCATTTTTTCATTCTTCTGAATATTGGTCTTCTTATAAACTATAAAATATCTGTCAGTAAGAAGGAAGTGATGTGATCTGTAGAAAACTATACTTAGTATAGTGATAATCTCTTCACGTCAGATATTGTCCAAAGCCTGCCAAATATCAAGAAAAATTGCAAAGAAAATTAGTTTGTCTTCGCGTTATTTTCCTATTACATCCGTTACTCGAGGTAGTTTTTCTTCTTTTCTATTCAGCTATATTTTTAGTAATAAATTTTCGAAAGGCTTAAGACAGGCGGTAATAGCCATATGATTCTATAAGATTTAAATATTACACATTTATTACGTTGTATTCTGTTGTAACGTGTACCATAAATACAGTTTTGCCCCCTTTTTGTTAAACGAATTTCTTTTTCTTCCATTGGTATGTTTTTGCCTGGAATATGTTCCCAGTATTAGGTGTGTTATTTTGTAATATGACTACTATCTATGCCACAAAGAGGATTAGGGTCTATTTATTGTTCCATGATTCCCTCTTCGGTCGGATGTCTCGGTGATTGAAATTATCTCATGTATCTTAGCGGCAGGCCTTTTGTAAACCCACTCTTTGTGTGGTGAAGGCGTGGGATTTCGGTTGTTCTATGCTAATTTTGTTGATCTAGTATACAGAGTCTTATTCCTTCCTGGTTAGTTGATATGTCATAATTAAAAGATTATAACAGACAAGTCAAAAAATAAAGATGCTAAAACCATATAAAATCTTTTAGGAACAATGGTGGAAAATCAAACAACGAGACCCCAATCTCAAAGAAGAATGGAGAGCAGAAAATGGAAAAGTCTACCAAAGACACCGACAAACAATAAGAGACTACTTCACAAAATTCATACAGACCCAACACTACGATGGAAATGAGAACCAAAATTGATTCCGTCAGGCTTCTGCTGCTGCTTAAATCTTGTGTGAGAAAAAATTTGATTGAGGAATTTGATATGATTGGGATTGAAGTTGATGACGATAATAATTAGAACAATGGATTTGGTATTACTCAAGCAATGTAACCTTTGGCTTCATTGTACTTTCCCTAGTTTCTCAGTTCAGTCCAATTGACTCGATCCTTCCTGGCATGTCTCCGTTGTGCGGTTGTTTCACATACAATTTGGGTGGTAGTTCCTTTCTCTTCTTTGGATAATGAAGAACACGTGTACTCTCAGACACGGGTGGCCGGTAGAGATAATGCGCAGGATTCAAGGAATTTGCTTCAGATACTAGCCCAATATTTATTTTATGTATTTAAAAGTACATACAACAACATGCAAAGGTTAATTGGCAATTTTAGACTAGTTTTGAGTTGATCCTTTAGAGATTCTTGGCTATCTGATAGCATTATTATTGCTGCATCTTGAGATATTTGTTATGCATTTCACATGGACACCTTTTTATGGCTGTATCGGCTGGAAGAATGGTGGAGTGGTTATAGCAAGAACCATGGAATAAAAACTTCTCCTTTTAGTAACGGAAAAACTATATTAAAATTTATTATACATCAATTTGTTGCCCTAATTATATTAAACATTTATAGATTAATTTTTGTTGTGAAGATTTTTCATTTCTCTTTATCAAGTTTTTTTAAGAATGTAAAGGTTATACTTAATCCTGAAAAGGTTTTACTTGCAATATTACACAATTAACAAGGCTAGATAAAGAGCCATACAGATAGTACTTAGATAAGCAGTTCAGCGATTCTTGAATATTATTAATGGGTAATGAACACCCATTAACTATATTTAATGGAAAACTGAGCCCTACAACTACAGTTTTGCTTGTTAAGCATTCGGTGATATTGGATATTCTGAGAACTAAAAGGTCAGTTTCATCGCACATAGTCCCCCGACATGAGCGGCTAAATGGTGCTATCAAAGAAAACTGTACCAGTGAATAAAACCGAAAACGCTTTTTTCATTAAAAATAAATAAAAGGCTTTGTGTCTCGTTGCTGATGTGACTGAAATTGTCGCATTCGAGTTCACCCAGTGCATTAACCTCGCACATTTTGTTTGAATTTAAACAAACACAAATATTTGTTTAAATAGCAGAAAATGACAGAAAAGCCGGAAAGCTCGTGGAAGTACAGAATAATTAAACTGGCCTGTATTTGGCCGTTATGGAATTAAATGTACAATATATCGTTGGATTTGAACTGATTGATTTATAAGCCTTCTGGACTGGAAGGAAAATAATTTGAATACTGAAATAGAAGAACTTTTATTTTTTCCATAGTTGAATTGTGACATTTTTAAATGTCAGATAATATTTAAAATTGGATAGATTTCAAAAGCATGTTATACCAACTTCTGCTGTTATATTGTAAGATGTCTTCTGCAATAAAGTTTTAATAATATCAATAATTTTTTTTAAATTTATTTTGGTGGAACCATGTACGCTCATAAAATCACCATAAGTGTCTTATATAGTTACCGGATTAGTCCTTAATGGGTCAAATAAAGATATGAACGTTTCGGACCCTCAGGTAAGAGTAATACAGTCAGATAATAAAAACAAATAACAAATCCGACCTACCATTTATTGGAAAGGGTAAAGGGTTAGCCAGAGATTAACCGAGGACTGGGAGAGATGAGGACGAAGGACAATGCCAAGTTTAGAGTTATCGTTTTAATACTCGAGCCGGGGTTAGAATTTCATTTCAAGGGCCAAATGAATGAAAGCGGGATTAGGGGGAAGAAAAGGGGCTTTCGGAGTTTTCTGAGTGTTTGAATGTGACGCAAAAGCCGTTGTTGTTAGCTGACATGTCTTCGACAATGGACGCTGGCGCTTTCTGAAGCTCGAGGATTATGTATTGAACGTTTTTCCCGTTTTTACTCTTTATAAAAAGAAATAATTCAGAAACACACAGTCAAATCTTTCTTTTCTTTTTTAAACGAAATAGATTTTTTTCTATAAAAAATAATTTGGTAATCAAACATTAATCTAGATCACATAGTAGTTAACTATAGCTAACGGTTCACCATCAGTGCAATCATTGGAGCAAGTTTAGGAACACGACCATAAAACCAGGAATTTAGTGCATTAAGGAAATAGCCATGGAAGATTCGAAAGTCGTAAATTGGATCCAGGACACCGATGTTGAATTTAGGGAAAAACTTTGCTAGATTAAGAAAACAAAGAAAGATTACTAGTTTACTGCAAATTTAATGATTTTCTCTAAATGACTTATCAAAGATAAAAATGACCGAATTTTTACTCAGATTCAGGAAAGGTAACAGATAGAAAAATAAGAGATAAATCTATGTGTATGATTAGCCAATTAATAGTTCAATAAGTTGTTAAATATATGAATAGAAAAGGAGATAATTTGCTAGATAAATAAATAACACAAAGCTCATGTTTTTTTAAGATGCGCAAATAAATGGCTAGTAAAATTAAGTTTTAAATGAATTGAATGAAATAAAGATGAACTAATGAGATAAATGAAATGTAAAAAAATGAAATAACCTGGTTAGATTCACAAATGTATTGCTAGTCGGAATTTATTTATTCAATGGGGTTGCTAGGCAGATTTGATAGACAAACGAATGTTGCAAAAACATATAAGGCTACTTTTAGAATGCGCAAATAAATAGCAAAATAGATTATTAGATTGATTAAAAATAGAGAGAGAATTTGCTGTTTATTAGACAGAATAACTGTCAGATTAATCCATAGGTAAATTTAATTTAAAAAATTGTTTGATGGATTATATTTATGGAATATAAACTAATTAAATTTGATCTATGGAAATGTAAGTAGATAAATTACATATTTATTCGTGGTATTGTTACGTACTTAGTTTGATGTGTAGACAAACAAAAGTTAGAAAAAATAATAGGCAGGCGGGCGTCGGTAACCGCAAGGTTCTGTCTTTGGCATGGCGCTCATCACTGTAAGATAAAGGTCCATGCAGCGGCCCTATATTCGAACCCGACATACTTTCAAATGGGCTTTTTTTCAAAACAACGGCGCCCTGGGGGTTTATATGACCTCTGCTGTTGTGAACCGTCGTAAAAAACAGTCAGACAGATTAATACATAAAATTTATTAATCGATTAATTTTAAATATAGGTAGCGGTAAACCTTAATTGGAAGACAGCCATTTGACAGGAGTATATATATATATGTAGAGAGAGAGAGAGAGAAAAATAGAAAGGTGTGTAGGTGACTGATCCCTAAACGATGTCTACAACACATATGACTAACTGAAATTAAAAACAAATTTAAAAATCATCCAAATAAAAATGACAAGCAATGTTTGATCAAATAAAAACCTAGAAACTAGTAGAGGCCTTATAAATGGTATGGATCTAAAATTGAGCCTGAATTGCGGGCAAGAGTCAAAGACCCAAATTTTGACCCAGTGAAACTTCTCCCCACATTTTTATTTTCTAATCTGAGATCGAATTAAGGTAGAACTCGGGGGGCATGGAAATAAAGAAGGGGTATATTTTAGGTCGCAAGGAAGTCACCAGTTACCCCCAAAAATGGGTAGACTGGCAGAGGTAGATAGGTGGGAAGATAGAAAGATAAAACTACAGACGAATATGTCAAAAGTTAGGTCCTTAAATAGATCGCTTTATCGGTAACTGTACTTATGTTGAGAAAGCTATGGGTATGAATGTGGATCTATAATAATATTTTATTTTTAACATTTATGTAAATATTGTGTTCAAGTCATTGCATCAAAAACTTGAAAAAATGAAATTCATTTGATAATTAAGCACAACTTCATTAACTGCGATTTTGACTTACTGTGATTCACTATCTGTGATTTTGGATTTTCAAGAATGAGGTTGTTTAGAAAAACACTTCTTTTTATTTTGCCGACCTTCCGACCTTTATTCGGGTTATCTTTAGAGCATAAAGTGTGGTGCTATTCTTGTGATAAGCCAACATTTTCTACCACAAAATTAGCACACACTTTGTGCCTTGAAAATGACACGAATAACGAAACTATGTTTTAAAAAAATAAAAAAGGTGTTTTTCTAAACTACCTCATTCTTGAACACTCTTGTCGACTTCAACAAATTATGAAACAACAAGACACTAAGAAACACACGATTCGTTATAGCTTTTATATCGATCAGATATTTGACGTCTAAGTAGCTTGAATCCGCCGTGAGTGTGTTTCTGTGCTAATACTCGCTTCCGTCGGTATCTGCTGACATATTAATAAAAGACCCAATTCCCGATCGACCAGAATAATTTATCGGTTAAAAAGACGCCCTTTGAAAGGCAAAGAGCCTTTGTGCCGTTGTCTGCCGATCTTTGAGGGTTGTGTATTGGTGTTTTCCGTCAACCAGTTTGGTTTTTATTAAAAGCCCCTCGATGGTAGTAAAGGTTTTAAGTATATACGCTCACGATTTTTTTCTCTTCCTTTTGATGTGTGCGGGTGGTCTTTTTTTATTACCGTAGTAGGGTAAAAACAAATATCTTTCTTGTCTCGGCAGGCTAGGAAATGAAATTATTTACGGTGTACTAAATGCTTTTGCTTTTGGTTTTTTACCCCGTGTTAAATCCTGGACTGGCATAAAATCCGTGGTGAGTCCCTAGATCAACTAACGTTAAGGAAAGCGTCAGCCTCTGATTTCCAAAAAGTGAAAAACTTAGGTAAGGATGACCTCGTCAGGGGATATCTCAAATGACGAAAAAACTGTTTTAAACGCTTTAGGAACGTCAAAAGAAAATTCCGTAAAGTTGAAAACTCTCCGATTTCCATAAATAGTTACTACTAAAAAAACAACTATTTTTATAATTTGTTCAGTTGTATCGAGGGAAATAGCACAAAAGTTATTAGCAACATTTTAACCGTTTCTAAGTAGTCTACCAATAAAAAATAGTAGTATTTTACCTGTACAATTACCTCTTTACAAGGGAGACTAAAAATGTTTTACCAAAGGTATAATTAAATTCACTAATTTATTTTTTTAATTATATTTATCTTACATGCTTCATACAAAATATTACATCTAATTCACTAATTTTGTGGTCCACTTGATCAATTAGTATATTACAATTAATGAAGGTTTTTAGTTGAGATTAAAAAGTCAATGGCACGAGCCGGATTCGAACCCATGATCGATCAATGGCAAAAAGGAGGGAAAATTCAAAAGGTGGGGTTGAGATGGGAAGTTAGTGTCCGAGTGGATCGAGGTCTCGATAGCTCAACTGCTAGAGCAGCGGCGTATCTAGGTCGTGGGTTTGAGTCCCACTCGTGCCATTGACTTTTTTATCTCAACTAAAAACTTTAATTGATTGTGGTATAATTAAAATTAATGAGTACATTTATTACAGGTAGTAAGGTTTTATTTTAATGAAACTAAATTGTTACTGGTGAAGAAAATTATTGGAAGAAGCAAAGAAAATTGGTATCACTGCTCTTTCTAATTGTTCTTCATCTATCTGAGTGGAACCCACTTGCATTTGATAGATAAAACAGAGCGAATCGACGGACCCTGGAGATCATCAGTATTGATCAAACCGCTGACAACGGCAGTCCATCACAGAATCTGTATACCAGCACAACAACACAACGTGAATTGTTTAAATTGAATAAGTAAATTATTTACGTTTAGATTATCGATACAAAAAAGTAAATAAACAGTTTGTACATGTAGTCATTTACGTTTAGGAATGTGAACATTTTATAAAAGTCTTTTATATTGATTATTGGTTTATTTATGCAACTGTAAAAGAACTAAATTGATAAAACTTGATTATCTATGATTTATCCAATCTTTTTTTACATAAAGGCAGTTATCTAAAAAAAAACAAATAAACCTCATCTGTCTCTAAATAGAAACAAATTAAAAAATAAAAATACTAAAAAATATTTATGAAATAAGCAAAAGCCAGCAGTAAATTTATGGGCTTAGTTAATATAGATAATTGAAATTAAAGACAGATAAACTTCATCAATCTTTAATTTAAAAAAGAAAATACTATACCAGGAAAGAAGCTAATAAAGAAACTAAACAATATTCAGATGTAAACCACAAATGTGTGTTTATATCGTAGGGAAACAAGTTATTTAAGAATAGAGTGAAAGGCCAGTGAGTCAATTACAGTGTTTGATTATTTACGGGTCAACGTAGTATTTTATGTTAGAAGGAAAAAGGCAAGTTAAAAAGTTATAATTTATAAAGAAATAACAACCAGTTAGGCGACCGGCAAATTGAAAAGGCAGTGGGCCAAAGTTTGAGCGGAGTGGAAATTAATCTCATTCCATTTAACGCCTCGGGTAGCGAATTCCTCTGTCCTTTTATTCTAAAACAAACCCTTGAAGAGGAGGTGTTTTTCTGTAATGGGACTATAATTTGGCGTTTAATTCCGAGTCTAGACTTGATGGGATCTGGCAAGTGGGACCTGACAGGCTGAAGGAGCAGGGCTAATTGTGTTGCTAATCGATTAGTTACGAGAAAGAGAGAGGATGAAAAGATATCCTCCTTAAGCTATTCTTGGGAAATAGTTTAGCGAGAAGTCGTATTGTAAGACATGATTATTTTTGACTCCCGTTCCTCGTTTATGTCGGGCGGACCGGAGGGATTTACAAGTTTGACGTGCTCGAGGGAACCTCCTCTTCGCGGGAGATTAATCCTGTCGACTGGTCTAAAATCGTCGGAACACCCTTTTACATTATTAAACCTGCATTTTCTAAACAAAACCATCTGTAACACAAATAACTGTCGAAATATAACGTTGTTTCTGTATAAATTTCATCAGAAACTCCTCAGACTTGAGAGTTTAATCTTTGTTGTTAAACAGTCAAGTTGTTCGCGGAAGGTAACCTTTGCGTGTTGCACAGGTAACTCGTGCCTGTCAGTCAAGTCCCTTCTCACGTCTGACTCCCCACACTAATTTCGACCTCGCATACATAAGCGTAGAGCATATATCGGCCAAAAGGTGAATCCGATCCCGTGTGGATTGATAAATTATTTTAAACGTTGGTATAGATCCGCTATAGCTCTTAAATAAAGCTTCTCAAAAAATTTTGCCATAACTCTCTCTCTCTCTCTCTCTCTCTCTCTCCCTCTCTCTCTCTCTCTTCTCTCTTCTCTCTTCTCTCTTCTCTCTCTCTCGCCCTCTCCCTCTCCCTCTCCCTCCCTCCCTCTCACCACCACCCCTCTATCCCTCTTTTTAGAAAAGTATTAAACGCTGGTACAATCGTTTAGGTGAGTTCACCCCGGAAGCTTTACAAACCTACAATTTATGTTTACCTCCAATTGGACAAGTTAGAGCAATAAAAGTTACAAATTTTATATTCTACTAAGACACTTTTCAACATACTTTTTATACTCGACTTTTGCAACATTCTGGTCAAAAAACTAGTATTACTAGCAAAGTGAGAGTGAGAGAAGAGGGGTTTGTTTAATCACCATCAAAATTGCAAGCTTAGTTGGCAAAACTTTGTAATTCTCTCAAATAAGCAGCTTTATAATACGTACAAATAAGTACGATTAGGTAACTTTTTCAAATATGATTTTCCCGCATTTAGTAGAGGTAGTGTACTCGTACAGTCAAAGCTAGGCATGTTTATCAAAATATTTTTTAAAAATTAATTATTCATTTGTAGCGTGTATTATGTATTATGCGTAATACAAATGACAAATATGTACATTGACTCTGTGGGCAGCACTGCACACGGGGAACGCACGTTAAAGGAAGGCAGCAAACCCTGGCATTTAATATGACGGATTAAAGAACGAGGAGGTGTCGATTCATTGTTTTTTAAGATGACGTGGAACTGTAATGTAATAGCCAAGTTTGAAGAGAGCTTTAACAGTATTTGTTAAGTCGTAAGTTTTAAGTAGATCAGTTCTTCAACAAAAGAAATTTTGAGGTCCTTGTGAATTTTGTCTAAGAATTTTTTTATGGATTGAATTCGTTGGTAGTTGCATAGGTATGGTTAGCAGCAATGTCTTCTATGGAGTTAATCGACCGTCAAAAGAAAAATTTTAATTTTAATTTTCTAAAAGCTTTCCGAATTGTCCATGTATTCTGTTAAGTTGTGTTTTTTAAGTCTTGTGTATGGATTTTGTCTAATCCTAAGTACCTCATTTGAATAGGAGACAACGTTTTCAATATAAATGTAACATATTTTCTTATCCAGTCTTGTTCTGCACTTTCTGCGCCCATCCTTGATAACATCGAGGTTTTTTGATGTCGACGGTTGCTTTGATACGAATAATAATATAATAATATGGTTGGAATAAAAATTGCGTTCTCGTCCGGTGTTAATGGTATTGGGATGTACAGGAAAGTATAAACGGTAAACAGGATGAGACCAAGAATATTCCCTTGCGGAACGCCGGCTTGTATCGAGCTCTTATCTGAGTACTTGGTGCCACACCTAAGTCCGAAGTAAGGTTTTAAACAGGATTCCGTGATAAGGAAATAAAGATTGGGAAAAATCCTTTAAGTTTATAAAGGGTGCCAGAACCGTATCAAAAGGCTGCGCTCCATCCAGAAGCATATCCAAGCAATAGTTTTTGTCTTGAGCTTAGAAAATGGTTTCAGCAACTCCCAACCCTTGATGGATAGTGGAATAATGGGAGCGAAAGACGAACGGTCAGAAGGGATAATTTTGTGTAAATTATGAGTATTAAATATTTTAAAAGTTTGTCGAGTATGTTCTACTTCGAAGAGAGAAGTCGGATATGTATATAGAAGATTATGTTCATGGCAATATCAACATTTAATTTTGTAGTTCCGTTGTTTACTTTTTAACATTTCAAACTACCTACAAACTAATGTTTTGTATGTGTGTCTTTTTACGGACGTAATTGTGAGATTCACTTTTGAGTGCTTATCTACAAGTCTTAGCTCAGCTTTTAGTCCAATTGATCATTAGAAAAAAAATAGATATAAAAAGGTCCGAGGTTTAATATTTTTTATAAGATTACCTAGAGATTCACCGTTAGGTTATTTAGAGTTAGTTCCATCATTTGTTATGAAAAGAAGAAACAGATACGCTTAGATCTAACGAAGAATGATGCTTGCAAAACCTATTAAATCGAAGGCTGACTCGTTAGGGTCCACGATTGGTTCCAGTTTGGAATTAGGGGAGACAACATCATCATTGATGAAGAGAGATGTGCTTTGTGAGGTTACACCACCTGAGCTCACCTCACCCTTCGAAATTACCCCTCCCTCATTCTTACTCTTTAACTTTACACACTCCAGTCTCGCCCAACTTCTAACTAGGTTCGAAACACTTTAATCACGACTGAGAGATAGACGCTTGAAGAACTGTATTAGAAACAATGGCGGAGGTCGGAATTAGACTTACTTAGACGACTTAGCTAATTCCGAAAGCCTGATTGGATCCATGTTAACCGGGTCAGATACAAGAGGGTAGACTTTCCTTATAGCACTCTTGGACTCACTGTACCCACTTGGAAATCATTATTGTGAGGGAATGAACAAAAGAATGTAAAAGTAATTTAACGAAGTAATGTTGTGGTACAACTTTTGACCGATTTTTTAAACAAATATTTTATTCTTAATTTCAATAAATATAGTTTGTTGTTTGATGTTATAGACCTATATTAAATTGTTTTACAATAGTGTATTCTTCATTAATATTTTTTTGTCATAATGAGTTTAAAAGAGGAGGAAAATGTATCAGGTAAGTTTAAAATGGAGTACAGAACGACATTGATTCACTCGAACCTCATCAGTTCAACACACACACACACACACACACACACACACATATATATATATATATATATATATATATATATATATACATATATATATATATATGTATGTATGTATGTAAAATTGTGAGCACGGATTTACTGTTTTTGTAAAACATTGATTAAAACAGAGATGTTCAGTGTAGAACGCTGAGAATGAACTAATGGGTTGAAACCACGGTAATAAAATCAATTAGACATTGAAAGCCTATTTATAGTGGCCCGATATCACCAACCTCCTAAACAGAGTATTAATTTTAAACAATTTGACCGGCTTCGTGGGCCATTTCTTTTAGTTTAAAGTTAAAGTTTAGTTTAAAGAGTTCAATAAACATTTACAGGTAGTCTGAGTGTTGATAACTTCACCTTAGCTGGATCTAGAAATGTGATACCGCTGTTCGTCCAAATGCGGACGACATTCCTAGATGATCAAACGAGCTAATTTCAAAAAAATTGAATGTGGGAAAGTGGGGCCCTCTGGGTAGGAGAAAATTCCTTTTCAATAGACCTACGTTTCAGAAAATGTATCTTTTATTTGTTAATTACATTATTTGTTAAAAAGCCAATTTGTAAGTATGTCGGGTTCGCCCCTCCTTAAAAATCTGGACATCTCCGGTTCCCGGAAACAATACTGTTGATGATCAGCTTAATGCGGACGCCTGGTCAACGTAGAAACACCCATCCACAGATCCACAGTGGTTCCCGGACTCAAACCACTCTCGAGACCCAACCTCCAAGTAGCTGGATTACAGGAGCACGCCACAACTCCCATTCAAACGAACTAAGTATTTCTAGTTTAAATGCAGGTCCTTTAAGTTGCAGTGATGAGTGTTGTGTCAACGCCTAAACCGTTGAGGTCAACTAAGCCCTCAGAAATGTCTGTGTCTATTGATTTTTTTCCAAATGCATATCCTAGGATTTGGTCCTCTGTCCGTGTGTGCTAAATTCACCCTCTTTGTGCGATTACTATGGTGTATATATTTTTGAACTGATCGATCGTATTGAAAAATTGAGATTTTTTTATTAAAAGATATCACAATACCTTAATTGTTTCAAAAATTTTTGTCTGCACCTTGAAACCTCGATTGACCCAGTATTTCTAGTCATGTCTATTCGGCTTCAACTATGTATATAAATGTATATAATGAATTCTACTTTCCTACGTGTCCCTTGAGAACATTCATCGCGATTGATGTTCCATTGATTGCAACACCTCACTGAGATTCTCATTCCATGGCAGAAAGATTCTCCTTGGATCTTCTTGGCCAGTACCCTATCGCAGATTGTGATATATCTAACCACGGGAATCTTGCATGAACTTTGACACATTTTCTGTTTTACAAAGATTTGAAACACAAATATTCATATTTTAATTTTCTCTAGAAGGTGAAACCGAATGATCCCACTCGGACATTTGTCGGTTCTTTAAAGCCAGATGCTATTTACAAACCGTAGCCCTATTTTAATAAGAGATAAATGTGTGCCTTATGTAACTCCCATTCCAATAAAAACATGTTTTAATTATTTGCTGAATCCTCATTGCTCGGTACGACATAATCCACTGATTCCAGGAGACGGTGCATCCTGTGAATTATTCTGTAAATCAAAGAAAAATTTATTTTAATTTTTCTTTTTAAAAAAGTATTATTATTGTTTACAAGCTTTGTTTCTTGAATTTGTCTATTTTCTGTAAACTCAGCTGCTAATTTAAAGGAGGATTCTGGGTTTAAACCCTTGATCACACGTGTTGAAAACACTAATCCTTCAAGATGTAAGAATATGCCAGTCATTCGAAATCCATTAATCTTAGTGTGTGAAAAACAGGGCTGCCTCGGTCAGGCCCCTACCGTTAACACGATGGGTTTTTTTTTTTTTTTTTATTAACTCCGTTACAAAACTGTTAATTTGGATCACTTGAGGGCATCCGATTTCTCCCATGAACTGTGGCCACTGGGCACCACGGGGACGTGGCACAATAGGGATCGGTGACGGTGAAATTATTGACTTTTTGGAACGGTATGATAGCGGCCGATCAGGTAATCATCCCCGGTAAATCATTTTAAGTTGGCCTTGAGCTTTCACGGCGTAAGGACGTCTCCGTACGAGCTC
>CM077108.1:1612694-1629062 GCA_039619505.1 Cimex hemipterus
CAAGTTCCTAACAGCTTCCGTCTATAATCAAAAAGCAACACAAAAAGGAAAGCCATAAGCTGTAAAGAGCCGACAACGGCTTTAGACACAGTAAAAGAAAGAAGGCAAAGACGGTAAATCATTTTAAAAAAGCTGGAATCCTTGTTATTCAACTGCCGCCACCCTTCGACCGTTCTACACGCATTCAATGAAAACAGAGCCCTTGCCGGTTTGCACAAATGTCTCTCATTCTCTAAATTCTAACCCTTCAAATCTCTCTTACATTACCAAATTACCACGTGAGAGATTTTACTGTTCTGGTCAGGCTTTAAAATTTTGCAACAGTTGCACAACAGTGCAAATACTGACTAACCAGACAGCAACAGTTTGCTTAGTTCCTCATATATCGTAGCAAAGTACATCCAACTAGAGAATTTGCGCCAAAAAGTATACATGTAATGTAATCATCTAAAAATAATGTAGTATGAATTAAATTAAATAAATAAATACAAACTTGAAATTTAAATAATACACATTACTGAAAGTTTTAGTTATTTAATTAGTCCCCTTAAATCGTCTTAAAGAGTGTTTAATGCAGAGGGGACGAATTAATTTACTTTTAAATATTCAAAGTAATAGATCAATATGTCTCCTTAAACGTTCTGTTCATAAATTATTCATTAAAAAATTTCTTTTATTAATCATGCCCAAGCTCAATAAAATGTAAAGTAACCCGCACGATTTACAAGTATTGCGTAATGGTTGATCTCTTCCGTTGCTCTCGCGCATAAACATTACACCACCAGTATCCAAATCGAAACTAATTGTTCAAGTTACGGAAAGTCTTTTTAACTAAACCACTAAACCAATTAACCGTAAATAGAAATTGTCTTAATGTTCTTTTAAGATTAAAGTCGAAATTAATAATAGTTATATGGAGATCGTGGTCACTAAACACCAGACAATAAAATAGTCTTGGTAGAACTGAAAATAGTTGTACAATTGTAAAAGGTTTCTTAACCAAAAAGTAATAAATTTAACAAAATTACTTGCTTTAATTAAAGGTAATATATGTTTGAGTGGAGGAAAAAGAAACGGAGGGAGAACCGAGAACCAAAGACATAGATAAAGAGGATGAGTGACAAGCAATTAAGAAGATTTAAGAGAAATATTTTACAGCATAACTCAAAAACATTTCCTCCTGAACAGTTTTCTCTTCCATAAATCAAATAAATTGATCAAGTATCGATTTGTGAAGTTTACAGTTGTAAAGAAAGTTAACATAAACATTGCTCTTGTTGTATAAAAACAACTTACTAACGACTGCAATAAAAAGGTTTTTGTAAAAGAAGAAAAAATTATCAAATTAGACCGGAATCGTTAAAAGCTACAGAAGCACCTGTGCAAGAGATGCAATTTTTTTCCCTTCCTCTCAAAATAATCCCCAACCTGCCGTCTGGGAGGATTGATGGCTATTGGGGAAGGGCGATGCAACTTTTCACGTCGGCCCGCCAGCATCAATAAGCGCAAGGTTCGCTCCACTGTCTTCATTACGGGCCAAATGAAGAGGATTTTAATCCGAGGGGTGGAGGCGACGAGGGGTGATTTACAGCCGGCACTTGAAACGGTGACGTTTGCCTTCTTCAGCAGAAACACTGACGAGGGTCCTTCCGGCCCATCATCTTCCTCTGTTGGATGTAGTAAATGTTAAATTGTTTTACACGTAATTTCCTTTAGTGAAACAGTTTATACACGGAACAATTGTTTGTATGATTTAAGTGCTGAAGTTAGTCAAACTTCATCAACAATATATCTTACGCTTATAAATTGAAATTATTAAATTAAATTATTGTTATTATTCTATACTGTACGCGATTTTTTTTTAATTTAAAATGTGCCTTTTCAAAATACAGATATATTGTCAGAGAGGTGGTTTATGGAACAATTCGTTTCAGAAGAGGCTGGCTTTTGCTTCCGGCTGACCCATTGGTTTTAACTTGTCACTCCAGGCTGTCTTCCCATTTTTTCAACATTTTGTTTTTATTTTTCATTTTAAAATTTCACTCAACGTTTTGTTTTCTAAGCGAATAAAAAAACGTGCCACACACAATGTATTCGTGTTCATTTTAAACAACTGATTTGTTCAACCTGTTAATTTAACGAAATATTTTTTTAATATTAAAAACAGCGTACACATTCATGATAATAAATATTTATTGGCCCTGGTTGTGATGAACGAATTTGTATATAGATATGGCAAACATTTAACAATACGAATTACCACAAGAGATAAGAAAAATATTGAACGAATATGAAAATATTGGTTGTAGGGTTAAATATTGAACTAAATAAAAGTTTGCGGTTGCATGTAGAAAGTTTGTTTTATTTATGTGTAACTGTATTTAATAGCGAGAATGGTTGAGCGCACATCCGTGAGTCTGTTTCAGAAAATCGAGTAACCCACAGATCCGCCAAAGTAGTCGTGGTTAATATTTATTTATGTGTGAATGTATTTAAAGGCGTGAATGATTTTGGATCTGACTTGTCGATCCACATAGGTAAACTATTATTATGATTGGGTGTAGCGTGAATGGCGTGTGATTCACCGAGTAATATTAAAACTAAGGGGGCAACCCAAATTTTAATTGTAGATATGGTTTGAAAAGCAAATTTATTTATGGGCCTAAATGATGGGAAGACCTCGACATTATTACCACCTGTAATTTTATGTCACTTTATATTAACATTACTGTGTTATTTTGTTGTTTGTAGTAAGATATATGTGTAAATATAATTACACGTGTAATATCAAATTAGACTATTTATTACGTGTGGAATAGTTAAATTTTAAAGACAGAAAAGAATATATCCTTAAGAAATGCTACTTTCTATGGAGTTATATATGTGTGTGTGTGTGTGTGTGTGTGTGTGTGTGTGTGTGTGTGTTATGTGTTAAAACGTTTTTCCATTGTTTTCAATTATGTTTTTTATATTTCAACTAAACATCTAAACCTTTTTATTGCCGAATTAATTAAAATAGTTCTTACATTGTACATTGTAGTTGGTTCAGCTTGTATTTATTCTTTACCGCTTTTAATGTTCTAACATTATGTACTTTTTTCAGGTAAATGAGACACAAAAAATGAACGGGGTGTGAAGTGTAAAGTAAAAGCTGCCCAGATAAAGGTAATCGATACATATTAGTGACGCTTAAAAGGTCTATGAAAGGAAAGGATCGGCAAGGCCCATGTCGTGAAGGTTGACAGTAACTCAATAGAAACGATGTTAATGATTTTACGTCATTCATAGAAAACCGCCCTTGTACATGTTTTAACGGTACATTCTCTCAACCCTTTTGCAACGAGTCATTGCCCTCGTCGACCACGGCCCACAATAAAAATCGTCGTGAAATTAAATTAACGAAATTCGATTATGATTTCCTCATTTGATTTCGTTCGAAATGAGTAATAGCCGGTTGAAACTGGACTGACGAGGGCTTAGCATGACCTGTGTAATGAGACCTTTTCCTCGTTCATCCTGAGGATTTAGTTACAACGAATTTCAATCATTTGGTTTCTATAGTTTGGTCGTTTAGGATTGTTTTTGCCTGTATCATTCAGCTGCTCATCATCTTAACTGGTTGGGTTGTGTATCATTGAAACCACATACAAACCAGCTAAATTTTAAAGAATCTTTCAGCTAGATTCTGCCTCTTTATTGGTTGATAATTTTTAACAACAAACAGCAACGATTCAATATACTACAGTTTTTTACCTTTTGTAAAATTAAAACTAATACACAAACCAACCAATGAAAATATTGAGAATGTTAAACCGCAGTTAACCAATTTCAAAATAAATCTCATATACCCTTTATCCTTGCCTTAACGCGAAGTCCATTTTTTTTGCGAATGACTTTTTCCTTTTTAATATATCACTTCGGTTTCGCTATTGAAGTTTATAAACCGTATACAACAAGTATTGTGTTTATAAATAATGAATTTTTTAGGAACGTTTTATTGAAAAATGACATTATGATTCTACAAGTCTTATCATTTTGTGATTGATCAGCTGTCACTTTTGATGGATGGGTTGTATTGTATGTTTTCCCGAAAATTTGAGCCCGCGCAGTTGTCAACCAAACACATTTCTATACATTTTATTTATAATATAAACTTATAGCAAAAGGAAATTTTATTTAATATTATAAAATTTTTCCTTGAGATCTTCTGGGAGTCGAAACTGTTGCTTGGTTAATTTCCAATCAACCAGTCTATCTTCGCAGGCTAATAATTATGACTAATAAAAGGAAATAAACTATTAAAAATTAACCATACACACAACTGGTGAGAAGCCGATTAAAAATCAAAATGATTGGAAATCCCAAATACTTAGTGTAAGTCATTATTTTCAAGTTTAATTTTTTTAGTATTCAAAGCGGACAAAGATTTACATTTTGATCAATCGTTTAATATCCTGGAAATAAATTATCTATCAAAAGATTTTTAAATAATAAATTATTTGTCACAAAAGGATTTGAAATGTAAAATAATAACTTGACCTTTATTTAAAATCCACAAGTGAAAAACTACACACAAAATCAATCAGTAAGCGTTTATCTTATCAACTATTTTAATATTAAAATGTAATACAATTAATTAATATTTTTGGTTGAAAAAAAAAGTCAACGGCACGAGCGGGATTCGAACCCAAGATCTTCGGCTAGATAAGCCGCTGCTCTACCACTTGAGGTAAAGAGACTCTATCCACTCGGGCACTAACATCTCATCTCTTTTTGAACTTTCCCTCCCAAAACGTGGGGTTGAAATATAGGAAGTTGGTGTCCGAGTGGATCGAGGTAACGATAGCTCAAGTGGTACTGCAGCGGCTTATCTAGCCGAAGATCGTGGTTTCGAATCCGGCTCGTGCCATTGACTTTTTTATCACAACTAAAAACCATAATTAATTGAAAGGTATTAATTGGTTAAGTGGACCACGAAATTAAGGAATTAATTTGTAGTTTATTCAATTTTCTGTAGTGACTTATATCAAAAGACCCAACGAAACTGGATAATAGGAAATTCATATTTTCCGTCCACTTTCCCCTTCAGTAAATGTCAATTCCTTCTCTTACGAGTGGGGTGGTTTATTTGTGTTTCATTACAACGAACTTGGACGATGAGTGACTTCGCAAGGGCGTCGAAACGTCAACCACTTTCGTGATTGAATCCCTTCCCCGTCCTACAGCCCCCCCCCCAAGATCTTATGAAAAGCATCTGTTGGCTATGAATACACTTTTTCCCTCCCGTTGCGTCTTTCCTCTGAAAGAAGTTCGACTACTAAGTACTTGTTGAGATTAAACGAAAACATCCCGACCGTGCCACTTTATTTATTGGAATTCTTTATGAGAAAAAAGCAAAACGGAACGTACTTCTGGCAAAGAGCACTTACAGGTGAATTTAATATTTGTACAATAGGAAAATTGGTTGAATAAAAGGTCTACCCCATCCTACCCGGTTCAAGATGAGGGCCTTTTGGTACTTTAAGCCAAGGTTCGATCATCATCAGTCTTACGAAACGGACGTTTCCTATACATTAGGTGACACCTTCTCAACTCTCCTCCCTCCGACCGAATTCCCTTCACCTCTCTAACAAATTAACGGGCGGCATAAGACGACTGGAAGGGCCCCTGAACGGCCACCCCATCTAAGAAGGGTGTGAACTAGAGTTATTGTTCGTATCCTCTCATTTACTTTAGTGTCCGGCATCGGGCCTGCATCCGAGGGGAAGGACAATCGAATGATCTTGAACTTCTCCCCTCGATTATTTGACCACAAACCCCTCGCAATAAGACACCTCAGTAACATATTTGGCACTTCAAAAACGTTTCTTTTTTCAATATTTATAATATATCGGGTTTTATAATATAATTTGATTTCTAAGGCATTAAATGAATAATAGGACATCAAATTTGGTCGTCTCCGATCATGCAAAACTAAACGAATTATGGAACAAAATTTAATAAAATACAGACAAACAGATAACCGACATACATTCAAACCTTAAATTTAACCAAACGCATACAGGGCAGTTTCGAAAACCTCGGCCCACTTGGCCCGAAGGGCATTTCAAATGATTTTGGAAAATTTTGAAAAATTTAAAAGATTACGAAACGACAAAAGCTATTAAAAATGACCCAACCCTCAAAGTAGGTTTCTAGGGAGAATCATTCCCAATAGGGAATCCTAGCTACATACTAGCACCCAGCAGACTTGTCTAATCGACAAAACACTTAGTTAATTGAACTCGCCTCACCAAAAAACAGTTCTAAAATAGTAGACTGGCGAAGGGTCTTCCAAGCTACCACGAACATACCACTATAATGCTCTTATTGTATCTATAAAAAACTTCCGTTTTTTTACGTAGCGGAAACTCTTTCTTGTTTCAAATTTTATAGTAAGTTCATCTGAGTGCTATAAAGCTGTAACTCCAAACATTTACGCATAAATAATCTATCCTATTGCAATCCAAAGTTTTAATTATTCTTATTTATTTTTAAGGTGTAGTGACGCTGAATTCAACAGCGCTAACGATTTGAATTTGAAGCAACGGTTCTTAAGTTATTCGCGAAAAAACGTTTTAAAATATTGCTTTTCGGAATAATGAAACCGTCTACAACTTCGGTAACAATGGACTAATTTATTTATTTATCATTTAAATTAATTAAATCCATTAGTTTTCGTGGTCCGATTGACCAAATAACTGATTTCAATTAATTAATATTTATATAAGGTATTGGTTGAAATGAATAAGTTGTGTCACGAGCGGGATTCCAACCCACGACCTTCGGCTAAATACACTTCTACCACTTGAGCTATCGTGACTTCGATCGCGACTATTTTATTTAATAGTAAACTACTTACTTGTGGTAAAAAAAAATTCCGAACCATTTTCTCAAATAACATTCATTAACAAATCACTCTGGATGTAGCTTATTAAATCTCGTTCGTTAAATCGTTTCTGCCTGGTGCAAGTTTCGGTTCACCAATACAAATCCAATGGAATTAATGTTTGACAGAAGAACTCCCCCTGTTTAGCAATTTGTACAAACCAACCTAAAATAGAAATCAGATGGTTAATAAGAATTTTCTTTCATGCTCTTAAGCGTTAAGTTAGAAATGACTTAATTTTACTTTATTCCTTACAAAAACACTATTATCAATTAAATTCTCCCTTAATTTCGTTAATAGTCGTACTTATGGCCAAAAAACTGCACCTTTCCCAAAGTTACATTTGATTGCCAGGCCATAAATCTTTCTGTCAAATTAAGCTTGTAAGTTGAACACAATTACCGCGGGAAGCCATTAAACAGTAATTTGTATATGTGCGCCGGTCTCAGTCTAGTCTGTTTCGCATCAATTAAGATCAAGTCAAGAATCGTGTAAATAAACCAAGGGTGTTGGGTAATGCATAATTAACACTTATGCGAACACTTTGAAATTCTATTGATGCTAAAGTGTTTGTTTTGCAATTTTCATTTTTCGATGTATCCCTTTGTTTATAAATTCACCGTATGTTTTTATTTTGCGTTTAAATAATTAACTACGTTTGATAAAGGGATTGTGGGACGGTTAACTAATTTCAAAGTGAGTTTCTCTTGAAGGGAGGCCGCACGTGTAATTCCGTCCGGGATGCGCCATGGCCATATTTTATTCATCGGCTCATAATTGGAACGACACCTCCCGTTCGATTAGAGCCGAATCGATTTCAAGGGGCTTTTTCTCCGATGGCATATTTGTATTCAGATCCAGTCGACCGTCATGAAGGTAGGGGAGCATTAAATAACCAAGACAGACCTTCTAACTAATGTAGAGACGGCATGAAAGGACATGCCTTTGTGGCTGACACCGGCTCGGGAGGGCACCGTCCCTCCCCAAAGGTCCCATGTCCATGACAATACCTGTGCAAACTGGGCCTACTCCTTTGGGAAGGGGAGGCCACTTTGTCTCCATCCCTTTTGCTGCCCAAAGCACACGTTTGTCTATTGAATAAATAAATGTAATACAATAATGAACCGTTAACATTTAATTTGTTTCTCCTGGACTGCACATCCTTATTTCCAATGATTGTTGTTTTGGGATTGAGTTACTGACGGTTAAGTTCAGATTTGTCTGAAGTAACTAAAACGCATCACATTGAATAGGTCTATAACTCACTACATAGCTGCAGCTTTTTAATAGCCTCGAAAAACTGATACTGGCACCTCAGTCATATTTACTACATTTAGCTTTAACTTGCCCAAAGTAAAAATACATAAATAAATAAAAATATTAAAAAATATATATGTACCTCCAGACAAGATAAACGAACAGAAGACTTGGATAACTTCGAAGATTTTTTGTTTGACTGTTAAATCTGTTTGACTTGATTGGAACCAAGCATTTGGCAGTCAAACGGATTTCAGAGTCAAACAAAAAATCTTCGAAGATATCCAAGTCTTCTGTTCGTTTATCTTATATGGAAGTTCTAAATCTGCTAGCTCAAGGTTGTTCTTCAAATTACGTAAGTCTTATCCTCCAAACCTATCTTTCTAAGCGATATTTTCAAGTTTGCGGGGCCATCGCCTCCCATTTTGCCAGCTATCGCTAGTTTCCCCCAAGGTGGTACCTAGGTGCTATCCTCTACACAATTTTCACCCATAATATTCCACCATCTCCTCAACAGTTATATCTTCATATGTTGACGATACACCTGCTATTTCCCAAAGAAGACTCCAACGCACATTTCCTTGCTTTGAAAAGTATATAAAAAGCACAACATAAAAATCAATTTGGATAAAAGCTAAATATTTATTCTTTGCTAAAACGATATTGTACATTACCTTGGTCCTCTGCAATTGCAGCTCGCAAGAACCTCTACACACAAAAAAACACTAGAACTGAAAAGCTAACTGCTTTACAGATCTGAGCTAATACTGACTAACAAAAGACTCAAACAATGCTGTCATAAAGCCAATAAGGATATACAGGATTTACAGACTTTATGGTTCAACAAAACTATCTAATTTCAATTGAATTCAGATCCAACCATCCAAAAAGACGATGTTCCTTCCAATCGTCTTCAACATTTTTTTCGTCTCTGACCTGGCAAGAAGTAGATACCTCAAATTTCAATTCGCCCTTTTCTAACTAAGCATCACTAGTGGGCTCTCCATGTAAGAAAATAATATATTTATTTACTGTAACGTCATTGTTCATAATTGGAACGAGACCTCCCGTTACGCCATAATCGATTTCAAGGGGATTTTTCTCCGATGGCATATTTGGATTGTTGTTGTATTTTGTTGGCTATGCAGCAGGAGATCAGTAGTACGCACAGACGAAACTTTGTTAGCAAAATTAAAAATTTTGTTTTAAGAAGTTATTCCACCCACTCTTGAACCTTTTATCTAGATCCTTTCGTAACTTCCTGTTTATATAGTTGTTTTTATTGATATTTTACTGGGGTTATAGCCATACTGGAAGACATCCTCTTTGCAAACGTTATTAGCCTGTTCCGTCTTATTTGCTCAATAAGAGTTTATTATCTGTTCCGGTTAACCCCCATGAACTCACTCAGTCTTTACCAAATATATCACTTATGGTGAGGCTAGGGCTTTGTGTGTAGTTTGCCCATCAGGGTAGATTGGCTATTTGTCTATTTGTTTGCTTTTTAATTTCTTTTAGCAGTGCGAATTTACCAATTTATCCATGAAATACCAACTCAAATTTCTTAAGGAGTTAGGGTTTTTGGGGTTTTCATATTTCATTCATTTTTTTAAACTGCTGAACCAGGCAGTAAATTGACTTTCTATATTTCAATCTGCAAATTAGGATGTTTCTACTGTTGATTCTCTAAATATATATTATAATAATTAATTTAGGTTTTTGGTTGATTCGAACCCACGATCTTCGGGTACACATGCGGTTGCTCTACCACTTAATTAATTGGTCAAGCGGACCACGAAATTAGTGAATATATTTATAATCTTCAATATCGATTATTTGTAATTGTTTTTTCTCAGATGAATTATAAACTATGTATAATATATACATTTTGTTTTTCTCAGATTGGGATACCCGCAACTTGGTATACTCCACCATTTATTTATTAGTCATTCATTACTGGATAAATTTCGTACCGAGGGTTTTTGCGAAAGCAGTCTGTCGTTTGTTTGAGAAATCAGCTATTTCATTAATAAATCCCATTTTCTATATTTGAACAACAACGGGTTATTTATTTCTGATGGAAGAATTGAGCTTTAGGTTTTATCGGTTGTTTTTGACCAGCGGACTGGTGGGACAAAGGTTTTAGAAAAACATTTTCTTTGTCGTGCCAACATTTCGATCTTTATTCAGATCATCATCTTTTTCTTTTTTGTTCACATCCTACATATATTTGTAAAATGGAAGCAATGTGTATAAATCTCAGGCTCTGATGATGATCTCAATAAAGATCGAAACCATGGAACGATGAAGAAAATGTTTTTCTAAAATCTACGACAAATCAGAACCCATCTCACGATCTCCAAATAATCATTGGCCAACAGCCACTAAACACCACGCACAATAACTAGATTTGCTACAGACAGTTGTTCTCCTAATATTGACATTATGTGCCGCTATTTGAATTATTGTTTTCTGGAAACGTGAAATCACAATTTGTTCTATTGTATGAAGTGCATAAGTAAACAAAATATCAATTGTTTATTAATCTTGTTAGATCCATTTGAGTTGTGGGTGAATAGAAAACGTCTTGATTCAAGCTTTGAAATATACTATTGTTTTTACGGGTGAGTAGATTTTATTTTCTGAACTAAACGCCTCCCTCTAATTTTCCCGTCGAATGGTAATCCATTGTTATTATTAGACTCATCCCTTAACCGTTTCGCGTTGTAAAGTTGTAAATTATAAACAACGATTTAAGCCGAAGCCCCTCATTCTAATTACTGTAAAATCGTCAAGTTAACAAAGTTTGGGGCTCGATATTTCCAAGCTGTTTATATTAAAGGAAAAGCCGTTTCGTACGCCCGCCCGGAGAGGGTCGGAGATCTTAATGCGAAATTATTTCTAGGATGACGTTAATAAGTGCTCTTCCTAACTCAATTTACTAAGTGAAAAACACACTTGTCAGAGTGTAAATGCTGCTTGTGCCGTAAATGGAGGTCGGGGAATTAGACCCCATGCCGTAAAATAAAAATTGGACCGACGTAACTCCTTATCGAACGTCCGGACAATTCTGTTATTGCCGTTAACGTCTTTCCAACGTCATATGAGGGTGTCCCACGAAGATCCCACGGGGCTTTATGTGATGTATCGCGCAAAACTTGAGTTTTACGAAGACGCCCCATCTTCGGAAGTTGCCCGTAGAAGAAAGCCTTTTAAGACGACAGCTCGGAAATATTTATCAATTTGTCCTCTAGGGACCGGAAACGCGTGAATAAATAAGAAGTGGGCATGTTACACTTAAGATAAAATACTTATAAAACCACTCGTCGTATGAAAAAATTATTTTCCTGTTTCGTAAACAAATGCGATATTGTTTTCGTTCATACAGCACTACAGCGTACAATGGTTTGATAAATATTCAAAAATCGTTGTAATTTTAAAATTGCATAAGCCAAAATATAGCGAGAAATTTGTAAATACTTCAAACTTCGTTACATCTTAACTGTCAATAGTGATAATAACATCATTATTTTCCAAATACAGATATAACATGCCTCATACCGAAAATCAAATTTCCTAAAAAAATTGTTATCCCCGTCTATGAAATTGTAATACATCACAAAAAATCCGACCGCCAAAAAAAAGCCAGCAATTATTTAACCGAATCCGCTCAGTTGCAGAATCTACTATCCACAATAAACTTCCTGTCGATCTCACAAAATCAAAAATGCAACGTAGTTATTCCAGGTTATTCCATTGAGCTCAACCTTTTGCGTATTGAATGCCATTCAAATAACGATTTTATTGTCTGTAATTTACCTTTTATTTGTCAAAAGATTAAACTATTTCCATCCTTCCAACAACGGTGCACCATCAGCGTATCATTTTTATCTGACTTTCACCACATCACTGTCGGATTTATTCACGTACATACAGTATGATCATACAATATGATTTTTACTGAAGAAAACGATTTGAATTAATTAACTGAAATATTTGTAAAGGAAAACTCAATAATTTGGATACATTAAAAATTAAAAATAAATTTTCAGCCTTGGATACTTTAAGAAGATGGATATTTTGACCGTTTAATTTAATTTTTTGAAGCTTTTTGTTTTTTCTTATGTTTAATTTTGTATCAGTCTTTTTGGTCGACTTTATAGTAAGATTCAAGCTTTGTACAATAGGGACATCTAATCCGATTAAACATGTAAGATACTCTTTGAAAGTATTGTTGCTTCTTCACTGTACACCGTGCATATGCATAGATGTTTGCTTGTACAATAGTTTTTGAATCCTATAATAGATAGTAACTATTATATATATATTATATATTAATAATAATATATATATATATATTATTAATATATTATAACAATTAAATTAGCACTATTTTTACTTCAAGTTTGACTAAGTTGAACAGAATAAGTAAATACAGATTATTTAAGATAACTTTTTTATCGTGTAAATAATCATTGGATGGATTATCCAGCTGTACTTAAAAATTCACAAACTGATTATTTAAGTTTTACGATCTTCCTATTGGGCCAAAAAAGCAAATTGTCTCAATTACTTCATTCAATTCATAAACGGTAAACTTCCTCCTTTTAGCTCCAATTGTTTTCCTCATTTCGAAAAACCCCTGTGATCTGTTTCCACAAAAATGGCCTAATATTCCTATTTTGACCGTTTTCTTAATGAATTTTCTTCCTTTAATTGCGAAATTGATGTAATTCTTTTGAGTGTTGAATAGGCAAAACCGACGACGATCTGGTGTTGATTTGTTCTTGTAGTATGTTATCCTCGTCACTGCGTTAACTCCAGCGATTTAAACTTCCGCAAATTCCAATTTCGCCTATCAAAAGGAATTTCAATTCAAATACTTCCGCGTACATTTTTCAAGAGACGCCATTGAAAGCTAATCAGGAAATAGGGCAATAGATTAGTTTTTGATTTGCACCCCTGCGTTTGGGGTTAAAAAAGGGAGGAAGCTGATACTGGCAGCCGGCCGGAGGATTACTCAGTCACCCCAGGCATCGGTTTATTTTAGGACATTAACCTTTTTTCACCCCTGAATACTTAAAACGGTATAAACCGGCCGTCGGGCTTCGGCGTGCGGAAACAAAAGCCCGTTTTAATAACAGGCGAAGTGGTAGCCTAGCTGAGCCTTTTCGCCAGTTATGAACTTCAACCGAGCGGCAAAAGCCGCAGATGCCCTTTGGTTTCCACAGTGAGCAAAAGGCGTCCTTCACACAAAATTGTGTGTTTGTAAATTTCAATTATAAAAAGAAAAAATAAGTCATTGTGACGGTATATTACAGAATTTAAAATAACAACCCCTTCAGGATTTGCAATAATAAACCTTTATAATAATCTTTCAATTCAATCTTACATAAAGAGATCGTTTACCTAAGGCATTGATTGAAATGAAAAAGTTAGTGTACGAGCGGGATTCGAACCCACGACTTTCCTCTAAATACGCTGCTGCTCTACCACTTGTGACTGTCATTCTCAACTCTGTCAACTATACCACATAATATAATGGACTTTATAATAATAGCAATTGTACCCCATAACCCCAATTAAAATAGATTATTATTGTATGCGGGCTGATGGAGGAATATTGAGTACTCCATCTGCTAAATTGAATTAATACAATGTACATAGGTGTGAATGTATTTATTTGTTTGAGTGCGTGTTGAGTATGCATTGTATTTCACATGCGCTCGCTTTTGAAATGACTGACGGCTGCCTCTTTAAAAAACCATAATTATAAACTGTGTTTGTTTTTAATTTTGATTACAAATTCGTTTAAAAATTCCGTATAGTTTTTGGTTCCATCTTTCGGTCGTCAACCGCCCTGGGTTATTTCAAATTGAAAGCGAAGTAAACACACAAACAAATGACAAATGAATCCTCCCGGGAACGGTAATAACACAAGTTCGGAAAAACTGTCAGACGAAGGATAAGAGATGGTACACTCGGCCGAGGGGTAGCAGAAATTAATAAGGTGTGGATTCTGGGGAGAGAGAGAGTCCTGTTTTGTAACAACACTTGACAAGAGAAGAGTCCACAACTTATAATGAAACATCCAGGGGCCCTCTCGTTTCAAAAACAACTTTCCACTTCCTAGTAACTTCCCGGTTTTAAAAGGGTCCAGGGTTATTTTTTAAACGGTCGGAACACGCATAAACAAAATCATTCTCAAATGCTGATCTGGAAGTGATTGGGAGCAGGATAACTGGAAGAAAACAAGGGTTTTCCCTTCGAGTTTCTGAAATACTGTCTGCGGTTTTCTAACGTACAGTTGAGAAATTTATGTGGTCGAAACTGCTTTTTACACATAGCAAACAAACCTCATTTTGCCACGGGTGAGAAAAATATAATTAAAAGAAATTACGATATGAATTGATCTCATTTTGCACAAACACGAACAAAACTCAAACTTTAACTTAATATTTTATAATGGATAATTTTTTGATTTATAAATAATTAATTGTTATAAATAATAATCATAAGAACATTCTTTGGCCTTTTATTTGGTATAGTTATCAGCCATGTCCACTTTACTACAAACTGAAAGATCTCACAACTTTTGCCTCTTTATTCTCAAAAAACTTCAATATTGGGGAAAAATAGGCCCAGTAAAATTTGAAACTACAAAATACATTAAATTACTTTAAAAATATATATATACATTACAAATGGCTTAGATTAGCTAGGCTTAGTAGGAGGCACGCTTGCCGACCTGGATTCGATTCCCGGCGAAACCCGTGGATTTTTAAATGTAATTAATGTGGAGAAATATTGTAAACATGATTTACCCTTTGTTTGGGACACGCAACGGGTAATTAAAAATTGCCCTCATTCATGACAAATATTATTTCCTCTTATTTTTTCAGATCGTACAGTAGGGTTCTAAGGAAACTAATACACTGGCGATACTCATAATTAATAAAGCCTATTTTAAAAGCTTTTCTTCAAAAAGTGAAATAATGAGATTTTATCAAAACTCGTAATTTGTGATAAAAAGTTTTTTTTTCTGGATGAACTCTACATTAGCTGTGTACAGTAACTAGGTTATGGTCATTGACCTTTCTGTAGTCATCACGAATTTGTTCCTGATCTAGGTTCTAGAAACTCTAAACTCTTCTGAACAGTCAGAAAGATGGTGTGCAAAAAGTCCGTAAACCGCAAAAAGTTATTTATGTATTTTGATGTTAGGTGGATTCTCGGAAAGAAATTTGCTTTACATGAAGTTGTCTACCACTTTTTAAGTGGCAAAGTCTACAAACAACAAACTTTAGAAAGAAACGCTGTTAGCTAAACGTCCAGACCTTAGACCTTGATTGTTTGTTGTTAACTGTTTAAACTGTCCAGCTACGTACATTGGTCTAACATCCCAATATCTGGATAGGAGAGTAAAACAACATATCTACGATTGCAAAAAACTCAAACAAAATCCTACAGCACTCGCTACCCACCACTTTGAACAACAACACAATTTTGACTTTAACAATCCAAAAATACTACATACAGAACAAAACAAATTTAAACGTAATTTTTTAGAAATGGTTTACATCAACAAGGATAAACACAGTATCAATTACAGAACAGATACATGCAAACTCAGTCGCAGCTACGCCAACATCATTAATAAAATTCAATACAGATAACATACATATATCATCACATTACATTCCACACATCAAATAATTTTCGCATAGTCTACTTGTCCAACAATCTAATTTTCCTTTTCCCATTTATCCCTTTCTACATAATCCTAAAAGAATAAAGTGGCGGAAACATTATCAACACATTGTTTCCCTTTGTCGGCTCTTTTCACCTCAAAGAAGCCGATGACTTATAGAAAATTCTCTCTTCTATACCCACTTCCTTCCCCACCACTTCAAAATCAAACATATATAAACATGAAACAGTAAAATTTCACTGGCACTCTCAACACGACATGGCACAATTACACAGAAGACAAACACTTTGAGTGAGTAGAAATACTTTGATAGAATATAAAATATAATTTTTGCATTGTATAAATTCCATATTCTATATGTATTTTCTAAATGTAAATTATGTTTGTAAATCCCAGGCCCTGAAGATGATCTCAATAAAAGATCGAAACGTTGGCACGATAAAGAAAATGTTTTTCTGATACCTACATCACA
>CM077108.1:1644062-1669967 GCA_039619505.1 Cimex hemipterus
CTCTCTCTCTCTCTCTCTCTCTCTCTCTCTCTCTCTCTCTCTCTCCTCTCTTCTCTCTCTCTCTTTTACTCTCTTTCTACACCCGCCCACAAGAGAGGCAAACATGTCGAAATGTCAAAACGAGTACGACCAAATTACATGTTGAACTTACGACGTTGGTACCGGCGAAGTGATCAGTAACAATCAAGTCAATATTCTTGTTCCGATCCCTGATTTTTTTTCTTGTTTATTATAGATATAATTATAGGAAATATTTATTAGTTCAGTAATACTTATAATGTTAGTAGGATGTTTTTTGCCTTGTATTTAAACAATTTGTTTTACTTATAACACAACACCGCTATTATTTGTTTCCTAAGTGGCAGTTATATTCGTAAGGGCGCCTTCTTTTTCATCCGTTGAAAACTCGCCTTGGAGCATAATCGCGAACGATTTATCATCCCACGTTAAAAGAATTATTACAAGCTCGTGTCTAAAAGATGAACTAGCATAAATGAAATGCAACCGGGAAAAAGCAACAGGTGTCGGGGCCGCGAGAACGCTTTATTCAGCAAATAATTGACATAAAATACTCTTGTGTAACTTGCCCATTCAATTTCCTTCTACTTGGTGTTTTTCATCACTTTGACAAAAGAGCAAATAACAAACAAATACAAACTGTACAAATGTGATAAGTAAAAAGGAGCAATTTTCAAAATCTTATTTTTCATTTTTTACTTGTATACAGGGATCATTTTTTTATCCAAATCTCTAAAAATGGATATTTAAACATTTTTTTATGATATTCTTACGCGTAATTTTAAAGACATTATTGCAAAGTTGCCGGTACGAATTCATCGAGTCCCAAATTTAATTCTCCTTCTATACAAAATATTCTATACAAAAAATATGGCATATAGGTTCCATCAAAAGAAGGGTTCCTCTTATTTATTAATCAAATTCATATCCTTCACATTCGATTGTGTAAACCTTCGATTCTCAGATGATAGTCTAATAGGCAGAATATGGAACTACCGTTACGAAACAGAAAAGACATTACGCAGCACTACTTGCGGAAACTTACGGACTGTAATTTTTTGATCAATCCTAACTTTTGCAAAGAGCTTTCTGATCGAAAGTACTTCGAACCTGAGTGGAAAAAGCTGCGGTGAAAAGTCAGGAAGTAATAAATTTGGAGTAGAGAATTCGGCGTTCTTGTTGACTAGTTTTATAAAGGATAAACAATACGAACGTTGAGCTTCCGTGATTAGTTATTAAATGTTGCTGTTGCTACGTCTTGTATCGTTTATATTCGGTTGTAGTGATCTGCTGTAAACATGCGTAAATGTTGCCTATAGTACTGTATTGCGGAAACAGGCGGGATATTGTCTTCAGAGATAGAGCTGATGTTCCACTTTAATACATTTATGTAGAAACCATCCCGCCCATATAGACCTAGAAATTTGTGGATATGCAAAGAACTTCAAGTTTTGTTGAATCCAGTCCTTAATCCAATTTCCTTTGGGCCTGAGTGGGATGAACGGATTGGAAACGTGAAAAAGGCCTGCAGGGCTTGGCGATCGCGTTGACTAGTTTCGGTAACTTCATGCTGTTACTTTGTTTTTTTTTTATTAATGTACGTATGTTTTATATAATTGTTTATGTTGGAAGTGGTAGTTATAAATACGTGAAGCGTAGTGTTGACGTCATATTATAGAAATAGGCAGAATAAATTCTCCAGCCATAATGTTCCTGTTCTCCTGTGCAAAGAATCAGCCTATCCCTGTGTACAAATATTATCCCAAAAATAAGTAACTATTTCCTTAACCTTGCCAAATATACCCTTCAGTCTTTGGGGATAACAACAAAATTATCCTTGACGTTGTTGGGCAGAGGTACGTGCCCGATTCTCTGGCCAGAGAAAGTTCGTTGAGAACACTTATTGGCCCTGAACTTATTTTGGGACATATCAAACTGCCAAAAACGGCTAAGAATAGGTCCTCGGTTCAACGGGAATGTACTCCAAGGCTGAGGCATGCGGGAAAAGTTCATAAAAGGGCCTTCGCATAAACAGCAGAACATCTTAGGATGTGGTAGGACGAGAATGATCGTCAGTGAATGAACTGCTGGATGGAGAAGACTCGGATAGACTCGAAGCGGCAGAAACAAGTCTTTGCTATATATTAACAGGCTGAAATTCCAACTCCTGAGAGAGAAAAGCTCAGCCGTGAAGGGAACCCTTGGAAGAGAAAACAAGGGAGTCCTCGAGATCTGATAGAAAGCCATAGGTTTAAGATAATAATGGAAATTTCACAATAAAGAATGCTAGTTGTGGTAGTCGTATAAGGTCGTACAGAGGCTCCTTTTAATCTTAATATATAATCCTACCCAACTTGTCCTTGCATTACTGTAACTAGGGGTTTCTACTAGGGGAGTGTCGTTTCATCCATGCACGCTACGAAATCTCTTTTACCATAACCCTCATTTTCTTTATCTTCTATCATCTTGTAAATATAAATAAAAACCGAAAACAAGATAGTATCGATCAGATTATTATCAAAATTTTTACAATTTGCAATCTTCACAAATTTCAAAGCAATGGCAAAACAAAAGCACCAATAACACCATAAAGTATGATTATTTCATCCCGATTCTTTCGAAATCAAGAAATGCTTTTATGAAAAAAATAAAACGGTGAATTTTACAATCCATAATCCAGAGATGAAGAAAAAACTGGGAATCCATTCCTTCTTTCAATCTGAAATTAATAGAAAATTTTCAAAAGGAAGTAAAAGGGAAATTTTCTTAAACGGAACGATGAATGATGAAATGAAAAAGTACTTGAAATAAATTGTGAAAGGGGGGCCGAGTACTCGAAAAGTAGACACCCTCTCATCTATGAGGGGGCGAGGTAAGAGGATGGGAGAGGAAATTATATTGTGCCGCCCCCACGAGATACCGCCCACTTTATCGGGAAAGGACTTCCGGAGTCTGGCGGAACGGAAATAATTCACAACTCCTTGTTTCCTGAAATAGAAAGTCGAAACGCCGATTTAAATCGCCACATCTATCTGAATCCCGTTCGAGTGGAAAACCGTCAATTAATTGTTTGACCCCATTAGCCAATATCTGGAGGCTTTGTTTGAAAATGTGATCTGTCCATGTCCAACTCCTATAAGGTTTATCTATTAGTTATCAAAAATGTTATTAACAAACCTAAAATATATATCAACTAGATGGTTCACTGTTTATCATTACATTTATCGAAATAATAGCTTATAATTTATTTATAGCAATCAGTTTTGAGGTCCCGGGTTCGAATTCAGCGTCCGAACCCGATATACTTATAAATGGGTTGTTTGTTTTTTTCAAAAACACCGGCGCCCTGAGGGTTTATATGACCTCTGCTGTTGCGAACCCTCATAAAAAAATTTAAAAAAAGGAAATATAAGCAATAAAATGAAGGAAATATATTCAATAAAATCTTAGCACTTGGTAGATCTCGTAGTGAATGGACCACCCTGATCCACTACCCATCCTAAATCCTCACTATTAACTAAGGATAATTTAAAAACTCTTTTGTATAATTTAAAACAGTTTTTAGTTAAAATATGTTTACGTCATTTTTAATAAATTAATCCTTATATGTTTAGAAGTCTTAATTGTCCTATTTAATCATTTCAATTATACTTTTTTATCTAAAATCTTTATTGAGATGAAAACAATTTTTACTTAACTGATAGCTGATTTTTAAACCTTTTAAAATTGTAAAAAGTGAAATAGGCCAATAGAAGACATTCTGATGTTCAACGGTTTGAGCAGATTATGCGTCAGAAGGTAAGGGTATAAGCTCGGAGAGGCAAAAAAGATGGCACCACGCGATTTTGGATACGAGTCCCAACGTATTTTATTCGTTGTACGTTGTAAAGCATACTGAGAGGCAGATCAAGTGGCCAACCTTAATATTTCAAACTGGCCCACTAAAACCTTGGTATTTATTGCAAGATATACATTTGTTAGAAAATATTTATAAAATGCATTATATTTTTTATTGTGTTTTAACTTTTCTTTATAAAATTGAGAAGATAATTCAGTTTAAAAAATATTCTAGTTTTGTGGAATGAGGTTTGCAAATTTTTGAGATACTATCTTACTGACATTTCAAAATTGCCGGCTAAAAACTAATCTAATTATTTCGACGTATACATTTGTTGAAAAATAATTATAAAATGTAACATATTTCTTATTAATTTTTTATTGTGTTTTAAATTTTCTTTATGATATTGAGAAGAGAATTCAATTAAGAAAATATCCTAGTTTTGTTTAATGAATTTTCAAATTTGAGATACATTCTCACTAACATTTCAAAATGGACCATTAATAATTTATAAAATGCAATATATTTTTATTGAGTTTTAAATTCGCTTTATTAATTGATAAGAAGAAAAGACAATTCATTTAAGAAAATACATTATATTTGAATACTTATTACAATTTGAAATACTCTCGAATCCTTTCTGCTAATTTAAAAAACAAAACAAAATATACAAAAATTTAATTAAATTTGTATCCCACTTTATCTTCATCCGACGGAACTTTTTACAAGGGAGAGGATGGAAATTATAATTTTTTTATAGAGGACAAAGTCGTGAAGTGAGATGGATGGTATTAAACCTGCCAATGTGTTCTATTAAAATGATCCATCCGCTGTCAGTTTTTTACCTTTTTTTAAAAGGGAAAAAGGGATCGGGTGTTTTTTATTTTTAGTCTATTTTCGATTGTATTTTTAAGCAATTTTTAACTTTTTTAGAAAAATGCTTAATTATATAACAATATTAGTAAATATAATCATAGTGAAAAAATGGATTTTTCATAGCAAATCCATATTTTGTAGAGCAATAGATGTGAAAACGTTGAAGCTTAAGGGTCGGTATCAACTTGAACTTTGGTTCTATAAAAAAATTTAAAATGTTATAAAATTGGTGGAAAAGAAACATAAGAATTTTTGTGTATATGAATCCAGAACACATTCGTTTTATTTTAAAGCCGTCTAAAATATTGATTATCACCTAACGTACCTTAAAAAGGGTGCTGGGATCTGAGAACAGATGGCATCGTACCAATGTCCGATTAATTGTATGAAATTGACAACTGTTTGAAAATCGTTTGTTCGAACTACGGCTAAATTTGGTGTAAATGTTGAACAGATGAGCCCGGTATGAAGCAGGGGGTGGAAATGGAAAAACAATAGATTCCGGTCATCACGCACAACTGGATTCGATAAATGCAACCCCCAGCTTTCTTTCACGCCGCCGAGAAACTTGGTGAAATTGAAAGGAAATTAATGAACGATTCTGTGTAGAGTGCAGACTAATACAATAATAGCGTGCTGCAAGCCTTTTTCTTTGCAGAACGGGGGAAAGGGGGCATTAGAGCTGCTAATGAGCCTCGATGAAGGGTGGAAGGAAAGGGGCCGACGTGATTTTTCTACCTTATTGTGCAGGTAACATCATCAATCCACGTGCTCGACTATTGGCCGTACTTCTTCCCGAGGATTAATCACTTTTCTTAGAAAAGGTGTCTCGTTTTTCAGAAAGAAGAATTTGGCTAATGGTCCTTTTCTTGTTTCATAAAGACATGGCTCTTTCACGTGTGACATATAAAAAATTAATTGCCGTTTAAAACTCAAAGAACCTAGAGTCATTGTGTCCTAAAGTCTACCACGAGTGTGAACGCAATAGTTTAAATTTAATTATATTGTATTGACGTTTAATTAAACACATTGTTCCAAATGTCTTCAGACAGCCAGACGACAACCATGATTAACTCAACTCAACTCTTTAATTAGATACATTTCTGGTACTGAGCGTGTTTCTGGTATTCAATGGTTCAAGGCGATATGTAAGGGTTATAAGTAGGGAGTGGCAAAACAGATGGCACCATGCGGCTATTTTTAATTATCTCTTAGATAATCCTACATATAGGTAAAATCTCCCACTTATGTTTACAATTGGATTAATTAAGGTTTTTAGTTGAGATAAAAAAGTCAATGGCACAATCTTCGACTAGATACGCCGCTGCTCGATCACTTGAGCTATCGTGACCTCGATCCACTCGGACACTAACCTTCCCATCTCAACCCCACCTTTTGAATTTCCCCTCCTTTTTGCCATTTTTCAGTGGGTTCGAATCCCGCTCGTGCCATTGACTTTTTTTTTATCTCAAATAAAAACTTTAATTAATTGAAAAATGAAGTCTTTGCAGAGGATCTTTGGAAGAGGTCAAACAGAAAAAATTTCCTTACGGATTCCGCCAAGCTTTCGACAATTTAACAGATGATCGTATAAACTGTCGAAAGATTGGCGGAAACCGTAAGGAAGTTTTCTCTGTTTGACCTCTTCCGAAGATCTTTTGAAAAGACTTCATATTTCCAGCAGGTCGATAGTCTAGTTCCTCGTTACATTTTAATTGAAAAATTGTTTATTAATATTAATCCTAGTAAAATTTATTTATTTTAAAATAACATTATTTTTTATTGTCAGAATTGTCAGAGTAATAAACTTTTCCTTTAAAAAGTTGCACAGATATCCTTCAAATTTTGAAAGGCACATAAACAGTAATTGAGGGCTTCGTATGCAGTAAAGTTCATTACTGTTGGACCTCAGAAAAACGATATCCCTTTCGAAGGGGTTTCTCGGGCATTGGAGGGTGCTATCATACGGAAAACGAATTCCCATCTACGGAGGAAAGCTACAAATCGGTTTAACCGCCCTCCTCGTCATCCCTCTCGTTTTACATCCCCCTCACACCTAAACAGGATCTGTAACCCTTTTACAAGTTAGAAACCGTGAAGGATAGATGAGTCATTTACCAGTTCGAATTTGATTACGAGGCGTATTGTGAAGCAATCACGTCCTGTCGAGGTACTAGGTGAAATAAAATTATTGAAAATGCCCTCAGGGAAGCTTAAAACGGTTACTTGGCTCGACCCTCTGAACTGATTACTTATAAAGATAGTATGGCAGTGTTTAATTAATATAACATTTTATGGCAAATAGAACAATAACCTTTAAATGCTCCTTTGCTTCTTTACTAGGGATTTTTTTAATTCTTTTTCATATTTTTTTCTTTTTTTATCACAAATACCTATGTTTATACCAATTATGAACCGGTGAAATAATTTTCTGCTCGTTTGTAATATATTTTCCTTTTACCTGTATGTCATTCGCAATGTGTAAATATCCAAGTTTATTTTCAACGGAAATTTCTTCTGCTCCAGTTCGTTCCTATCCAGGTGATTCTTGTCATGTTCAGTTCTTAATTGCTATCCTGTTTATACAATTTTTGTCTTCATAAAATTAAAAAATATTAGACGATTTTAGAACACCGTCAGTTCCGTGTAAATGGTAGGGCGATTAAAACTGCTAATGGAAGTTACTTTTTAATTCTAATACTCTTTTATTATCATTTTTATTTTATTACCAAATAACTTATTTTAATAAATTAATCTTTATGTGAAGTATTGGTTAAAACGAAAAGTCAGCGGGATTCGTACCCAAATCAATTCATATCGATGTCTAATTTTAGCCCCAAAATGTTGAAACTGGGTATACAAGGTGGGAGGCGGCAGTTCTGGTGGTTTATCTTCTTCTTCATTTCTTTCCCAAGTTTTGAAGGCATGTGCATGTGCGTGCACTCATCCTACTCTTCACGCCCTCTATACCAAAGCCTCCTACTCTCTACGATATTTTTCACGTTTGTTTATTAAATCAGTTGTTCTTACGGAACCAAACAAGTCATTCAAAGTGTACTCCTTATCGCCAGAATCACGTGTAAAATGTTAGACAAGTATTGATTTTTAGCAAGAGAGAAACAAATGTTTTAAGATTTACATAAGGTGGGCGGTTCACGTGCCATTAGGTACCCTTGGTGGATCAACAATGCCCTATTCTCAATTTGCTAATGTAACCTCCGCTCGTCTGCTTTTCCGATATGAAGAATACCAAGCACGGATATTCGACTTTACCCCACGTAATTATCTTTAAACCTCGGCTAATTTTATTACTACTATTACCATATTTTTGATTGGAAAAAGCTACAAGCTCTTTCTAAGTAAATATTATTGTTGGGACCTTTTGATTCTGCCCCTTCGGATACAGCTAACCCTTGGAGGGTCATTAATATTCAATTTTCAATCCTGATAATATAATTTTCCCTCTTCTACTTTTCCTTTGTGACGAAGATCGAGCACGTATATTTCACCATACATCACGTAACTTGCATATGACATTGCACTAATTTTTTTGCCATATTTTTGCTTTGAAAAATGCTAATTGCTAATGTCGGCTGACTACAATGATGCCTCTCTGTCAAGTCAGCAAACTTGTTTCATTTTATGTTGGAGTGATCAGGAATCAAAAAGAACTCCTTTTTCTTGCTTTAGTAGGAGCATTAGTGATTATCACCTAGGACAATCTTTTTTTATATCTGTGGTGTTTAGAGAACGTTAGTTAATGATTATTAGGAGATAGGTCTGGTATGATGTAGATGATAGAAAAACATTTTCTTTATCGTGCCAGCGTTTCGATCTTTGTTGAGATCATCTTCATGGCCTCGTGTTATCTACAATTCAACAAAAAGTTCTCTGGTTGATAGCCGATGCGAGTTTCACTTTTCTCACAGCCAACAATAAGAAGAAACTTGCAAGAAGATGCTAAGAAAATGTTTGTCTAAACCCTACGTCACTCTGAACCGCGTCTTACGATCTCAGAAAAATAATTTTTTTTAATGATAAAACTAAAATGAATCTGTTCATCAGTAATTACTGGAAAAAAAATCAACATTAAATTACAGAAGACTTGACATTTATATTAGAAGATCAAGGAAATATAATGCTGGTAATAAATTTAAATTATCCTTATAATGAATTATTGCTATGATAAAACGATGTTAGAACTTGTTATAATAACGAAATACCTTCCCCAATATTTGATCCTTGGTTGAATCAACTCTAAAGAAAATATTTGTTTTTAAATCAATCAACCTTAATTAAAGTGTATAACAGATCGAATGGATTAAAATAGATGTGTGAATTTTTTCTCAGGCAATAAAGGTTTTTTTGTAATCAATAATTACTAGATAGTAAACATTTATGTGATTGATTATAATTGAAAACGATAAGGATAATTCATTATTGAGGTATTATTAGCATTTCATGAGAGATTAATTAATGCAAATATGAGAGTGTAATTGAGAGGCGTACACGGTTCATTAAAACAGGGAGTTATAAAAATTTTATCTCGTCCGACACGTGCCTTCCCCTTTTGCCACGCCTCCAGTTTCTGCATATTTCTAATTATCCAGAGAGTACGAATAAAAAAATAATAAAAAAGGAGAAATTTTGTTAAAAGAAAGCTGAAAAGGAAAAAAGCTAATTAAACGTCTCATTATCATAATATTTAAATCTCCCTGTTGAGCGGTATGAAGGGGGAAAAAATTCCACCGTTTAAGAACAAGAACGGAATGTGCAAAAAGTGAATTAATTACCCGGAGCAGGTCGGGGCTACTATCTCTAGGAAGGAGAAGAGGGATATAAAAGGGCCCCGGCGGAGGTGCCTCCGACACAACGAAGGGTCTTTTAATCCCCGCGGCCCCGGCCCTCGGCTCCTATGAATATTAAAACGGTATTCATCTCTTACATAACACACGGGATATTTATAGGGATTTAATGCTAATAGTAGAACATCGCTTTGCCACCAGCCGCCCTCCCAAACACAAACCGACACCCTTTTCCACGGACAATTTACCGTGCAACGGCGGCCACCTTCCCTCCTCAGCCTCTTTTGCATATTTCCTTCTATTCCCTAGAGTGTGCCGCTACGTTGAGGAACGCCCTTGGCTCATTTAACCTTGGGAAAACATGTAAAGACCAAGTTAAAATAAATCCTGGATCATTAACCTGAGCTTCATGTTCACTCATCTGAAAAGCAGGGTACTTGCTAATATGTCATGTCAACAATATAATTATTTCAAAACCAGTTCAATATTACATAGATTAGCTGATTAGCTAAAGTGGATCAATTGTGTATTAAATCAAACTAAAGACGATCTACGTAATATGACTGACCTACGACTTTAAAGCTAGGAACACACTTGTCCGACGCTGTGTCATTGCCTATGCGACGCTACCTGATGCTACCCGACACAAATCCAAAGTCCATTTTTCCATAAGATTGTATTCCCCCTGGGCATCTGCCCGATGATGCCACTCAACGTTACCCTACTCTACACTACGCGATCCCCACCGTCCAGAGTTTCGTCGGGTAGCATCGAGTACAGTGGAAGACAAAAGAACCGTGCATTCATATTTTTATTCAAACTACATGTATTATTATATTTATTACAACATACTTATTTTAATATAAACCAAATTAACCGAGATAAATAATTTGTTAGTTTTTAATTGAAAAAATTAATTTTGATGGTTTGGTAGAAACTTGATCAAAACACCGGAATACCATTTTTTGATATAATGAATTATCTAACAACCTATTACACGGTTTTACTCAAAATAATGCATAAAGAACAAAAAGTGTAAACAATCTTCTCGAGCCCGCTTGTTGCAGAGAGAGTACTTATTGAAAGGATTGAATCTTGTGAGATTATAATTAAGGCAAAGTAACTCACACTTAACTTTGAAAAACGAGCGAGCAAGCGGAATGGATGGATTTTAAAAATTTGAGCTATGTTCAAGAAATGTTGATTGATACTTAAGGTCCTTAAAATTAGAACAATCTTGACCATGAAGGAGACTTTTCATTGTGTGAGAACTGCGGATATGGTTGATCAATTTTTGAGTGTAAAAGTGGCCACTCTTTAAAATTGTCGTTCAGCGAAAACGCTCGATTTTACACGCTTAACACGATTGGTTCAGTCCTGACATTAAGTCCAACTGTATGAACCTATTTTAGAACAATCAGACGTACGAAATAAAAATTATAGTAACAATTTTTCCTTTTGTTTAGTTCGGAACTACCTCGTATAAATTTAAATTAGTTTAATAGATAAGCATGAATCTCTACAGTATATAATTATTGTATTGTGTTCTGTATCCCTTTTTTCCTCCCAAAGAAGAATTGTATCGTACAATCCCGTTATCTTCCGAATGGGTCTCTTATTTCAGACGTCTGGGCGTTATTTATTCTTCAAGAAGGGAATTTTAATCCTGCAGAGTCTGTTATCTCGTTGATACCTAACAAGAGAAAGAAACCAGTTTAAAACATTTCATCCAACGGTAAAACAAACACGGTTGTTAAATCTTTAAAATGTCTCGGCTCTGCGACAGAGGAATCATACTTTCGGCGAGGACCGACGTAGGACATTAGAGTCCCAATCTAGAATAAATAAGCACAGAAAACTCAATTTATACAGGCATAATGTTTTGTTTTTCAAAGAATGTTTATATTATGTTTAAATCTTCTGTAAATTTTACCCAACTCTTAATTGTTATTATTGTCCGTAGTTTTGATCACAATAGAAAAATTCAGTCTTTTTTATTTTCCCACTCTTTCCTTTAAGTGTGGGTGTTAAAAAGCTTTAAAACAACTTACATAATAACGAAACCTTTCTATTTCTAGAGCAATAAATCAGAAGAATCTCTTCTAAAAGAAAATGCATTAGTGATGTAAACGTTATTGAGAGGGGAATCAGTGAGCGAATTGCTGCGGATAGGGAGAGGAAGGTAAATCCCTCAGGTGGAGTTTGACTTTATCTTGGCCGACTCGAGTCTTGAGAGGCCACATTTTGGTTTATGCGAGTTGTTGTTTGCTTTTTTACCCTTTTTCCTCTATACATCACCCTTTCCGTCACTACTTATCGTTCGGCTTATCCCTTTGCTGAATGTCACGCTCCCCGGGTAGTTTTGATCCTGTAGTTCCATCAGATTTATTTCTTTGTCGGGCTTTTAAGGTTGGCGGGTATAGAAGAAAGTTTATACGGGCCGAGGGGAACGTGAAATGGAGGCAATTCTTACAGCCGGGCGGACAGACAGTACCTCCTTTGGGAAATTGACCTTAGGATATGGCGATTGCCCAATGCTTCGAGCTTAGATCACGGCTCAATTAGACCACCAAAGCAACCCTGCATTTTGTATTTTTTTGACACGGTTTGCACACTATGTAATCTGGTACACACATGAACATAAATAACACTTTTTCCACCCAAATACCTTTAATTAAATAGACCATGGAAACTTCAACATCCTAAAATCCTCTGCTTTTATCATGCAGATCATTAAGAGAAACTTTAATTTTAGCCTTGTTAAAATTGACAAAAATTGTTGCTACTAATTCATTTACATGAAAATGGGAAAAAGAGGGAACGATTGACAAAATTTAAGCTGCAAGAGCACAAATAAATATAAAAAGACAAACTACCCACAGGAGTTACAATGCCAAAAGGTATAGAACCGTTAACTAGAACAGACTCCTCCATCTCCGAAAGAGTCTACAAAAAAAGAAATTGGCCAATTCCAGAGGTGCCATATGCAATAAACTTATGGTTAATGACGTTTAACGGAAACTATAGTTAGACACGGTAAAACGCAAGGGAGAGATAGTGCTATACGGGTCACTGTCATGTGAGAAAACAAAATGTGGGTCTGCCACTCATATTGAATGGAAGCAACCGCTCAATAGAGACTAACCTAGGGTACCACGATGACCTACTACAACTTAAAAGAATGACCCAGTCATTTGAACATAACTTAGAAACAAGGAAAAGTACAATAATCCAAAATGCTGTAGGGGTTGGTTAATGCCAACCCCCCTTGCTCTTACGATCATCATATGGCATTTGTGTCATATGAACTACCTACCATTTTTCAATTATTACAACACACTTGGAGGTAATAAATAAAAATGACAATGATTATTGTACGCCAATATTCTATAATTATCTGCTCTCCTTTTTTTAACTGGCTTTCTATATAAATTATAAATTAATTAATTGGTCGTATCTATAATTCTTGGTATTGCAATGCTTTGGTCGACAAGCAGGAAAATAAAACAATTTTTCGTCAAAAGGTTAGAATTTCGTTTTCGGCCCATAATGATTTGATTCGATATCGTCGCCCTTTTACGGGTCAGCTATTGTTTTATAAGAAAACTGTACAATGTGAAAATTTATCGAATTTAAACTCATCAAAAATTTAATTAAATTAAGTTATTATCGAGAAAATGTGTTTACCGAACGCTCCAAAAATGCACATAAAATAGGGCGTAAGCAAATAAATTTTTTAAAAAGAAAATACGATCACTACGCCAATCGTATACGTTTATCAAAAGTGAACTATCATAATCCACTGTTTTGCGGTAGCTATTCCTTAAAGAGGATTTTAACGAGGAGCGTTTGAAGGACTGAACGACTAGTTTTTGATGTTTGGCCAATAAACAAATCCAAATTATATCAGTTTTTTAATTCATTAAATAAATATTGTTCGTTTTATCGGCGAATGGAAAAAATTTAAACAAAATATTTTTAAAAAGATTGAACAACACATTCACTCCACCATTTATCCTTTCTATCTAGACAAAATTATCCAACATACAAGGTCTGGTAGAACGTGGTGGCCGAAGGTTCTGTGTTCGAATTCCGGCAGAGCTCATGGCATTTTATTTGGTAATAATATGTAAAAGATATTTTAAAGTTGTTTGACTCCTCGCCCGTTTCTCTTGTATACCTTGATAAAGGAGGTATATCCTCCAAAAGGTCGGTGAAATAAATGTAAGTGAAACGAGTGGTGTCACTCTTTGACTGAAAGTTTGATGTGTGATTGTGAAAAGAAAAACGGATTTTATGTTACCGGCAAAGACTGCGTGTTCTTCGTTGAACACGCACACGATCCACGTGAGTTTAATTTCAGATAATTATTGTCGTGTTTACAGTTCAGGTGTAAACTTTAATTTTTCATTAATTCTATTGTTAGTAAGGCACGATCTTCAGTGTCAGATTAAAAGAAAATCTCGTAAAATAAGGTGACATGAATACAGTGGGATAAGTCAGAAATATTATATTTTAACTGTTCGTTTTGTAATAGCGTGCTGTTAACTGCAGTCGCGTTTGTCTACTCGGCCTTTACGGCCATCGTGACTGCCGAAACTTGTCATCCTCAAAAACAAAGGAAAAACAGAATTACCATTCGGGAGAATTCCCACGCTTCCCCTGCACTAGCGCAATCAATTTTAATTAACCCTAACTGTAACTGGATCCCTGTTTAGGGGCGAAAAGGCCCTCTGTAAAAACCCCGTCACGATTTGCACTTCATTAATTTTATTCCAGTTGCACGTAATTGCAATGTCTAACTGAGGTAAAAGTGGTCCGGCGGACGGCCAGATTTACCATTCTCAGTTGCATATTACAATAAAAACGATATGACTTGGGGAAATATAATGGATACCCGATCATTAAGGTGATTACTTGTTTAAAACTTAATTTCCCATTTTTCGTATTGTTCTCAAACTCCCTCACCCAGTTAGCATTAATTTAACGCTACGAGTAATTTTCTGTTTTAATGCCGCCCTTTTAAAAGCGTTTTAATGCGTTTATATGAATAAATTTACATAGATAATTATTATTAATTTTTATTATTTCAGTTTTAAAGGAGGAGTTCAGAATAGAGCCACAGAACTTGAGGGTGGCACAAGGGGAGACTGCCCTCCTTGAATGCGGACCACCGAGAGGCCATCCTGAACCCATCGTTCTGTGGAAACGAAATGGCCATCTCATCGATTTAGAAAATAATAAGAGGTTCGTTTTATCTTTATATATTTATTTAACGATTTTACGATGTAGGTATATATTAAAGATGGTACTTAAGATAAATGTGTGTATGTGTGTGCGCGTGCGTATGTCCGCGCGCGCGCGCGTGTGTGTGTGTGTGTGTGTGTGCACGCGCGCTATCGCTATTTAACAAAAGTTTAACAAAATCAACTGTGATTGAAATTTACGTGCTTATGAGAAAGTGGGGTGGGAAAACAGAAAGAGAGGAACAAAGATGGTGAAAGAGACAGGCAGAAACAAACAAAGTATATATATATACTACCGAGAGAGAGAGAGAGAGGGAGAGAGAGAGAGAGAGAGAGAGAGAGAGAGAGAGAGAGAGAGAGAGCAGAAACATAGTCACATAGATGGAGGATGTACTGAGAAGTTAGATAGATAGAAAGAGAGAGAGTGAATGGGAGTGAGAGGGGGAGTGAGAAAGAAAAAGAGAGAGTATGTATATATTTGTATTTGGTTTTCACTTCTTAGTTGATGTGTGCGTTTAGTTATTTTTGTTGTGTGTATGTATAAAATCAGAACATGACTACAGTCCATAAATAACCAGAACTGCCTTTACTATTATTTTTAATTAATTAATTTATCTTCTAATTGCTACTAATTATTTATAGAATGAGATTAGTTGATGGTGGAAATTTGGCTATTCAAGATGTGAGGCAATCGGACGATGGAAAATACCAATGCATCGCAAAAAATACAGTTGGTGTCAGGGAATCTTCAGTAGCCCTTCTTAGAGTCCACGGTAAAACAAAATAAGCATATTCAATTAATTTTGTTTCAAGAATGAAGTATTGATTTTTATTTAAATGTTTAGTCAAACCCTACATTGTCCGTGGACCAGAAGATGCTGTCACTCTCGCAGGAGGGACAATAGTTTTTGAATGTTTAGTCGAAGGCGACCCTGTGCCCGATGTGATGTGGAAAAGAATAGCTGGTGGAGGTCCGATGCCGCTTTCTCGAGCAAGGACCCAAGATGACAAAAGCCTGCGTCTAGAAGCAGTTACAACCGAAGATGAAGGGGAGTACAGCTGTGAAGCTGACAATGGAGTAGGGACTGTTTCAGCATCAGCAACGTTGACTGTTCACTGTATGTATAAAACTATATGACTGTCTTCAACTATACTGTAGAAGAAATGGTTTAATTGGACTTTACTTTTCAACAGCCCCGCCTGTCGTCATGTCGAAACCGACAGATCAAGTTGCAGAAATTGGAGATGATGCAGTATTCACTTGCGGTATTGAGGGCAATCCAAGACCTTCGATTTTCTGGTCTATTGAAGGAAATCGAACACTTTTATACCCTGGTGAAATCATGGACAGGTTCCATGCCACACTTACACCAGATGGTCAAGCTGTCTTGACATTACAAGTACGTTTTTGAACAGTTTTGTTTTTAAGCCCTCTCATGTTGTTTTTGTCCTTTTTCTAGGATGTAATCAGGAATGATTCTGGAATAGTTGTGATCTGTTCTGCAGTCAATCAGGCCGGATCAGACACTTGGAGAGCTAGGCTCTCTGTAACCACGCCCGAAGAAAATCCACCTCCTATCATTGTTCTTGGTAATATAATTCTAATAAAATTAAAAATTACTAATTTAAATGTTAATATATATTAGACAATCTTGAAACCAGTTCTCAATTCTAATTTTAGCTGTCTTTAAGTATTAAATAAAATTCTTCATAAAAATTTGTTACATTAATTGGATGTGGATCTCATAATAATTTTCATAAATTATTAATTATAATTTGTTTTCCTTGATAAAACTCTTAAACTAAGAAAATCAATTTTAGGCCCCTCCAACCAAACTCTGCCTTTGAAATCAGTTGCTGCAATGGCTTGTAAAGCAACGGGTTCACCAACACCAGTAATTACGTGGTATAAGGATGGTACTCCAGTATTAACAACAGAAAGGATTAATATCTCAGAAAGTGGAAATCTCAAAATAAATGGTACTTCTTTATTTAAAATCATTTAGGAAATGCCTAATAACAATCCTTTTTAGATTTGGTAAAAACAGATAGTGGTCAGTATACATGTGTGGCATCATCAAGATCAGGAAAAGCCACTTGGAGTGCATTTTTGAGGCTTGAATCTCCAACAAATCCTAACATAGCCTTTTTTCGAGCCCCAGAGCCAACGACATTCCCTGGGCCTCCGACTAGGCCGAATATTGTGAACAAGACACACAATAGCATCACAATTTCTTGGTCGAGAAACAATAAAATCGGATCATCTTCTTTGATCGGTTACCAGGTTAGAAATGAAAATTTAATTTGGAGTTTTGTAATATATGCTTATCTTTCATTCTTATTTTAGATTGAGATGTTCAGTAGAGAGGCGAACGAAGGTGGATCACCAGGATGGGTTGTTGTCGCAAAAAGGGTTCCTGGCCCTGTATACACCCAAAGCCATCTTCGTCCTGGCTCCACATACGTGTTCATCGTCAGGGCTGAAAACGCCCATGGATTTTCACCCCCGTCTTTCAGATCGGAAGCAATGCTTGTTCCACCTCTTGGAGCAAGTGCTGAAGAAGAACTTGATCCAGTTATGAAAGAAGCAAGAAACGCATTATGGAATGGGCATGTTGTTGAGCTTGCTCATATTCAACCACTTTCCTCAACAACAATAAAAATAGTCTGGGAGGTAAATATATACGTTTTATAATTGACTCTTTATGCTATTTCTAATATTTCTTTTATTTTTAGATATTAAATTCCGATTATGTAGAAGGATTTTATATTTACTCAAGGGGTTTGGATGCACCTGCAAGATCTACTAACATGTTGACTGTACTTCATGCTGGGGAAGCATCAGGTTTTGTCGTTACAGGACTGGCAAAATTTACAAGATATCAATTTTTTCTTGTACCTTTTTACAAAACACTGGATGGAAGGCCTTCTAATTCCCGCACAGCGAGAACATTAGAAGATGGTTTTTATCAATATTCGTTTAATTAAATTTTTTCTTAAATATGTTATTAATATTTGATTACTTTTTAGTTCCCTCTGAACCTCCTACTGGCCTTGAACCAGTGCTACTAAACAGTAGCGCTGTTTATTTAAAATGGAAAGCACCTCCTCAATCAGCTCACAATGGTATACTACGAACTTATCAGGTGGATTGTTAATTTCATTGAAATCTTTTTGTACTAAAAATGATACTTTTCTAACTAGCAATATATTTACAGGTTGTAGTTAGAGGAGGAGCTTCATCAAATATGACACTTTTAAATAATGTCACTGTAAATGCTGGCACACCTTCACTACTGTTAACCAATCTATCATCAGGTATTGTTTATACTGTAGAAGTTGCTGCAGCAACCAGGGCAGGTCTCGGCCCATTTACTGTACCTGCAAACTTACGACTTGATCCTTCATTAAAAAAAGTTTATCGAGATCAACATCAACGGTATGAATCCAAATAGTGACATTTATCTACAAACTAATTAAACCAATATATTCCAGGCAACCTATCGGGCAGAAACCAGGCATCGGTCCAGGTCCAAATGATTTCTTAACAGAAACTTGGTTTATGGCTTTGTTGGGAAGCATGGTGGCAGTTATGCTCCTCCTTTTTGCCGCAATGCTGCTTGTAAGACGAAGGCAGCTTCTCACCAAGAAGACAACTCTACCTGGTAGTTGTATGCTTGAAAACGACATTTAACCAATTTTGATAACGTTTTATAAAGCATTTTAAAAAAATTTATAAATTTTTAATAGATTCACGTTCAAATGGAGGTATTTTGGCAACTCCGTTGAGTCTTAAAGCTGCAGTTGGCCTACCTCACCCCATGTCAACCGCAATGGTACCTCACCCTCATGATTCAACTCTTTGGATTGAGCCAAACCGAGGCTCTTCGTGGACGCATCATAGCGAATTAGAACCGGCAGATTATGCAGAAGTCGATCCAGTTTCAAGCTTTCATGGGAAAGGCGATGGGGCAACTAGTCCAGCTCCGTATGCCACGACTACTTTGGTCCCCAAGTACAATTCAAGGCAGAACACGAATGAAAGACTTCCACCAGTAAATTTCAGTTACTGTTACTTATTATTAAGAGATTATTAACATTTTTATTTCTAGGGTTGGGTTCAGATTCGTCCTCCAAATGAAAAAGAAGATGAACCTCCATACACTCCACAAAACTCTTTCTACAACTCCAACATTTACTCAGACACATATTTGTTCGAAAAGAATGATTACCCTCCACAGAAAGGTGAGCAGTTTAATAATTCAGGCTTTTAAAATATTTCTAAATTTGTTTTACAAATGTGTTGAGTTTAGGAAATCATGTTGCAAAAATTGACGATGGTGAAATGTCTGGAAATAAAAAAAATTCAGTAAGTTTAAGTTTGTAAAAAGCTCGAGCCTCTTCCAATTAACATCACTGCTTTTAATTCAACTTGAGTGGTGTGAAAATGTCCAATTACTTTCACTGGGCTTAAATTTTCTTCAGTCTTAATACTTAGACAATTAAGATTGATATTAACTCTTTAACATTTGTTTTTCATTCCTTCCAAGCCTAATTTCTACAATCTTGTAACAAATACTTTTGGCAGAGCAAATTTATATGTCCATTGATGTACAAACCTCAAACATATATAATCAATTATAACTAAGTATAAAAGCGAGCAAATTTTAAATAAAATTTAATTAATAATTTAGTATAACATTTAAATGGATTATTTCATCAAATTATCATAGAATAAAAGGCTTCTTGAAATAAAAATATTGATTCAATACAATATAAATTTCTCTAATCTCAAATTTTTTTTAAATATTACTAAATGAGACATTTTTGACTTAAAACCAAATTATGTAATCAAAGAGATGTCACACAAAGTGTGTAATATTTTTAATAATAATCAAATTTATAAAATTGTGTTGTTTTAGGTTTAAATAACATTGGAAAGCCTTCTTCATTAGTCGTATCTCAATGTGGGCGAAAAGCAGTGTCAGAGCTAGGATCCAGGGGGGATCAAAATCAATTTACATCTACATTACGAAGACCGTCAGGGTTCCACAAGAGCAGCCATGGATTATCTAATGGCCATGCAGGCCAGCAACATCCGCAGCAGCAACAGCAGCAGCAACAAAGGCCAGAGCCGAGAGGTTGGAGAATGACGACAAACCCTGTCCACACTCTGTCCACCTTCACGCCACCGCCTCCGGCCTACACTCAATACCAACCACTTTACCACAATTCATCAAGGAGCGAACCTTCCTCGTGATCTAGCTGTAATGCCACCGTCTCAAAGACTGATTATCTAATAGTTATTTAAAGTTAAAAACCGTGATTTTCTTGTCGATGAAAGTAAAAGCGGGGACTTTTGCTTTTTCGCCTGCTAGTGACTCATATCAATAATATGTAAATCATATCACATTAATAAAAGCAAGCAGTTTGTACAGGTCCTAGAGCAAAATGATAAGGACAAATTGCCGTTTTCGCCAAAGTTTTAATTTATTTTATGATTCTGTTTATTTATACTTTGTAAATAAAGTAGTTAGTTGGCCTACACTATCGTAGTTTAAGTAAGTAAAAGTTAAAAATAGAAGTTAAGTACATAATATACATGTTATATTTATAGCATACCTTAATGTTTATTGTGCCATAACAAGCGTTAATATTATTGTTCTAAACATTTTAGATGATTGGAAAGATGTAAATTCAAATTTGGCAATCATCAATTTAATTTACTGACATTGCCTTTTCTTTTTTTAAGTTTGTATTTTAATACTGAAAAGTTGTTGATTGAACAAAATCAGTTTTCTTTTCTCATTCATCTAAAATTTTAATAAACGATATTTTACATAGTAACCCTACTTTGTAAAAGTGCAATGTTTCATATTTTTTAGGTATGCAACAGGTATCTTCCATTGTGTTGTCCAATTTAATGTTAATTACTTCATTTTAATAACAAAAGGTATAATTTTGTGTAAATATACTGTTTTTTTAATTATTAATATGGGAAAACAATAAAATATCGAACTACTTAGCATTTCTGATGAACTCAAGCACTTAGATGTTAAAGAAATTTGTTTGTATAAGTATAAATATTGTGAAATAATGTACATATCAAACTATGGTTAATTCACGCAATAATTGTGTAAAACATAAATTAAAAAAAAAAAAAAAAAAACACGAAATTTTAAAAAGTCGGGAAAAAAGAATGTTTGTAATTCTTTGAATATTTATAATATTTTATACAAAAGTGGATATATTTTATTTACACGATTGTACATAATTCGCGTCCACTGTTGAAATTAATTTGTTCTTTAGATTCGTCTCTTCTTTTTTTCCCCCAATTTACTTTGGATTCTGAAAAGTTTGATAGAATATTTGTGTAATTATCGATTAAATCAAGTAAAATTTGAAGACTAGTACATCGAATTGACTAATGTACTAAGACTGATTCAACATTTTACTTGCTGTGTTATTTACAAAATAAAATCGATGGACTAAACATAAAGTTAATATCTTGAGGATATAGTATTAAATAATTATTCAATTTTTTCAATTGGAAAATTTAAACAACTTTAAAAAAAGCTTTGTTTAAAAACAAAAAATCAATAATGTTTTTCCCCTCAACTTCATACATGTTATTGCTTGCTAAAAAATCATCCATGAAAAAAAGTGATGATGTTCCTAAACGTCTTTATCAATTTGTAAGTGTGAAGACAGTGCATCATACACTTTTTCTATTTTTCTATTTAAAAAAGGTATATATACATAAGCATATGTTTACTTCTGTATCAATGTAAATAATGTTGATAAGTTACCAAGTCGTATTACTCTCGAACTGTGTATGTATTTGTATGTTTGTGGTAGTATAAAATAAAAGTTGTGAGTAAATCCTAAGGCAACTTTTTAATCCAACTCCTCATGCTGAGTGGGAAATATAAGTCCACATCATGTTTTTTAAATGGCGTTTTGTCTTATCGACTGGCACTGCACACGATTATCTAACACATTTCAAATGTTGTCATTTACATTGTTTGATAAATATTTGTTTATTTGTTAATTGTTCTAGATAAAATCTGCTTAAACAGTTTGATTGTGGGATTATGTATATAAATGACAAAGAAGTTTTTAAAACTATTTTATTATATGTACATATTAATCAAAATGAGATCATTAAATGAAAAATATTGGTTTCAATTTTAAATACAAATAATGGCTTAGCATATGTTTATAACATTTAATAGGAACAATAAATTCATAAACTGAACAAACATCTATATACAGTTTTGTACAAATTTACAGTTTAAAAAATTTACAATTTTTAATTATTATTTTTGTTGGCTCACCGTCCAGGGTGTCCTGCATCTGCCTTTCCAATCTTTCCGTTGGCCCGGCTGACACTTAGACTCACCATACTTTTTCATATAGTGACGCAATTTGTGATGATGATTGACCCTCGTGCCCTTCGTTTGGTGTACAAAGACAGGCGGTTTTACTGCAGGTACAGATAAAAATTGGTTGACGTGTCTAATAGGGTTGTGTGGTTCCTGGTTGTGGTGGTGAGCCGAGTTGCTGTGGTGATTGTGGTGAATGGTTTTTGGTTTTGTATTCATCTTAGTCGGATATGTTAAGCTGATGAGATGTCTTGGGTGCCTGACCAAAATCTTTTCGCTGCCTGTGGTCTCTAAGGATTCATCCATTTCCATCCTGTTTATGGGATTGCACTGTATTATAAATGAATGTTCAGTTAAAAAAATAAAAATGAGAAAACGCTTCATCTTTGCACCTAGGTAATAATCAATAACACTGATAAAATTTCACAAGATTTTTATTATAGGTATACATATGAGGAGAAGGGGTTTCTTTTGTGTATGTGTTCAAGCCTTAACAAATTTATCTTATCTTTTTTTTATTTATTTAATCAAAGCAGCTGACAAGTTTTTCTGCCTCTTAATTGAAAAAATTGACCACAAAATTAAACAGACATTTTATTTATTAACTAGCATAAAATATTACACTGAATTAGAAACATTTTAATATTAATGAGATTTTTCTTTATTAACCATATGGCAAAACCAATTTTGTTCAATATTAAATTAAACAACTGTTTCCACCTTTGAGTTTTCAAGGAGAAATTATCTTAAACAAAAATGTAATCCTTCAAAACGCTTATTAAATAACAATCCACACCCATTTGACATGCAATTCATTTGCTAAAGGCGAATATTCGTTGTTACCGAAATATGCGGAGAAGATTAGAAAACACGGAAGTTAAACAAACGAGTTCAGGTTCAAGGATAATTCTGTCGAAAAAATGGGTCAAATAATTACAAGGTAAGCGTCATTTTATTTGACGTCCTATTATCCCGAGGTGTTGTACAATTTCCAACCGGTTCCCGTTTTCGACACTGAAAACTTTTTGCCCGTCAGCAAAACATGTGTTAGGAAAATAATTTTTGGCAGTTTGAACACGCAATAATAAAATATACATAGGTAGACTTAAAAGCAATAGAAGACAGACAGGCAGTAATACATATAAAACGGCTGAAAAAACAAAGGGGCATTCTATCAAAATTAGCCAGAGAAACCATAAAAATAAGGAAATACATATGCAGACCCAGTAGTCAAATGTGCATGACTATTGTAAACTATCCCTAAAACAACCTACAGATAAACAGGTCCATTCATAGGCGGCAAACAGACATAAACACGATTTAAACTAAAAAGGAGAGGCTATGGACGGAATCACCGATTTTAATAAAATTTTTGTGAAGTTATAGGATGAAAAAACTAGACATATTTTTTTTAGCAAGAATCAAAGTTGGTATTCTTTTTTGCACTCCAAAAACTCCAAATTCAAATGATTGGGAAAATAAACAATTTATAGAAAAAGTGAATGGTGGAGTGAGTGCGGTGTTCAATCCTTTATAAAAAGATAGTTCCTAATCACAGTAAGTGTACCTACTGTGTACGAAGTACTTAGGAATGAGTAGGAATTATCTTTTTAAAAAGAATTAAAAAATTTCGCCTACCAAATGCCTCAGATTTTTTATTTAAAAAATCATCAAAAATGGTCATAACTTTGAATCTATCGGTAACTTCTCACAGGTTTAGTACCTTATAAGCTGCACGTAATGGCACAAACTAGACACAAATTAGACCCAGAGAAATGAAATAAAAAGTTTGAACAGCTCTTTGATATTTCATCCTTCTTTCTCTTACTTATAATGACACAATACACAAACGTTATTGACAAAGCCTGAAAGAAGAATTATGCTTTTCCACAGTTGTAACGTTCAATTTGGATAAAATGGAGAAGACTTCCACAAAAAGTGGAATTGGCAAAAAAAATTGCGTCCGACGAATCTAATGGCCATAATAAGGATACTGAGTATTTTTTATTGTTATGAAAATTAAGGGCGCTTAAAACTAATCTGAAGTATTTTTAACAAAAGATAAATTTGTTTACCTACTTTATTAGTAACGTCTTTTAGTTTCATATATCTGACCTTATTTCGTACGATTTGGCATTTTGTTTACAAGAGGATGGGCAGGTTGGTTTTTTTAACCCGGATATAGAACTTTTTTTGGAGAGTCTACACGCGAAAATATTGGACACGTATCCACCTATTCATATGAATAGGCCCTGGTTTCGCCAAAAAATGTATTGAAAGTTGAAATTTTCCATTTTTTTTAATATTTCTATTTCGCCGTTCTACTTGGTCAAATCTATATATACATATCAAAGTTTATCAATAACTGAAAAATTTCTAAAAACCAAGTAAACAAAGTCAGGGTTTTTCGTGAAACTAATATATTTTATTTTTGCACCTCTAGAGACACCTAAATATACATTTTTGTCGTTATCGGAACATCTGATTTAAACGGCTATGATTCAAAAAACAGCTAAAAGGATTTTAATATCAAACGTACCATTTGAAAGTAGAGGAACCTTGGCTTTAGAAAGACGCTTGTACCATAGAACTATATAAAAGACTTCTACGGTAAATGGGGTAAAGTACGGAAAATGGGAAAATTATTCAAAATTCAAACAAAAATGTTGATCCACGCAATTCAAACCGGCCGCCATTCGGAGAATAATATTACGTCCTTAAAGTCTGTCCAAAACCCCCTCTGACCCCAGCCTGGTTTTTCTTTAACTACATGTCAAACAAACTTTTTTGACACTCCCAACACGACAGACAAGAATGGCACATCTACACGGAAAACGAACACATTGAGCCAACAAAATGATCTGAATAAAGATCGAAACGTTGACACGATAAAGAAAATGTTTTTCTCAAACCTACGTCACCAGGACGCATATCACGATCTCCAAATAATTAGTAAACACCACACATTTGTACATAACAAAATTGTTGGGCTGAAATGACCTCGATGTCGGAAGCCACAGAAAAAAAAGAATTCTAACTGCAGACCTAAAATATAATAAATGACTTTCCCTTCTAAACAGAAAATAAACAGGTTATGTTCTAATGTTTCTGCTGTTTCATGGCGGCACAACAAGTTTCTGCCTTGCGTTTTGACATTATTTAAGGTGATAAATAAATGTGCAATGGACAGTATAAAGTCTTATTATCCAGGCTGCTAAGAGCGAGGTGATGTCCCCATCAGTGTCAGAGAATTATATCCCAGGCATAGAAAGACCTCAGAGAGCGTTTGCTTCTAAACCTTGTAAACATTACAATGCGAGCACAGCTATCCAGGCAGGATCCGTAGCCATACTTTCCACCTTTACTAATGGGTGTTTGGACGTTCGGGCTTATCGGCCCAGTGTTTTCAATGAGAACACCAGGAAGATTTTACACGCATGATTTGTCACATCTCTTGGCTAGCAAGGTAGTGTAATGCTAACCAAGTTCAGAAGTGTCTTAAAAAGGTAGCTTTGTGGTTTCCGGTACGGCCTTTCAATCCCGTAGAGATATAGAAGGCTCCGGATGGACGGTACTCTCTACCTAAGGTCTAATTTGTTTACTAACCACGACCACTACCATCATTAGTAGAGCTGCAATACTCGTGGTTCAGTACTATTTTTAAGTTCAGTAATTCCGTGGTCTGCTTGACCAATTAGTACATTACAATTAATTAAGGTTATTAGTTGAGCAAAAAG
>CM077108.1:1670367-1713356 GCA_039619505.1 Cimex hemipterus
AAGGAAAGGAAAATTAGGCAAAGAAGGGTAGGTAAGGTAGGGGGGGGGGATTTGCCTCCATCACTGGTCACTCCCAGACACTAGGATTGATAGTCGGTCTTTGCGAGTACCCACGAGGAAAGGTCCTTGGCCATTCACCATAGACGCCTAACTTACCGGAGATCTTTTACTCAAAAAGTGATTCTTGACTCTCAAAAAAGCCCAATACCGACCGAGCCCCGCTCGCAAGACCTATGGGTCAGCTGCATAGAAAACAAAAATTGAGGGGATATGAAATTAAATTTTATCTATAAGGTGGATGTCTGTTAAGATGTTGACAATTTTGTTTATTGACGTCGAATTATTATTGTTGAGTGAATCTTTGGGGGTTTGGAGGTGAGCTCAGACTTAAATCTATAAAGGTCAAAGGACAAGCTCGAGGCCTGCCGGCGAACTGCGAAATGTTAGAGAATGATATGGGTGGCTTGGATTTTGACAAAATAACATATCTGACGCGACGTCTATGTTGTCTATTGGGGTTTACCTGCTGTCGGACTGAATACATAGGACTGACGATTTACAGTGTTTTTGTCTCATACACAATCCCTATTCAATTCTAGATGTACACTCAGCAACCTACTTTTCTCAGCTACCCAGCGGTTTCTAATTGGCAGGATTGTTTTTTAGATGAATTTTTCAGTTCAGGTCCTTATTAATGTTCAAACCAAAGTAGCGAACAATCTTCTAATATGACCAGTCTGCACTTTTAGGTGATGGAAAAAATAGATCAAGTAGCCTTTTGGAGATAAGTACAGCTAAAGTTTATATTTTAAAGTCCTTGAAACAAGAACTTCAGACTTGCTATACAACAGTCAATTGATTCCAACATAAACATTGTTTGAAATGTTAACACAAAAAGTTGTGAAAATAATATTTTAAAAATATCTTGAATAAGTGTAAAATGGTTGATTTTTGTCAGTACTCTTCGGAAACTTTATTGATATTATGATGTATTTGGGAAGAAAAATAATTACAGGGCATTTTGTCTTTATTTGCGAGTTTATATGGCAGTTAAAAATAATTATTATTAATTTGTTGAAATACAGCAAATTTAACGTAGTTAAATGTTCACCATCCTAGTATCGGATGAGGGTCAAATTGGAGGTGTACGATGTCAGTCGGCGATATCCGAGGCAGACCCTCTCTTTCCCTGATGAAATTGGCAAAATAATGGACGTTCTCCGTCGGTGGGAAGTAACCCGGTACGTGCTGAAGCTGCGGCTTCGTTACTAATGGGCTCTTATGAACTGTATGACATGTAGGCATCAATACTGACAACGACGGGTCGTACATTGGGCGTCCAAGGGCCGAACACAATAAACCAAAAAGTAAAATTATTTTTGCCGCCATCCTTCATCCGACCCGGGCAGGCGGCCAGTTTAAAATAATAATTCAAAATAAATTCAGAGCTGATAGAGCGGTTTTTTAAAGAAAGAGAACCAATAACAACATAATAGCTTCCGCTGTGTCCTCCCTTTTCTTGAAAAAGCGAAACAATCGCCTTGAAAAAAACAATTGCCATCACGTAATGTTTGTTGTATTTTCACTATTTTTGAAAACATTCCCTCAAAGGTTGAAAAACACTCCTCCCTTTAGAAACTGGAACCACGATTGGAAAGCCTTGTCTTTTCTTTTTCAGATATTCGACCAAATTCATACCCTAACTATACTTAATTCCACTGAATATTACTTTAGCATTACAATAATAGATAAAATCCCAAATTTTTCTATGCAGATTTTTGTAAAATTTATTCTGCTGGGACAGATATTTTCAGTAAAACACCTTGGAAAACTCTCTCTCTCTCACTCTCTCAGTTACTTCTATTAAAATTATTTAATTAAAGAAAATGTAGATATTAAAGCTCATGGTCATTTATGTTAACAGGAGTGAAAAAGCACGTCGACTCTACGAATATTCTAAGTGGAGGAAATTGTGAGTAGTTTATAACTTGATAATACAATAAAATTGGCTGTGTAAGTCGTAACTTACGTATCTAGTGTTTTTAAAGAAAATAGCATTTATGAGTTATAAATGGAAAATTACTGTTATTTAGATAAGATATTGCATAATTTATTTGTTTGTAAGCGTTGGCCAATTTTTCTCAAGCTGTTTAAAGATTCAGAACTATTTTGATTACTATCGTAATACAGCCATAATCTTCCAATCAAATTAAATATTGAGAAAAAGTCATTTTTATTAATGTTATATTTTTTACAAAAAGTATAAAAAAATGTTTACTGCGTCACCGGTTCACAAAATAAAACAGTTCACTGCTTGTTGTCTGGCCGAATTATTTTCTTTGGCATTGTTGACAGAGTTCTGTTTAAATTCTGTTCGGAAACGGTTTCTTTTGATAATGGTGCCCTTCCAGTCGGGGTTTCCGTTCTCAAATGGTTTTGTATGATTTCTTCTAGTTGTTGAATTTTCCTATTGCTCTCTTGCGTCATTTTCTTCGTATCTTCGTGAAGACGCATAATCATCTCGTTCAAGTTAGAGTAGAACAAGTTGGGAAAGTGAAGTGCTGTGAGGCCCGCTGTGAAAGGCGATATTCCCCTGGACAAAGATCCGTAAGCATTTCCGATCTGAAGATTCTGCGCCGAAGGATCGCCGAGTTGAAGGGGCATCTGTTCTGACATCCTCTGTTCTTTGCTGACCGTCGCATCGATAGGAGAGTTTTCGCTATTTTCGTTACAGTTGCCGTTCATCCTCGGAACGCCTGCAGAAGACCTTTGGATAGATGGATTTTGCGGTCTTAATCCGTACGGAGGAATAAATATCGTCCTACCGTCTTCCCTCGAGATGCTTCTTCCTGTGAACTGTGGTGGAATGGACGCCATCTGGCCGTTGAAAGACGCTAAGGCTGTTAAACCCATCGGGATTCCGTTCGGCGATTCAAAATTAATCTGGAGGAAAAGAAAATCATATGAAAATAATTTATATTTTGTGCTCATTTGAACTGGTTTTCCTATACCGTGGGTGTGTGCGTCAACTTTTCAGCTACAGATCTTCCGTTGTGACCTGCCTCCACCTGGGCAGAAGAGAGCGGCTCGCGGTTAACGCTCTGCGGCGTTCCGCATATCCTGGAAGGTGGCCTGTTCGCTGATTTGAACTCGAGGCAGACGGTGTCCGTCCCGCCTTGGCTCTCCCGGTAGATCCTTTGGCCGATTTCCCCCGACAGGGCCAGACCTATAAGAGAAAAGAGGAAACTTGCGATTTTCATTTTGGATGGTTAACGTTTCGAATTGACCGCCAGACTGAAAACCGGCTTTTCTTCCTTCTCTGATTTAAAGCCGATTCGTTCGTTTTGATTTCACAACTGCTGACCCAATGTCTTTTACTTTTATTTCCTAATAACGAAACATTTGTTGAATAACAATGTTTACTATTGTTAAATCCACTACATCTCAATAAATCCTTTTACAAAAGAGTTTTCCTTCGAAAGCCTCCTCAAACTTAACAATTAATGAAAACTTTATAAGTCATAGCCATTTTTACAATCATCCCCAACATTTAATTGCGGATTCAAGAGAGTTATTTTCTCTTTAAAAACTATTGCTTACCCTGTTCTGCACCTATAGCAATCCTCTGAGGCCCAGTTATATTTATTTCAGGTTTGTATTGTACTTCCCAAAGTCCTGTTTTGATAGTACCACAGTCTTTGGAGTTTTGGGGTCTCTTCTGTCATTTCGCAGAATGTACATGTACCGTGCTGTTTGCTACCATTCTTTCTCAAATGCCCATTTAGTCTGCAATTCTGTTGGGATTCGGAGCCTTTCCAGGCCCCCAAGTAGGTTTTTGATTTATTGGCTTTCTCTTGTAAATAATAGATTTTTCCAAAGGCATCTAACTGCTTGTTAGATTTGTTGAACAATCACAGAATTTACCTAATGTAAAATGTTTATTATTGTTAAATCCACTAAAACAGAATGCAACTATTTATGCCTTCGTTTCTCTTCTATTCCTAAATCATTTATGACCTATATTGCTTTGTAGATGTCAAAGAAATTTAAAATTTTCACTATTAGCAGTTTATTGATGACAATTACGGCAATGATAAGCTATTTCTCAGCTTTTTTCTTATAACATTTTTTTGATGAATTGGAGTAATATGGTCGACAGCTAAGTTAATTTCGGGCTATCTCAACAAATCGCAATCTAATTGAGAATATCAGCACATCCCAAAAACGTTATGATGTGAAAGTCCGATGGGATCTGGTAAACAGGAATTATCGATTAACCCCCTAAATCTACGGGATTTATTAGTGTAGTACATTTAATGTGGAGCCATTTTGCTGCAGAAATGCGTAAGAAAATGTAAACTGTCCAATTGAGTTGTACACAGCTACAAATATTGTAATTGATCGGGATGGAAATGCCCTAGTAAAACAAGTAAAAAGTAAATTTTGAAACATTACATACACTTTTTGTTTAATATATAAACTATCCAGATCCCCGGCCTACACACATATCATTGGTAGGAAATCCAGCCTATCACTGATTGCCTATACTCCCTAACCCTTGAGTTGGTACGTCCAAAATTTTTCAATTAATCATCAGGAAAATCTTCTGCGGACTTTTGCATTGACTGTATATTTTGCAACGACACGCAAAATCGATATTGATCCATTTGCAGAACAAGTAGAATAATATGTATATGTTAAGAAATCGAGCGACCACTTGACCCTTCGAGATCTTAATTTTAACTTGAGAAAGCTATTAGAAAAGACACTCATACGGCCAATTTCGTTTTTTTAATAATAAATATTGGATTAAGAAATCAATGTAAATGTTTGTTTAACACTCATCAGTCGAGAAAAATATTAGCTCGAGGTCAACTTTAAAATATTATATGTACTTTCCTGAGGGTACAGTGTACGATAAATGTATATTGACAGGTCATCTTAAGATAAAAGATAAATTTTTAAAATATAATATGGTTAAAACACGGGGCCCAAGAAAGGTGTACCTCATGTCCTCATCCAGGTCACTCTCTCAATCCAGGTTCCTTCATTCTTCCCTGTGTCCCCTCCCAACCCTTTGTTACAGCGCCGGGGGGGGGGTCCGGGCGCAAAATAATGGTGTAGCCCTAAGGGCGTGTACCCAAGTTGTACTCGGTTCGGCATGGGGCAGCGGGTGCCTTATCAGAGGCACAAATGCCAGATCCTGTCGGCACTGACGGGGGAAGGTGCATAACCATCTGTACTACGGGGTATCTGAAATGTTCCAAGGTTCAGCCCTTGTTACACTGGGAATGGACTCTTAGTGGTTCGTGGTGACGCTCCACTCTCATTTTAAGGACTGCATTCCTTGGCATATAAAAAGCGAGTAAGAATGCCACCCGGTATGAGAATGCCTCTCGAGCGTGGCAACAAGTATATAAATTTCTTGGAGGAAACAGACTGTTTATTACGTACTGAACTGATAGTAGTATCGATTCAGAATGAATGTATTTATCAGAGTGAATGTGTAGTGCAAGACAGCCTATGTTGGAATATTGAATACCTCATCGACCTTCAATTAAATCAGTTATAAGTAGGGAGAGTATCGTACTCCACCACCCTAATTGAAGAATGATTTGACTCTGTCAATGGCGTACATCTTAAAAGTTTTGTGCGTTTGAGCTGAGATGACCTAGTTGACGTCAAACGGAAGCTTCAGTTCGATGGCAGGACGGATAGACCGAGATCTGTCTGTAGATGCCGAATTGAGCTTTTAAGAATCAATCCATCTTATCTCTCTCTTGGTCTTGTACGCATGTAATAAGTAAAAATTTCAAGAATTATATATGGAAATATATAAATAGTTTCTGATAGAACTGCAGATAATAGTAATAAAATCTGGCGCAGAGTTCTTTAATTTTTTGTAAGAACAACAGTTTTGTTGTTTTTGTACTTGGTAAGGTTTATGACCCAATCCGACAAGTTATTTGCAGATTGATAATATTTTTTTTAATGTTTTATTAAATTTAAGCTGATATTGTATCACACTGTTTAATCACTTTATTCTATTTTTTTTATTTTATCTAGCTTTCCCAGAAGAATCTATGTATATTATATATTTGTACTGAAGCATGTAAACAATTTTGTATTTTAATTATAAAAAATCATTTTGTATGCATTATATGAGATTTAATCGTCTTGCTCTACACGTTCATTAGGTTATCATAATACTTGAATTGATTGGGGCAAAAAATCATCTGTTTTTATATCGAATCGCAATTAAGGTTAGATAAAATTGATATCTCCAATAAGATATAACTTATGGCGTGATTTTTTCATGTATTATTTAACTACATAATAATTGTTAACAATGTGTGACCTCGCGATGGTCTTTTCTGCCTTTGAACAAGAGGGTATTTTTCAGATCTTGATCAAGTTACGTTTGGCAGTAACGTAGGTAAAGATTAAAAAAATCCCAGACGTAAGCAATCCAACTTTATTTGTACAAAGTAAAAAAAGTTGAAATTCAACCTTAATTTATTACAAACAAACGTTTTCCACTCAATAAAAAGTGCTATCGGCTCGGCCTTAATGTCAATTGAAAATTGATAATTCAGCTGTCAAAGTCGTTGAACGGATAGAATGTGAACATCAACGGATAATAAAACAATTGTGCAATTTTATTTGTTTGCACTAAGTGTTTATGAAACATGATTGAAAGGCGATTTTTCCACTGCGAAACAACTTGACATAAAAAGGAGCAAAAACCTTCCAATCGTATCGTCTGGCGTTTCAATTACCAAATATGTCCTTTTATACAAAATTTTGCAATTACAGTAAAAATGTAAGATCTTACGTGTCTAATATAAATTAATAAATTCGATTTTGATAATACTTGGCATTGCAAAATCATGGAAGTTTAATCAATATGGAAGTTTAAATTCTGCTGAATACAATCCATTCGTCATGCCTTGCCAGTATTAACTGAAAACATAATTGTTAAAAACACTGGTAAAAATATTTGTATCAGATAAGAATTGACAATTCACCTCCACGATTCCAAGAATACCACTTTTCCGGAAACGCCCTAATGACGTGGATTTGTCACGTAGAAACGATTCGTTTTCCTTGTGTCAACAGAGTACGAAAAAGGAAATGCGTAGGTTTGTTGTTATCGAAGAGTTGACTTCTTGACACATTTTGAAGATGGATGTGTCCCAATTGCGAAAACCCTATAGACAGTCAGTCTTGGGAAGAAGTCATATCAATCACACTAAGTTACAACCGGAGAACAGATTTGTTTTGCTTTTTACGGTATGTTGCACCAGAATCAGCGGCCAGATGACCTACAGCGATCAGATCAAGCTGAAGAACCCCTAACTCATAACTTGATAGTAACAATATCTCTCTTTGTATAAAATGCAACGAAAATGACCGAAGAAAATGTTACCCAATGGTTTCTTGAGGAGTTTGCATAAATTCGTCGGAATGGCCAAGGGGAGTAACATTTGCTTTTCCGGTTGGCAAGGCTTATTGACATATTCAATGCAACCAAGAAGCTCGTGGGCATCGGCAAAGTGAAAAATCTTTACTCTGTTTATAACGTACCGTCGTGCTGACACGCTATTTAAGAGGATGATACACAGAAAACTTCCAGGATGTGAAATGAAGTTTTGGATATTCTGAAGAGGACATTTTTCGAATAGTCCTATTCCAAACTTATACAAATACATGAACAAGTAGTTCGCTAAAGAGGTGTGACTCGTCGAACATGGAAATTGATTTTTTTACCTACATAAACAAGTAGTTCGCGAAGTATTTGCGGTTCGTCTAACTTTGAAATTTAATTTTTCCCCAAATAGCAAACCTTTAATTCACTGGAATAAATAAATCGATTGCACATCGTTCTCGCTGAAATAGAAGAAGCCAGCGTTCTACCCCACCTTGCTTAAAAATTCCCTAACTTCATGTCAGTTGGCAATGATGGCACACTTTTCAAAAGGATGATACTCTGAAAACTTGTAGGTTTTGAAATGAAGTGTATAAAAGAAGTCTGAAGAAGTGGTTTTTGAAACAATGCTCCTACTTTCCAGAATTTAAAGATGTCAATAATCAGTTCGTCAAGGAATTGCGGGTCGTCAAACTTAGAAATATAATCTTGTCTCAATTGAGCATCAACTGATGTGATGGTCAAACATGATCAAACACTGCTCTTGTACGTCGCTCTCGTTTTAAACAAGAAACATTTAAAGAAATGGAAAGAGCCAGAGTTCAGCCTTTCCTCGTTTATAACCCTAACGTCCTGCCAATGACACACTAGAAAAACTAAGATTGTTTGAAATTAAATTTTTTAATAGACTGAAAAGAGTATTTTTAGAAAAATTTTATACTTCTCCAAGATTTATGTTCATCAACTAGCAAGATTTGCTGTTCTTCGAACATGTAAATTTGATCTTTTCCCAGTTGTCAAGCCTTAATCAACTGGATTATGTTAAACAATCCACATGTACATCTCTTTTGTTTGAAACAGGCGAAGTTTGGATAAATGGATGGAGAACGTTCTTGCCTAACTCTGGTTATAATCCTAGTCGTGACATCCGAAATATTTTGGCTATTCGGATGATGTCACCCTGAAAACAACTGAGGATGAAATATTCGGAAGGGAACATTTTTGAAAAATTGTCAACCGTAAAAAGACGTCTTTATCACTCTTAAGTTTGCCAAAATTCGCGGTTTGTCTAACACAAAGAATTTAATTTTTCCAATAAATGGAAAAACAATATGGCACACTTTTTTACAAGATGACGTCTTGAAATCATCAGAGGTGCGAGAATATATGAAGAATACATTTTTATTAAGGCTTCCTTTTTTCCTGTCCCAAGCTTTAGCTCTTTCAACATTAAGTGCATCAACCAGAAGTTAAGACTAAGATTTGTGATGTCCGTCAAATACAAGTCGTTTGAAGCAATGACGAAGCAAATCACCGTGCATGGTGAATATTTTCGTTTCACCCTGCTTATAACCCAAAATTGCAATAACAACAATAGGGTATGTGGAATAAACACGTAAATAGTTAAATTCACTAATTTCATGATGACCAATTAATATATATATATATATATATATTGTAATATTAATATATATTGATTAAGGTTTTTAGTTGAGATAAAAAACTTAATTAATTGTAACATGTAAATAGTTTTTTTTGCTTCCGATTTGCTCTTCGATTCTCCCATAGAGGTCATTCGTGACAATAACTTTTTTTAAATTTAATTTTAAGTCGATCATTTTATTTTTAAAATTCCAGGTTTTGTACGCTATTAATTTATTATAATTTTGTTCCTAACGTCGAACTAATTTTTATTGTTCTCTTTCGGTCTTTTCTTTCTTAACATTCCAAAAAACATTACCAAATTTAGCAACCTTTTTTACACATTTGACGCAAACGTGTAGTGTCGGTTGTTTTGCTAGGATTAATAAGGTCAATGTAAAAACAAATACATAATAGAGCATGGTTATTCTCTGTTTCTGTTTTCTCCCCTCGGACGGGCAACAAACAAAAGTTGTAATTCAAAATATTGTCGTGATGCAATTTCATTTTTCGATAAACGTCAACTATCGAAAATGGTGAGAGATCGTTAAAAAATATCAATTATTCAACATAATATTTTTTTTTAACGTGGTATAAATTATAACATTATAGTTTACGTGAAAAGAAATTTAGGCCGTAAAACAACAAAACGAAGTTTTACCTTCAGCATACAAAAAAAAACTTTATATAAAAATAAAATACCAGAGGGAGGTTTAGATACATAAAAATAACATTTATTCAACCAAACATTTTTTTAATATATTATAATTTATAACATTATATTTTACGTCAAAAGAAATTTAGGCTCTTATATAAAAAAAAACGAAACGAAGTTGTTTACCTTCAGCATAAAAAAAAATTATATAAAAATAAGATAGCAGAGCGTGGTTTCGATCCACGGACCTCTGGGTTATGGGCCCAGCACGCTTCCACTGCGCCACTCTGCTACGCGTTCGTTTGCTTCATTTAAGGGTCAAACCTTTGTACGAAGTTTTAAGTACACTTCACGAGAAGTTTGAATAAATTCGCGTAAGAAAAGTCCGTTTTTACGTTATTCGTCGTTCACAATAGTTATTTTACTTCTCAAAAGTCAATCTCTACCAGCAGTGTGGATGTGTTGTAATCTTTAATTTTAAAAATACTTCTAAGGACGGATTTTCATTAATATACAATCATTTACGGTCATATTTGTATTCATTCATTGATAGTTAATTTTTATATATTTATTTTATATCTATCTGCCTTTTTTTGTGCAAACAACCTTTTTATCCAATTCTTTGTTGTTTTTTATTTGATTTTATATTAGTTGGTTACTTGTTTTATTGTCTGTTTGGTTGTTTGACTATTTTAGCCATTTTCTAATTGTTTGATTGATTTTTTGACCTGCAATTTTTCGTTGTCTTTTCGAGTGTTTGATTGCTCGACCGCCTATTTATTTATTTTTTGTATTATTTATTTTATATTTGACTGTTTGATTTGTTTAGTTATTTAATTACATGTCTAAATGGCATTTAGGTTTGTTATATTTTATATTTATTTATTTATTTAATTCATTGTTTGGCCGCCTACCCATTTAGGTATTTGCGTAACTGTATGTTTCGTTTCTAAATTGCCTTAAACTAAATTGTTTACCTATTGGTTTCACTGTATATGTATTTTTTAATTGTTGGATTATTGTTTGATATTCTATTTATCTATTTGTTTGTCTAATGTTTAATTTAGTACTGTTACTGTTTAGTTGTTCAGTTAATTGTTTGTGCTTGATTTCTTAATTACTTGTTTCAATTGTTTATTTTGTTGGTTGTTTGTCTATTTATTTAGTAGTTCGTCTTATTGATGGTTTATTCTACCATATACTTTCTTCATTTTCCCAGTATTTCATTATTTACTATTAATTTAGAGTTTTTCCTCTTTGTTTGATTGCATGACCGTCCATTTAAAATTTATACGTCTCATTATTTATTTGTTTGATTGATTTTTCTATTTATTTGTTCAGGGGTTTTTTTTCAACTGATTTGGTTATTCTGTTTTGTTTAATTGTTGGACCATGTATTTATAAATGTGTTTTCGTTTTTATTTGTTAAGCTTTTGGCTTTTTTAAAATTTATTTTATTTTTTTGTTTTAATTAGATTTAAACTTGCTTGTCTAGGCATTGAAAACTTAATTTGTCTGAATGTTCTTTTGATCGTCTGATTATTATTTTTTTCTGTACATTTCTTTTATTTATGCAAAACATTTATCACTTGTTTTCTTACTTTGATAGTTCCCTATTTTGCTATTTGCACAAGTGCGTGTAGGACTGTTCAGAAATTATTACTAAAAGAAATTATTACAAAAAAAAAAGCTTCTGAGAAAAAAAAATCAAAATATTATTTCAACATGCGTAGAAAGTTAAGATTGTTGAAATAATTTCATAATAATATTATACGAAAATGTCCAATATTTGGCACATTTGGAAAATTTGTTGTTGTACGCCTTAGACGATCCGTTGAAAAATGTTAGAGAAACAACGTTCAAAAACATTACTGAACCACGATCCCTTGGGAAAAAAATATATATATGTATTTTTCAAAAAGACACGTTTATTATTAAAATATAAGCATCGACCATCGTCAAATCACTAATAAAACAAAAGTAAACGTAATTTGCTACAGTGCCCATTTACCGTTTTGAATAATCCTGTATACTTCAACAGTGATTAACAGATATATATTTTTTTAATAGTAGAAGATGTGTGCTTTAAATAAAATATACGAACTTACCAGATCAATAAAATAAGTTAACCTTCCATTAAAACAAACACGAAAATAGAACATTTTATTGGATGATATAAATAATTTATTACAAGTGCGAGCAATTACAGCTCTTCGCCTAGGCAAAAAAAAATATTATTTGAAATAATTAAACAAATAAATTTAAGAAGAACAAAATAAATTTAAAATATTAAGAAGAAGAGTTTATGAGAAAACGTCAAAGTTCATAAGTACATTGCAACTTTAAAACCTTTTTATATTGAAAATTATATGCATACACATTATTTTTTTTATCGCTTGTTGTTTAATTTGTAATAATTTTGTCATATATGCAATTTAACTAGGAAGTTGGAGCAACCTTATATTTCGAAATGGACAGTTGTTCCTTGTAAACTGAATATTTCAGTTAAGACTGAAATTAAATACAATCTTCCTCTAGCTATTTAAGCAAGGTTAAACTTCCACAAGATTTAAATAATAATTTTTTCTACTCCTTTGTTAATTACTTGATAAATTTAAATGGAATTAAATTAATCAATAGAAATCTAATTATCTAAATCCGTGTATTTTCTTAAAATTGGACGATACAAAAGCATTTTAGCTTGAAAAAGGAAAGAGTCTTTTTCCTCAACTGCTAAAACGAATTCGGCCTTTTTAGTTCAAGAAACAAGACAACAATTTTTAAAAGGGAAAAATAGCAATATTCTTCAATAAATATTTGGTTGTTTGTCTCCCCTTATGTATAACTGTTTTCGACGTTACCAAATGAACTTAAGAACTGTACAATTTCTGCAATATTATAAATTTGCTTGGATTACTTTATCAAGAGTACCAGAAATTAGAAAAGGCGTGTAGAAGAGGCGATGACTTGTAGTTTGGTCGTTTCCGATCGGTCTGCCTATCCTCGCTTTTTTGGTTTATCAGGCACGTCCAGCTTCTCGCCGTCTTCAATAGCCATCACCTACACTGATGAGAACATTACTGGCGTCAAGCCGAATGAAGAACAGCCTTCGGATGGAGCACTCAGAAGGATCCAGCACGCTCAAATTCTAAGCCTCCGAATAAATGCAGGTCAAATGACCAGTTAAAGTGGAATATCTAAAAAGCAAAAATACCACGTCATCTACTTAGATTTTGGATTTATAGAGACTGACGAGGGTAAAGCTCCATATGTTATTTTCCCGAAAGTCCAAAACAGCTCAATGGTTCTTCGTCTTTTTGAGGAGATACAATCATCAAACGATGTGAAAGAATCGCTAGTTTCTCGAAGCCTACATAATTAATTTTCTCTCTAAATCAATGATTCAATTGATGTCGCCGGGTTGGCTATTTTATTGGCTTTTGTCCGTTATGAATACTCGGGGTGTTTCGAAGAGGATCTTAATACACACCTTTTCCGCCAATGTGACAGGTGCCGAATATTCCGTTTGTTGGACGATTTTTTTTACAATTAAAGAAATTCTTTGGTCTATTTGCACGAGTGATTACTAAAATAAAAGATAAATCGAAAAATTGCAGCAGCAGACATAGTTTACTCCTCAGATTTGAAGTTATGCAATAATGCCAGCCTCTTTTAAAAAAGTTTTGGCTGAGTCTGTTCAAATTATTAATTACATCAAGTCGTGGCATTCCCTGCTTCTCCATATAGAACTAAGGTGGCTGTACAGTAATTACATTCTGAAATCTTACTTTGTTGATGGACGACAATGTCACAATGCCAACGATTTCAAATATAAGAGCAAGCTGTTCTGTCGCATTTATCAGATACTTTCATGAAAATGAATTAAATGTGTCTTTCTTTTCATGGGAACACTAATTTCCATACAAATGACAAAGTTCGTTGTGGGTTGAATTTATTGAGAAGGAAGAGGCGAAGTGTTTTTCCTATGTTAAACGGTAGGTTTGATGAAATGTATGAATACCTTCGAAGTTGGGAGATATCTTTTGAGCACTACTTCCCAAACAGCTCTATATAGAACGCTAGAAGACCATAAATGGTGGTCACAGTTTTCAGTTTTGATAAAGCCAATTAGTCTATCTTCAAGTGTATAAGAATGTCTGATGTACAATACTTCAGACCCCATCTCCGGGTCCATCCAATCCACTTTCGAATCGGATACCCTAACTTTAGCTCCGCCTGGCAAACTAATTAAATTTCCTATAAAACAAAAAATGTCAGTTTATAAAATGAATAGATAATTACGTTGGAACCGACGCAGTGTAGTAAAAAAAATTGTGATTATCCCTTGTTATTTAGTCGTTGCAGCCGTGTTGTTTGTTTTCACTCTAGAACGTGATTTCTTCAAAAAATAAAGTATATAAAAAGCCCAACTCCTTTGGCTTTGAATCATAATCGAAAATGAAGTCGACCAGTTTAGTTCTTCTGTGCGTCGTTGCGTGTTTTTCCGCCGTCTGCGGTGACTGGAGACTTCCCGGCCTCAGGAGGCTCAGGACGCCCTATCTGCCTCTTCATTCTCCACTCAGCCCTCCTTGTTCTGGACTGCCTCTCCCTCTGGAAACGTCCCAGCTTTTCGGATCCACAGCAGCACACGATCTCTTCTCTTCGAGCTACTTGCCATTTCAGAACACAGCGTCACTGAGAGTGCCCAAGACAGTCAAGTACAGCAGCAGCCCACTTCTTCCATCTTCTCCTTCCCTTACCAGCAGTTTTTTGCCCCTTCAGCAATCATCCCCCACCGTTCATTTGGGACAATCTGATCCTTTCTCACATACCACATATTGTTAAAGACTTGTTTATATTATTTAACTTCTAAATATTTATATATTCACATATAGCCCTAATAATTTAGTTCTAATAAATTAATTTAAAACACAAAAACTGATTTTTATTTTCTTATTTCCTCCTTGAATACTGTTTAAACTAACTTACCAAAAGATTCATCACTGATATTTATACACCTGTAAGTCAACATTACTCAAAAGTTTTGATCAGCCAACAGTAAAAAGTTCTAAATGCTCCACCATCATCCTAATCTTTTAAAACTAATATTAAACAATTAGTAAGCAAGTTTGGAAAAGTAATAAATTATTTATTTGACATTGAAACCGATCTCAGTATCAATATCAACCGATGATATAATTTTCACTCTTAAGCTGTCACTGAATTGAACTGTATATAAGAGAACGTTCAGGAAATTAAAATGCACAATTAAACTGTTGGATTCATACTTGTGGACCAAATGCAGTTTTGGAGTCGCCCAAGGCAGTGGGCTAAGTCTACTGTCTTTCTTCGTAGATTCACTACTTGAATTCTCTGTAATGTCAATCGTCACTGTCATCTTAGCATAAAGCATTTTCCTTCCATATTTTTCATGTGATTTCCAGGCTGGCAGGCCAAGTTTAGATATGTAGTACTCTAAAATCTCTCTCACAGACCTGAACAATTCAGCTTCTGAGTCAAAGAAGTTTTGGGAATTGTACAAGACAATGGTGCTCTCTGCTGACACCATGCTGGCAGAATCTTTTTTTTAGACAGAATACTTTGCACATTATTCTATACAGATTCACTACATTTTTGAGCTGGTGAAAAATGCCACCAAAAACAAATCACTGTCAAAGGACTGACTTCTTCCATATCCTTCATGTGACTTCTAGTTTTACAGTAAACCAAATTATGTAAGACACTTTTTTTTTAAACCTGACAGGACTTGAATCCTTGAAGACTCCTGAAGACTAACAGACATAATTTTAGATAAGAAAACAAAGCACTAGGCATAAGGATCCAAGAATCTTCTTGCAGGATAACAGAGGTCTCAGGTTGCATTGATACTCAAGATCATATGAACAAAATGGCATTAATAAAAATAAAAAACTGCAAATCTGCAGATAGAAGACCATACAACAAATCAGCAGCAACTTTCTTTATTATTTACAATAAAATATTTCAAGACCTCCAAAAAAATAGCTAAAGGAATAGTTCTATTATTTGGAAAAATAGTAATATGAATTATATAAACTAGCTCCTAAACAGCATGAATAGACTACCCTTCAGTCTAAAGCTATCTACAATAGTTTATATATTAGGATTTACCTTAAAAAAAAAGAAAAAACAAAGCAGTCGTGAATAAGTAGGTATGTCAAAATTTTCAATTTTACAGTAGGACCGTTTTTCTTTTCTGTTTGGTGTTACATTACATACTTAAAGATACCTAAAAATGCACGTCTCTATGTCCAAGTTTCTATTGGGAATTGAAGTTACCGACTTATACACGACATAAAGATACAAGGGAACATTCCGATGCGACTGTTAACTCATTTTCGAGTTAAGTTGACTTACCTACTTATTCACAACCGCCACGGGAATGTTTTATTTTCATAAACATTAAATCAAACATTACATTAACAATATAATAATTGTTTAATTCTTTTTATTTCAGTTTGCAAAACGAAATGAATGCTACTGACAAATCATTGGCTGTGGCCTTGGAAGTTGTTGAATTCTTGAAAGAAAGTAAGTGCATTCATTGTAAATATGAATTTATATTTTAGCTGCCGAATCCATTTTCATCTTAAAAATAATATACCCATAAAATTAATCCAAATCAAAACTTGTATAAACACATTATTTGGATGTTCTTTTTCTTAGATTTTAGGGAAGAAGGATTATTTAGGTACTCTGGAAGATGTGATACAAGGCAGAAAATATTAACGTGCATGATGAAAGGTGACAAAGTGTCAATCAAGCCTCTACTACAGAGGAGCACTATCATAGAATGTGCCTCAGCTCTTCAAACATTCATAAGATATTTAAAACAGCCGATTATACCAGTTCGGGTGCAACAACTCGTTTTAGGTAAAACAAATTTTGTTCTCTTCCTTTGCCTTTTTTATTTCATTGTACGGCACTATTTGCGAGAACATTTGTGGGTTTGACCAACTAGTCAGGTGCCAAGAGATCAAAAAGCTTTTCTAGACTTTTTTTCAGAACAGCTGACAACCCTGGAATCCCTGAAAACCTAGTGGCATCAGATGCTCTAGGGCTTCTTCAACAAGACCTTTCCGGGCCTCACTTGGAATTACTACTTTCCTTGTTTGAACTTATTTACTTGATATGCAGTAACTACCACAGGAACGAGTTCACGTGTGTCAGCCTGCCAATCACTCTCTTGCCAACGTTTTTCAATATAAAGGTATATCAACTACACAATTAAACATCGAGTCATTATTCATGTGAACAATTTTTATAAAATATTTTTTTAGCAACCCTGGGGTCAGAAATGGCGCCAAGTTGCAACACGGTTCCACGAGTTGATAATCAAAGCGCCTGAGTGGAGCAGGCAGAAGAAACACTATCTTTATAACTCAGATGCTCCCATAGGCTATCACTCATACATCAACCTTCTAAGACAAAGAATTGTAGCACATTAATAATGGCACCTTCAATATTTCTACCAAGATTTTTTTTCATTGTATTTCTATGATTAAATTGGCTTTGTGAACTGTATTTTTATTTGATTTTCAATTAGTATTAACTGTGGGGTTTTTTCTGTTCCCACTTTTGATTGCAGAGAGATTGTCTAAATAAACATAATACCTGATTCCAGAATTAATTTTAGCTACCACATTGAAAAAAATGTTGAAAATAATGTACCATTTTAAGAATTCTTTAATCTGACTTTAAGTATTATGAATGGTAAAACTAAAAAACTTATTTATGAACCATACATGCATTCAGTAAAGAAGTGACAACCCACATCTATAGAGCCATTGTAAATTTTTATAATTCATAGTGTTTGTATAATCATTGTGTGTTGTTTCAGAGCCCATTTGTACATATCAAAAATATTTTTATTTATAATAGGAAAGACAAAGAAATGTAAATACAAGCGTAAAAGACTTAAGCAAATTGTTGGAAAAATAATGAACATGTGTTAAAAGAAAATATGTCTGACAATGTGCCTAATTTAACCTGCTGTAATAAAAAAGCTTTGTATGCATTTTATTGCATATCACTTATAATTTACAGTATTTGATTACATAGTTGTATTCTGTTGGTTCCAGGGCATTATTGCACCTTTTTCATCTAGTCAGTATTAAATATAAGAAGCATTTTATCTTAAAATATACATTAAAAATAAAATAGATTAGGATCAAAATGGTATTAAAAATTAATGTACCTAATTAAACCTCCTGTGATAAAAAATACAGGATTTGTTTACATAGCTGTATTCACTTGGTTCTAGGGCATTATATTATTATTATTATTTATTAATTTTTAACGGCTAAGGCCATTTCACGCCCAAACATCCCAAACCTTCTATTTTGGTTTATTATTATTATAGTTTTATGTTATTATATTAGTTTTATATTATTAGTTACTTATATTATACATATCATATATATTATAGTTGTATTCAGTTAGTTCATTCCAGGGCATTACTGCACTTTTTTCATCTAGTCAGTACTAAATATAAGAAGCATATTATCTTAAAATACACATTAAAAATAGTTCAGAGGAAAAATTATATTAAAAAAATCTGTCAGCCAATGAACCAATTTAACCTGATGTAATAAAATATGTGTAAATAGATGTGAAATTTTTGTATGTCAGTTGATTTGTTGTTGAAAACTTGAATATTCTTATTGAACTAATGTGTATATTTTAAGATAAAATGCTTCTTATATTTAATACTGACTACTACATACTATGTAAACAAATATTGTAAATTAAAAGTGATATGCAATAAAATTCATACAAAGTTTCAACAATAGTTAGGAGCCATTTAAAGCACTATTTATTAGTTATTAAAGCATATTTTCTTCAATTTTAAATCATTAAACCTCCAAATTAATAAATTAATTCTTGGAACGTGGTAAACATTAAAAAAGCGTATATTATAAATTGAAGAATTTTTAGCATAAATCGTTCATTTTGCAATATTATGTTTTAAGTGGGAAAATAGGGGTAAATCAGTATTGAGTTGGAATGATTTGGTTGTGGGGGGTGTGGCGAGGGGTTGGAAAGAGGTTTCTCTACTCATGGGTTTTATCTCTATAGTTTGAACCTGGTTCACCAGACAGGCTTGGACACAAATTATGTTATGTAATCATCCATAAAAAAAATCACCCATTCTTTCCTCTCTTGATAACAATTGAAACAAACATAATGACCAAGTAAGCAAGATAGATTTGTTTTATTTTATTTTATTTATTTGTTTGTTTATCTCACAGGGAACTGTTACTGATATTCCTCTACGACTTTGAACTCTGCAAAACAGAAAGCGATGACCCATTGGACGCCATCGTGTACTTCTATCCAACTTGGGTTAACTCCGAGCAAAGGCATTATCTGTGCAGTCAGCTTATGGGGGTCACGCAATTTTTCTCGGAAGTCTTCTCAGTCCCGAGCGTCATATCATTGCAGAGTGGGAAATTCACTGTGCGGAAAATGGGCCACTATGCTTTAGTAAGATTTAAACATTCAATTGTTATTTCTGAACTAAAATGATCAATATAAAAAGTTCAATTTTTTAAATTATTATTAATAGTGTGTCGGCACTGACAGAAACATACCAGACATGGTTCTTAAGACACGATCTGATATACTTTATAAATTGTTAAGACTATTCCACTACGACATAGATGCTTTGCAAACAACGCTCTCAGAGGAGGATGATTGTCTGACAGATCGTTTTTCTCAGTTGCTACAAGTCTACCTTCCTATATTGCAATATGCAACAAACACATTTGGCAACATTCCTACTCTTAAGATTCCCAAGGTAAACATGTTTAAAAATTGTAAAGTTTTATTTATTTATTTTTTTAAATAATTTACATTTGAAAAATGTTTTAGAGTGCAACCACTTTATACCTTGAGGCTTGCCAAGCATTGCAGTCATTCCAGAGTATCGAAGGCGTCCTTGGTGGCACTTTGCTTTACCAGAATAAGTAAATAAAAGAACAAAATTCTGTAATAATAAATATTTTTGTTCTGTTACAAATACGTCACATCCTCACATAACCACAATATGCCATTTTTACTGCACAATACAAATTTATAATTTTATTGTAGAGTCGTCGCCACGCAATTGAACCACAGTTTAACAAAACAGCTTGTTGTTACTGACCCTTACAGGATAAAGGTAACATTTAAATGGGAAAAAAACCCTCATTCTTTTTTAATCCTATTCTCAAAGCTTCTGATATTCATCGTTTTGTCTTGTTCATTGTTTTCTCCTTTTTAGACAATGCTTGCTTCTCTTGATTCTTTATAATTTCAATTTAAAAAAAAAATATATATATATATATAATTTCAGCTTCCAGCTCAAAATCTGGAGACACCATTCCACCTTCCACTCAGTGTTCAACTTCTTGTCATCTACGTCGAGGCGTCTGAAGTCAGGAGGCTCAGAGAGGAAGTCAGAGAATTTCATACTGGCCTTAAAGAGATCAAGAACTGGAGGAAAGAAAACGGGAATAGCAAAGTACAGTAAAGTAAAATATGTTTTAAAAATATTTGGGGGCGCCGGTGGCCACAATGGTTAAGGCATTGATACAGTGGCTAATCACTGGAAGTTTCCACAATCAAATTTCAGCAGCACAGAAAACTTTTTTGAACCCAAAGTACTTCCAAATGGGCTTTTTCAATCAAAAAGATATTAGAACCCTAGAGGTTGATATGTCCTCAGCCAATGTGATCCCCCTATTTTTTAAAAAAGATTAAAACTATTTTTATATTTCAGTCTGGAAAAGTAACAAAAGATGGGATCGGCATGAAACGAGACATGTCAAGAATATTCACATCCGTACCTGAAGAACCATACGAATCTGATTCTAGCGAATTTCCAGAGTTGGTCAAAGATGCAGTAAAGGCAAGGCAGTTGGCTAGAATGGAAGCAATAAGACCTTCCAACTTTATAATAACAAATCCACCTCCAGAAAAACATTCCCAAACCACTGATGATATTGTAAAAAATATAGCATTGTCAGTAAGGTAAATATTCACCAACTTTTTTTTTACTTTCTACCTTTTATTTGGCAGCATTGTTGAGAATTGGTGAATTTCAGGTACTATAGCTTTGGCCTCCCATCGTTAAAACCTAAGTGGTGCGATTCGCCTGTTGAAAGTAAAATGACAAACATGCGTCCTTACTATAACACCATTTGCGACCCAAACTACCCGCTTTTCAAGTCGAATGGCCTTCCTGTCTCATATCCCTTTCGTAACTCGAGAATTACTCACCATTATGAAAACCTGAAAGAGTCTGAAAGTGTCAAAAAGAATAGTGAGTTTACAAAGTTTTACTTTTATCTTAACAACTTTTTTATTGTTTTAAATAATAAATAGGTTTTTAATTGTTATATTATATTCATTTTTTCCTTCAAAATATGTGATTGAAGGAGCTAGACCTCGAAGTATAGCATTGAAGACTGCAGAACCCAATGACAAACCCCCAAAGCCTACTCAAAAAGCAAAAAGGCTCTTCTCTTTACCACTTAAAACCAATACAGGTGAATATAGTTACAATCTAGAAAGCATGATAATCTTTTGGAGTTTTTTTTTTTTTACATTATCATGTTGCTATTTATTGGTTGACTTGTTCAAGCCTGGACACAACTATTTCAATGTCTGAGCTTCTCGAACCTTCAGCATGTTAATAAACATTAGAATTCCCTTTGTAATTGTAATATGAAACATGTTCTCTCTGTTCTGTCATGCCTAAATGGTAAATTGATGTTGGACTTTGAAAAAAAAAAAAAAAAAAAAAAAAAACATATATCAACAGTTATGGAAACTTGATTTTTCTAGAAAACGATAACAAAAATAGATACTATGTTTCTTAGGTTAATTTTCAATTGATTATAAATGAAATGGTAAATGTCATAAATTCAAGTAATTGTTTAAAGCATTAGATGAATCAACAACTTTTTTACTCACAAATAATCTGAATCTCGGTATGGTCTGGATGAAAATACAAATTCAATTGCTATCTGCAAAGCTCTCGACCTATTTTAAGGTGATCATCAGGCAAAACAACCTTACAGATGTCTACAAATTGACATGATTAAGTAATTTGAACAGTAATTTTCCAATCCACTAGTTATCACCACAAGGAGTTCCTTAGTACCATTGAAGGCTAAGCCCAAGAAGTTAAAACCACCTATTTCATCTAAGCTGAATATGTTCAAAAGATTGAGTATGGTAAACCACCCACTTTTGAAGTGACAAGCACTTCCCTCCATCATGTGTGGAAGGTGTAAATATGAGTGGAAATGAAGTCCCAGAAGTTACATCAGAAAGATTGCTAGGCTTCCTATAGGAGAGACAATTCTTTTCATTAAAAAAGTCCTCTGGCCATGTTTTGCCCTCATGATGACCGTTAAATAGTGTAAAATCTTGGCAGATAACAATTTAGCCAGACCATACCAAAATCAAGATTTTTGTGGAATTGTATTTGTAAACCAATATATGCATACTGTATTCATACATAAATAAAATTGTTATTTATTTGTGAGATGGGATAAGAAAATGTGAAATCGCATAAATCTACTTATTTAATCCATACATAAATGTAATAAGTGTATTAATTGAGATTTGCATGGTGTGAATGAAACTTGTATTTAATGAAAGTAGAAAAACTAATTTGAATGTATTCCTTTGTTTAGATGAAAGAGAATAAATCATCCTTGTATATTAAAATTGTTCCTGACTTGTAGATTCCAACCCACTAATAGCGACACAAGGGGTTCCTTTAACACCGTTGATGGCTAAGTTGTCACTTCTGGCTCAAGAAGAGATTAATTTAGAAACGCCCATTTCGTCTAAGCCGAAGATGTTGAAAACACCAAGTATGGTGAAGACACCTGCTTTCGAACTGGCGTGCAGTTCTCTAGCATCGGGTCAAGATAAAAATGAAGACAAACCATCTGAAGGAGATGATGAGTTGGTACAGATGATCCTATACGTATTCGGACACAACAACACATCTGTTCTTCTCCTTATAGATAACGAAGTTGCAACAAATCCAGAGCACATCCATACCTTGGTACCTATGAATTAAATTTAATTCTCATATTTATAATTCACATTTTCTGTCTTACAGTGGGAGAAAAGTATGCACAACTTGGAAAAAGTGGAAGAAAGACTCCATAAATGTTTGGATCATTTGCCGATCAGTTCATCAGGTGAGTATAGTTATGCAGTTGTGGATCCGAGCTGGGGTCCAATTGAAAGAGGCGGCGCTTACCAACCACACCAGCTTGAGTTGCTAACAACTCTTCACTTTACCCTCAGTCAGCATCCCAATATAACGAATATACTCGTGAGGTTAGTTGTTATAATAATTTATTAATTAAAATGTATAATTCTTTTTTTTCTCTCTTTTTTTTAACTAGAGGTGAAGACACTGTCTCTTATGGTTACCAATGTGGGCAAACTCAAGTATTCTACCAACAAAATTGTAATACAATTTCTGGCGTTCCTACTCCAGCTGATCCTATGGGAATATTACCCACCAAGGCAAAAAGAACTTTGGAAAGAGACCACGGGATTGTACTTTTATAATTTGAATGTGCCAAATCTGTTTCTGTGCCAAAATGCTAGTCATTCACCATTGTCTATTTGTTTTGTTTTTTATATAAATTATCTTATGTGCTAAATTTTTCAAATCTTACATTATTTTTTAAAGATAAGTGTTTTGTAATTTATTCTTAATTTTTATTTTTTCTGTAGGAATGAATTTAGATTATTTAATGTTGTAGAAGCAGGCCATCTTAAATTTTATTAACTGTCCATTTAGAAATGTAGAAAAAATACTCCATTCCTCCTTATTGTATGCTCTTTGCCAAATTGTTTTACGCGTGTCAAATTTGATAATTTTTTATGCTTTTGCGTAATGTTTTGCTCTATTACATTCCATCCAAACAATGTTGTAATTGATATGCAAACCCTATTAATTAAAAGCTTCATAAATTAGTGCTTTCATAAAAAAATTCAAACGTACTTTTTCACATATCTCAACAAAAATGAGAGAATTGAAGAGTGATTGAAAAAACTTATTTATTCTAAAAAAATATTGATTTAATAAATATATATTTTCTGGTGTGTTTTTGTTCTTATTTACCAACACCTACCTAGTATACGTTAGTAAGTAACGTATACAAAAATGCAAGAGACTTGCAAACTCTCTTTTCTGTTTCTTGTCATGTTTAGAAGTTAAAAAGTATTTCCTATGATTGATAAATTTAAGTAAGTCAGAAAGTTAGTCTCAACAATTTATTTGCCCACATTGTTTCAGATGTTACACTTAAAAACTTCACAATATTCCATAGGCCATTAAGTCAGAAAGGAAAAGGACGAGACTTGGGAAATCTTGTCATCCATCTGCCTTTAATTTGTTCACCTTAGAACCCATTAAATAGTAACAGTAAAATCCTACAATCTGAGTTTCATTGATATTAAGCTACAACAAACCATGTAACATTTATACTGGTCAATTTAATTACCACCTTGATGTAGGTACTGTTATGGAAAAGCAAAAATCCTTTGTGATTCCAAACCATTAGCCCAGAAAACATAGACCTTTGGAAAGGCAACATTAAATAGTGCTCTGTTTATTATGATGCAAGATCAATAATTAATCTTAAACTAACTGAATCTGAAAAACGTTTTGTATAAACGACATCTCTGTTACAAGGTCATTCTATTACTGTACATTAACATAAATTGCAGTTTTTTATAGGCATAGTCCATTTTATAGATATATTATGTGATGCCAAATAAAGTAGCTTAAATACTGATTCATCATTCGGAAAAATACAGGCTTGATTTGTTGAATAAAAAGGAGAAGGGACACAGGAAACTACTAATTATAGGTAGTTTTATTATTATTAATTAAATGCTCAAAGCAAGATCAGTAATTAATGTTGGTAAATAAAACTGAAAAGGGTCTTAGGTAATTCTTAATTAAAGCTAGTTTTATTATTATTTATAAATACTCAAAATTAATGTTAGTAAAATTGAAAAACAAAATTGTGATTTTTTCAACTTTATTAATGTTAGCTATGGTTAATCTTAATGGCCAAAAAGCAGTGCTTTACAATAGAAAACATGCATTAATTAAAATTGTACATCTGAAATACAAGTTTTGCATGCTGAATAAAAATGAGAACCAACTCAGGAATTAACTCAATTAATTAAACAATAGTTTGTAAATTCTCAAAATTAATGTTAATAATGTTGGAAAATAACATCTGTGGTTTTAAATCCTATTAACAGTTTTAGTTGTACCTAGTACTAAGTTTAGTAGTACCTACACATAGTCTAAATTACTAAAAATAAAATTGTTTCATAGTAAGATTAAAGAATTTTAAGAAATCTGAAGTTTGGAAATAACTTCACAACGTACTACATACATAAAGGATTTACATAAACCTTCTTCAACATTAGCACATATATGTGGTAATTAGTGACACTAGTCGATGATTATTACAAGTGGCACGATGAAGAAAATGTTTTTCTGAAACCTACATCACACCAGCTCGCATCTCACGATCTCCGAATAATCACCACAGATATTGTAACTTGGAACCTTGGCTCAAAAAACCAGTCGTTTAAAATAGAAAATACATATATTAATTAAAATTGTATCTGAAATGCAGGTTCGGCAAGTTGGATAAAAACGAAAAGCGACTCAGAAAACCCTCAATTAAAGCAAATTTTTATTATTATTTATTAAATGTTCAAAGCGAGATAATTAATTGAAAAAGGCACTTAGTTAATCTTCAGTTAAGGCTTGTTTGATTTTATTTCTTAAATACTCAAAGCAAGGTCGGTGATTAATATTGTAAATTTGAACTACAGGCTTGACTTGTCGAATAAAAAGGAGAAGGGCCTTAGGAAACATCCTTGTAACACACCCATTAACATACATATTTTTGACCGGAACCTTCATTACAACAAAATGCTTTTTTTCTTTATGCATAGTAGAAATCCACGTAATTTTTATTAGTTTTGTACATTAAAAATAATTAGACTAAGTACATGTTATGATTATAATTAAGTTATTTTGTTAATTGTGCAGAATTTCTAATGTTTAGGTAATTGTTAGGAATTTGTTTTTTGTTTAAAAGTTCTTTTTAAATAGGGAATTACAAGAAATTTCCTGGTTGTAAATGATGCTGACGGGGCAGTAAAAAGTTGGCGCTATTTTAGCCTTAGGGAGTTTTTTTTTACAATTTTTTAAATTTCAATATCGGTTTAGCGTTGAAAGGCAATTTTTTTTTTCGAGGTTGGAAAGAGAAAGTTGGAGAAGAATCAAGTAGGAGGTAACTCGTGTTATTGATAAGGCCGTACTTGTAGGTTCTCTGGTTATGTTTACATGCGGATTTGTCGTTCCAGGGAAGTTTTGAACCTGTGACGTGCCCGAGTTTTAGGATAAACGGTGGAAAGGACGGATCGGCCCGATTCGGGAGCGGTGATGTTCCTCAAAGTGATAGCAAAGTCTTTCCTTTTCCTTCTGACGACGCTGCTAGCGACTGTGAGCGACGTCGTCAGCTTCGGAGATATCATCTACGCCATAAACGCCGGCGGGGACACGCATACGGACATCTTCGGCATCCGGTTCGAAAGGGATCCGCTCTACGGAAAAGTCGGCATACCCTCCGACTACGGGAAACAGTTGCTCATAGCCAGGGTCCCACCCAACGACCAGATACTCTACCAGACAGAGAGGTACCACCACAGCACATTTGGCTACGATATACCCATCAATCACGATGGTGACTATGTCATGGTACTCAAGTTCTGCGAGGTCTACTTCAACGCTCCAAACATGAAAGTGAGTATCGGTCATCGTCTCGTCTGTCTTTAGGTATCTTATCTCTCGAATCTTCCCCCTTCTACACCTCTTAATTTATCTTATCTCAGTAGAAAAAAATCCATTTCAAAATCAGCTTTTATTTGTACATTTATATACTTTCAGGACAAACTGTACATACAATTAATTACTAATACTAATATTCCATGCATGTTCATTCCCAGGAATGTTACACTTAAAAACTTCACAAATTCGTAGGCCATTAGGTCAGAAAGGAAAAAGGCTGTGACTTTTTGACTCCTATTTTTTCATTGAAAGCGAGTAAAACATGTTCCACATCTTCACATGACTTTGCAAGATAAAAAAAAAGGTCTTTCTTATCTTCAAACTCGGTCGTATGGAGTCTTGAAGAGAAGAATTCTTACATGAACAAAAATTGATTACTTATTATTAGCATACTTTAATAATTTTTCCGTTGCAATTAATATTTTCTCTTTCAAAAAAATTTTTTTTTATCTGGCAAAGGGTTTAAGTTCTGGGTGAAATATATGCTTTTTACTTTATTCCGCCAAGAAATGATCTTTTGGCAATTATTATTTCCTATTATTACCTAAACCCTAAAAGTAGAATCACTATGCTTAAAAACAGGAATTTTTTAGCCTTAAGTTTTCTAAGATCCTTTTTAAACCAGGTTGGTATTTCACGGATTTGGACCAAACTTTTTTCTGTGATTCTACACTCCAATCTATTATTTCAAACACATAGCTGCCATTACTTGTGAATAGGCCTTGGTTTTCTTCTCAAAAAAAAAATTGAAATTTTCTGTTTTTTTAACATTTTTTTCCATTCTATTTGCCCAACTCAACTATGTGAATATATCATTTTACAGCATTGTTCGTGTAGATGGCAATAAAAAGCTGTCAAAGTTTATCAATAACCAAAAAATTTCAAAAACCAAATATTTTTCAAGTAAACTAGGTCATAATTTTTTTGTGAAGCAAATTTGAAATTTAGTTTTAGCACTGCTGGCAATCCCTAAATATAAATTTTTAGTTAAATTTAAATCTATCAATTTTTTGATCACTAAAATATTTTCTATTCTTAAGAAGTTATCAGAATATCTTATTGAAATAATTCAATACCTCCGGTTTTCAGGCGGAACTCTGGGCCTTCAATGTGTTGTAGAACAGTTACGGAAAATAAAAATTATGGGAAAATATATTAAAATCTTTTCGGACAGTCAGGCTAGTCTTAGGACATTAAAAGATTTGCCAACCTCATGACTGGTGGACGAAACTATAGATCTTATCAATAGGATCTCTTTCAGGTTTGAGATCAAGGTAACCCTTATTTGGATACCAGCACATAAAGGACATGCTTGGCAATGAAAAGGCGGATTACCTAGCCAAAGAAGGTTCAAATACTGTGTTTGTCGGGCAACAACCGGTATTACCTCACTCTATGAGCACAGAGAAAGAGAATGATAACTGGGGCCTGAAACAATTCCTTAGGGAGTGGAATTTATCCCTGGGCACAGACATTCAAAAGAGTTTGTTAAGGCGATCAAACCAGCTGAATCGAAATGGGTATCCTACTAAATCCCTTTTTCCGCTTCTGTGAAATAAAAGATGAAACAGCAAATCACTACCTGGCAAAATGTGATAAGTATGCTAGGTTTAGATTTGAAATCTTTGAATAAGAGGACATCATCAAATCACTCCCTGAGGAAAAATGGTCCAAAATCTTGAAGTTTGTGAACAAGTCTAAGAGGTTTATGCAGGACACGTGAGCCAACCAAGTCCCAGACCTTTTAAGGATGTGGTACGAGTCTACCCAGTCATTTAACCCCTCAGGTCTTGGTCGCCCACTCTGCATAACATATATAAATTTTTTAAACAAATATTTCATTATAATTGATTTTTGCCACATCCAGTTAGCTTATTTAAACTGAAATAGAACATTATATTTTTAAAAAATCAGAAAAATGCTTTGATTACTGTGAAATTAACGATTTCATTTGACTCTATAGGGAGTTTTAACGCTTCTGAAAATATAATGATTAAATTCTTGTCGGTAAATAATGTTCTCAGCAATGAATAATTATTTTTATATATATATTTATGTCATATATTAAATACTAATACTAATTATATAGTAAAAAGTATGCACCTAATGAGTTTTTTCCAAAATTGATTTTTGAGAGTTTATGTAGTTCTTTGATATATCAATTTGTTATCTGATCCGCTTTTCAGGTAAATTTTCAGAAAAATCAAACAAAAAGATTCAGTTTGATATTTTAGAATTTTTAAACTTCAATGTCAATAGGTCAATCTTGATGAGTGAATTTAGGTGAATTTGTTAGAGTTCACGTAAATAATAATAGGAATTATTTTTTCAGTTATATGTTCTATTTGGTGAATTTTTTTCCCCTTTAGACTCATTCTTCCGGCTCTTTATTTTAAATATTAAAGTCTGTTTTGTCTTAGTATTGCTCAAGTAATCATTTAAAAGTACTTTTTTTTTTTAGGTTTTTGACATAGTTTTAAATGGTGATCATACAATCGTTGCTGACTTGGACATATTCGATCGGGTTGGCAGGGGTGTCGCCCATGATGAATACATAAGCTTCAGCGTCAACAACGGAAAGCTTTATTACAATGAAGAAGAATCAGATATCAGGGGTGGGAAAATCCGTGTAGAGTTTATAAAGGTATGTTTTTTATACATTTTTTAAAACTAATTTGTTAATATAATAATAATTAATATTATTATTTTAGGGTTACAGAGATAATCCAAAAGTAAATGCAATTTATGTAATGAGAGGAAAAATTGAAGGTAATTTGATAAATTGAAAAAATTGTTATTGATTTTTATAATTCGACAAGCGGACCATGAAAACTAGTGAATGGTTTTTTATTTTAATTTACTTATTTTTATGTATTTGTTTATTTTTAAATGTGTTTGTACAGATGTGCCAAAGCTGCCTCCGTTGCCAGACACAGAGGAGTGGAAGGGGGAGGAGAGTGAGGAGAAGCAAATTGGTGCCAAGTCGCGGCGTCCCAGCGGCCCCAAGACACCGGATCCGTACCAGATTGACGACTCTTCTATAATGTTACCGCTGTTTGTGGCTTTCGGGGCCTTCTTACCTTTACTTTTCTGCCTCTGCAAACTGTGATAAAACCCCATTTTTCTAGCTGCTGGTCAAACAAATGTTCAGGACTCTCTAAATTTTAGAAATTTAGAGAAAATTATATTTAAAAAAAAGTTTATGTTGCACGACATAAAGTGAGTATGTAATACATAACGTTTGCTCCCCCTTTTTTTAATATTGTAAATATTAAATTACTACTTTGATAAAAATATTAATCACAGCTACAGTTTAAATATAAACTTGTTTTATAATGTCAAGTGATTTAAGATACATCTTGTTTAAGAAAAAATGCATAACACAAGCATATATTGTTTCAATATGCACAAAGTTCATTTTGAGCCACATTGTAACTTGTAATTATAATTAAAAAGAGTCCTGTAATTAAGACTGAGGTCATATAATACAGGTACAAAATTATCTGTATTAACAAGACTGTTTGGCCTATTTATCTTAACAACCATGAGACATTAAAAGTACTTAATAAGTGTGAGAATGGTTTTATTTTAGATTCTAGTAAAAATGGTGGGGTTTTTTATGGGTTGAAAATTTGTGGCTTGTTTTTTTTTTCCAGATTCTCTAAGCGAATCTATCAAATAGATTTTATTTTTTGTTGGCTATATTTTATTGGGTATGTTGTTTATTTTTACAAAACATTATTTTGTTTATTAATGGGGAAAATTATTGTTGTGATTTTATGTAATATTTATTTTTGGTTAGTGTTTATTTTGCATTTTTATTTCATGTCTTCAGCAAAAAATAAAATAATAATAAGCACAAAGAATCTCATGTGTTAAATATTTAAAATATTTTTTCTTTAAAAGTGGTGCTCTTAAAGTTTACACCAACACAAAAGAAAAACTGACGGATTCAGTTCTTCCATTTATTTTACATAGCATAAAAATTTGTGATACCATCACAAAAAAATTAAATAAATAAATTTATAAAATGTCATATTGTAAACATTTTTCTTTTTCTTAGTCCATATGTATAAAATTCATGTCCAAAAACACACCTACGAATTTAAGAATATATTTTAAAAGTTTCCAATGAAATAAACAATACATATGTTTAAAAAAAAAATTGTTGCCGTTGTTTTACTATTTTCCACAGTAAAGGCCTAGTACGCATGATAGTCCATTCCAGCTCGAAGCGACATGCAGTCAACTTCATCGATTTTTAATGAATTGGTCTTCACATTGATATCCTCTTCCAACTGGACTTGAGCCCTCAAAAGATAACGTAGGGAAGCCTGCGTCTGTTAAATATAGTAAAATATTAGTACTTTTATTAATCAGAGAAAGTTAAATCCAATTGTAAGATGGTGGTAGACTTGTAAATTTATCCATACTGCAGCATCTTGGTCTGCCAGTACTCGCTGGGTTAGTTAGTCGGGTATTTATTTTTTCTTTCCTACCCTCTTCAGTATGCTGATAGACCAACCAAGAAAAGCAGACCAAGATGATTGGTAAGGATCAAATTACAAATAAACTTTTCCCTTAAGTTGTAAGGTTTGAGCTCAAGAAAGTTGACCTTTTTAGGCTAATTGAGTAGAATGTGGTATGAAAGTTAAACCTGTAATGAAAATTTAGCCAACAAACCTCTTCAATCATCATTTGAAGTTTCCCAACATTATCCTTAAGTTGATGCACTTCGTTGACAAGATACGTTTCTGCTTCATCTCTACAAAAAAGTTGGGGTTTTTTCAATATCGTGAAAAAATTTTCATCATTTTTCAAGATTTACCTGCAAAGTTCAAAGTTGACACGTTGACATCTGTTCCCGAGCCGAGTGTGCGCCAATGCCATGAATCCTTCCTTTTCTGCAAGAGCTTTTTTCAAAGCTGTTAACTTCATCGTCATTTCATTAACTTGTCGCACCGTCTTTTTCCAACAAAAAAACAAAATATAATTGTATTTTTATGATAAAATTATTTCATTGGTTAATTTGTTATCTGACTAAAAAATGAAAAATATAATTACCTCAAAATGTAAATTTTCAAGCTTTATTTTCAACTCTCTGTATTCACTTATACGCCGTGCAAAAGCAGCGTTTACTATATCATATTGCTTCCACAAGTCCTCTATGATCTGCTGGAGGATCACATCAATGTAAGCTCTCAGAGGTCGTCCAGCATTAAGTTCTTTGCCAGCTTTTTCAATGGTGTCTATCGTATGCCCTTCCCATTCGTCTTGTGTGATCGACCTGGACATTTCAAATTTTAAATAGCAAAAATTAATGGTTCTTTATTTAATAAACATACGCGGGGTCCAGACGGGCTGATCCGTGGTAAATAGAAAGGCACATGCTTTTTTCATTGAGCGTGAGATTATGCTTGTCGATATTTACTACATTATTTTTATCTTCCAAGTCACGGCTGAGAGAGTAGTTCATAGCTCTCAGCCTGCGAACCTGCTCCTTGACCTGCTCTCTGAGTCTCATCATCATACCCTGGACATTTTTAATAACATGCATTTCATTGGCAAGAGCAAGATCAACTTCATCAATACACAGATCCACACCCAATCTGCCTTCTCTGCAACATACGTAAGGTTTAATGTTTAATTTTTATTATTTTGATATTTTTACTTACCTGAGAACAATACATTTTTTGCAGATTTCAAGAGCTTTGTGGCCCAAATTCGCCTGGGCATCTTCAAGCCTTATTGAATAGGTTTTTAAAGCTTCAATCTGTAAAAAAATTCATTGGAACCTTTTCGTACATCAGTTTATTTAAACTATAGAAAACCTCAATGTCTATGTTCTGCTTCTGGCTCTGGATCTGCTCAGCTTTAAATTCGATATCGCGGATTTTCACGGTGAGCTGGTGTTCAACTTCTAGCTTGTTTTTAACAGTACTGTCAGTCGTAAGATCGATTATCCGTTCAGCTTCAGTGAGCATCCTATCCGCAAGTTTCTGTTGGGCGAGGATATCCTTGAACCTGGATATATTTGTTAAATGCCATTCCTCAAGTGTGAATCTCGGAGGGCGTCTAGGCAGTGGGGCTAAAGCTTTTAAAGCCCTTGAAGGATCTATCTCTTCCCTGGAAATTAAATATAATTTAATTATAACAGGTTACCTTCTTCTTTTTTATTAATCCGCGTGATTGATAAATTATTAAATTAGTTTTAAAAATTTACCTAGGCATTTTAATCTCTCTTTGTGATTTAAATGTTGAAACTACTCTAATATCTAACTTTTTACCAATTAAGTAGTTTATACGTTTCTATGGCAATACTTTCTACTTCACCATTGTTACTGAATGAACAACATGTATTTTATTGAATTTATTATTCGAATACTTCGTATTGATTTCAATGTTACAAATAAACTCCATGCATAATAAAATTTAAGACACAATAATAATATTTCTGTTTTTTTGTGCTGGCAAATAACCAGAGTCTTTGCCGTGGTATTGTTTTACTGTTTATTTATATAAATATTTATGTATATCAACTGTTTATTTTATTATTTTTCAAGCAAAATGAAGCTAGATGATCATTTCATAATAGTCACTGGCTGACAATAAACTAGATGATTCAACAATACATTTCATTTAATTGTTTGTTTAAAAATTAATTGAGTGGTACATCAAAACTAAAAAAGTGACATTTTTGAGCTCTGAAAAATTATTTACACTTTATCACGGTTTTTAGTCGAGATGAAAAAAAAATTAATGGCACTAGAAGGATTCGAACCCACGACCTTCGGATAGGTAGAACAGCGGCGTATTTAGCCAAAGGTCGTGGGTTCGAATCCCTCTCGTGCCATTAACTTTTTTTTCATCTCGACTAAAAACCGTAATTAATTGGTCGAGCGGACCACAAAAATAGTGTATTAATTATTTATACTCTTAGTGACTAGAAAGAACACAATTTTCCAATTTTTTAAAAAATTTTGTATACAATCTTTTTACATTTACCTTTTGGGATACAAGGTAAGATTTACTTCCTCTTAAGGTATGATTTCCATCCATGCCTTCTTTTCATTTTCTTGTAAGCTCACTCCTTGATGAACAGTTAAATTTTTGGAGTTTCTTAGCTGTGGATATGGGTATTATTTTGTTATTCTGACTGTGTGTTTTGGGTTGTAGTCTTAGAACAAGTAAATATTTTGGATTTGTTTCTTAATTATGGCCCAGTATGTATATTTTAAATACTACTGTTACACATGCTACTACCACCTAACTGCCCCTTACAAGCTAGGTGTTACATGTTTGTGATACATTTTTAACGTTTGATATCCAGTTTGGTTTCCTCTAAACAAATACATGCCCGTCAGATCCAATAATGTAGAGAAAGGTTGCTGGATATGTCTCGCATTATAAAATTGAAAATAATTCCTTGGCTCCATATAGAAAGCATGTAGGAATGCCGCCCAATATGAGAATTGTGCCTGAGCATGGCAGCGATTTTTAGATGAAACAGAGTTCTTTTATTGCATATAGTATTGACACTTTTGGGTCACATAGTTGGTGAAAGTGAATGTATTTATTAGCATAATGGTTAGTCTGAGAGGGTTGATGGCAAGTACTCTATTGACCCTTAATCAAGTATATAGTAGACAAATTTTAGTACTCCACTACCCTGAGTGAACAGTACGTAAATAAGATTTAGAGATTGATTGGGTTGGGGGCTGAAATTCAGTTGATAGCTCCTGGATAGATAAGACTGAGGACTGATTTTTTTAATCTCGATTAATACCTTTCATAAATATTAATTGAAAAATTGATCAATCGGACTGTAATGGGTTTATATAAATTGTTAATCAGTAATAACATTTTTACATTAGTCCAAAGATTTATCTACATGCCCTCAAGCAAATTTGATCCTTTTTGCCCTGTACATTTTATTGCACTTCAAAGGTTATTGCATGTAGCTGTTCTGATGTTGAATCATTATATGTAGAATCAGGGTGTAAGGAAAGTGAAAAAATATTGTTATAGTAAGAGAATAATGAAATTATTAGGGATTTAACAAGAAGAACTCTAATTTTCTGTGGATTATTTACATCTTATATACATCAGTATATTAAGGACACTTTTGTTCTAAAATGTTTTCTCTCTATAAAACCAACATGAGACCTTCTTTTGCAGTAATCTATCAATAAACTTAGTTTCTGTGGTCAAAAATAGGTATATTTGATGAATTTGATAATCTGATTTGCTTACTCTGTCCTCAATAACTCAGTTTGTTTCTTCAGCATGGATTAATACATCCACAAAAACGGCAAACTTCTGAAACGCATCTGAAGATCAAAATGGCAAAAATAGGCACACCAGGATCACAGATGACCAAAGTACATTCATCATGCAAAAATTTGAAGATCTGTCAATTTCAGTCCTTTTTAGAAGTTACTTGCTTTAATTTCCAAAATAAATTATGATTTATTTGTTTTTGTTCAAATATATTAGGACTGACAAACAGAAAAGGAATTGCTTAAATATAAATACTTTTTATTTAATAATAAATACGCTCTTAAATAAAACAAAAAATTTAAAAAAGTAAATAAATTATATAAAAATGCAAAATTAAAATGGATATCTCTTTTTTTATTTTAAAAATTTAAAATTTTAGTTATAATGTTTTTGGTTGCAAAAAATACATAGGCTTTCTATATCACTTTTTACAACTTGGACGTTATCACAGTCAATATGTCGACTGTGACGAAACTACTTCAAGGTTTTTTTGAAGTAAGTTTAAAAATTGTTTATGCACCGATGACTTAGATTTGAGGTTTGAAATATTATTAGCGGCCATTAAGACAATGCTTGTCTTTTCTGGTGGAGCACAGTTAATAAAGTATTCCATGTTGGATTTGAGACTCTCAAACCTGTAATTCATCAGATCTGCTAGCTCCTCGACATCGTCTTTTGTCGCTATGCTAATCATGTGACAAATGACGAAGCAAAGCTGAAAAATAGGTTGTTTTTTTAATTAAGAAACAACAAACAAGGATTTTTATTACAATACTTTTTGCTTCAAGTCGTCTTGGTGCTTGAATTCCCGGAAATCAGTCATGTTTGCCGCATTATCAAGCCCGTCAAGGAGTGAAGTCATCACAAAATGATAATACGGTGTGAAATGTACACGACTCTTTATAGAGCAGAGTGCATTACAAGCGTTTATCCTAACTTTAAAATTCCCACACTTTAGGAGGACAAAACAGAGATTTTGAATAATAGAACCCTACGGAGATCATTAATTAGTATTAGTATTATTTTTTATTTCTTTTATAATGATTATTACCAGCCAATCATTTGATATTGAATATAATAGTTCATTTGTAAGCATAGTACCAATGGCATAGCAGGCATTCCACCGCATCTACAAATAAATTTTAAATCAATCAATTACTACTCGTCCTTTTTTAATTGATTGTTTTCTTCGATGAGAGATTCAGACAAATAAACAGCAAACTGCTTCAATCAATTTATTTATTGATGTCGATACATTTCTAGGTTCACCTCTGCATGACAAGCTAGTTAAAATTTTTTAGACAGATTGGCCCATTAATGCATTGGCATCCGTAAATTGGTTGAAGTGGTTCACTATTTAAATCAATATTTAGAAAATATATTTGTATGCTGAATACCTTCATTAACTTTCCTGTTGTTGCACAATTCACAAAAAAATTTGCGGATTTGATTATGACCCTTTTTATTTCATTATTCTCTAAATCATCTTCTGTGACTAGCAACATTAAATTAGCCATGGCCCTTAAAATATTTGCCTTAATCTAAAATACATTCCAATTAGAAATATATATATTTTTTTAATGTTCATAGTTTACCTTTTGAATATCATTGAAAACTGAAATACCAGCTTCGAATAATTTCATTAGTGACATTTCTCTAAGAAGCTGTCGATCACTGTTGAAAATAAAAATTGTGTTAATTAAATTATTAAGTTTATTTATAAATAACTTACTTATTTTTCAATAATTCGATTAAATTTCCAAATGACCAAGAAGCCCTACTTCTCACCAGGTCATTCCCGTCTTTAAGTGCTTTTATAAGTATATCTTTTGTATCATGAACAAACTGTTCCTAAAATTGAAATTTTCTATTTTTAAATGGTCTATTATTTCAGAAATCAGTTAAAGCTCACGCTGATCATCTGAGGAAATAGAAGAAACATGCCAAGAGTGTTTATCGCAGCCGCCCTCACACCAAATAGGTCGCTGTAGCAGCAACCAATCACGAGTGTTATCACTAATATTTGTAAATCTTCCTGTAAAAATAAAAATTTAATATTGAAATAAAAATCATTAATAATCAAGTCCTTACAGGCAATGTGTGATAAATATCCGGCCCCATACTTGAAAGGCAATCACAAGCAAGGGATGCTATTTTAGTTGGGCTTTGAGCCATCGGAATGAAAGGTCCTTTGATCAACTTTGTCCAAAGTTCCTTCCTGTACAGGAACATTCCTTCTAAAATACATATAAAAATAAAACCGTAAAATCTTACAAAATATAAGTGATAAAAAAATAATACCATCATAAAGAACTTTTACGAGAATGTAATCCAGTGTTTTAGCGACATAATATTGAAGTTTGTTATCGGTAATATTTTCAAGACTTTTCAAAACATTATCCTCGAGTATAGGAAGATGCGATTTAACCATGTCATAATGGCACTGGCAAAGCCCACTTAATAACTGCCATGCTCCAATTTTTTTAACTTCTTCACTGTCGGGATTCTACAAAATAAAATAAAATAATCTCTTAGAATAGTACATAGAAAGAAACAAAAAGAGATGCAAAAGATAACAAGACTAAAACAACGAGGATGGGCAAACCAAAATATTTGATTTGGAACAAAAGTAAAGATGGATAAAAGTGTTACAGGGACACATTTCTATAAACATAGTTGATAATAAATAGGAGATTAGATAAATAATTTTACAATGTATCAAATTTCACCAAGGTCTTACTTTCAAAATATTTATGCAGTGAGTAAACACCCAACAGGGTTCATCATCAGTAGCTCCCGAAGTCAAAATGTCTATCTGCTCGTTGAAAATAGGGCTGAGTATTACAATTTCTGTAACACACAACAAAACTCCAGAAGCGACTGCAGGATCTACAAGATAAAAATTATATTGAAAATATAATCCTTCTCTCTTCAGATGTCCTTTACTCACCTTTACTATTTAGGTATGTTTGAATAACCCTGAATATGTTGGTAAGAAGCAAGGGTGCGAGCCTTTTGTAAGGGCTGACAGAAATTAACGCAGCAATCGTGTGAAGCAGGGGAGGAATCAGATTAAAATGTGTACAGGATTTGAGCAACTGGCCCAAAATCGCGTGAAGGTTTGACACGAGCTGTGCCAGTGATTCTGAAAATGTTGTAAATGAGCCGCCTTCCCTAAATGTAAAAATGGCAATTAATTATTAAACAGTACAAAAAACTTATTTTATGGTCAAAAGGCAATTCTTATTAATAATTGTTCATGAGAAATAAAGCTAACACACTTCTGATTTTCAGAAATAATCATTCAACAGGCATATCAAAAATTTTTTAAATTAAAAAAGGCATTTACATTATTAGTGTAACAAAATAAAACATCAACCACATATAAGTCATATGAAATGAATATGGGAGGAGTTTTTTTTTTTTTCAAACCAGGTTTTTCACAATCCAACTTTTTATCAAAACAACTGTTTCCTGTGACATTGGATGTACTGTATGTGACAATTAGGAGATTAACCATTTTTTGTTACAGAATGATGTACTAGATGAGCTCATTTGGTAAATTAAGATGGTTCGTTTCAACAATGTTATAATACAAAACAGGAGGAAGGTGAGATTCTAGAATTCAATAAACCAGAGAATATATTGTTCAATATTTATTTTGACATATTTCTGTTTTTCAAATGTAAAAAAAACCAAAATCTTAATTAATTAAAAAAGTCAGCCACAACTCTGGGATGAGTCTATTAACAAAAGGAAGACACTAGAAAAAGGGGTCCCTAGGCACTGCAGCCTTCTGGCTTATTGTATTTTTAAACCTATCAACAAAGGGACTTACCCCAAATGACACTCACAATTAGTGTCCACAACATCAACATATTTTCTCAACCATCGACCAGATTAGTCCCCTTGTAGCTTTTCAGAGAGAGTATAGCTGCTTTGTTTCTGGATTGACTCCCGGAGTCGAATGTTCACTGCCTGGAGTGAGTCTTTGACTTCTGACTCAGTGGTGTGAGCCCATAATCTTGACTGACTTTGATTTCGAAACTGGAATACAGGTGGAAAGGAAAATGAAAAGTCAGGGGGGTTGCACATCGTGAGTGCACAAGCAAAAATGTGTGTCTTGCACCTGGTTGATGCACCCCCAATTTACGTCCGCTCTATATTTTTGGCCTAGAGACAACCATCCTTCAGTACTAAATAACTCGATGTTACTTATTTATTCGATCAGTTGTCCAACTATAGCAACTTTGCTTTTCAGATTCATGGTAAACATCCCACGGCTCCCATCTGTGACACCCTTCAACATTCTAATTGATATAACCAAAGGTGTTGTTCTATTGTAGGGCTAGGTTTCCCTGGTTTGTGAGCAGTATCATATCACTTCTGTCTGTGACAACCTTCGACCAACTGCTAATTATTGCAGAGTTGTTTCCCAGAATGATAGGGGACGTCATGTTGTTCCTGTCCACCTCTTCTGAGTTATAGCCTTCTTTTAGTGTGTAGTAATTTAAACTTTTTTATTTTAACAAATACAACTTATTCTAAGACAGGGACTGACTTACAAAGCATTTCACAAATTTTTCCCATAAAACATCTCAAGCAAATTTCCAAAGTTCTTGTCTAGTTAAGTCGTAGTTAAATATGATTTTCTAGGCTCTGTAAATACTGACAGGTTACACACACTCACACTTACAGAAATGTTGTCCCTACCAATAACTTCAAATACATATATTAATTTTTCAAAGACCAATTATTGCCTTGTAAAATTAATGTTGGATTGCTAAATATTTGACTTTTCGGTGACTAATGGTATATACAAAAATTAATAAATTTAAATGAAAATAAAAATGTATATTTATGTGTCTCTAGAGGTGCTAAAACGAAAAAGCTAAAATTTCATGAAAAAAAATTGACCTAATTTATTTTTAAAATATTTGGTTTTAGAATTTTTGGTTATTGATAAATTTTAATAGTTTTATAATATTTTTATTGTGATTTACCTAAAAAATGTAAAATTATTTTTTCACATACGTGATTCTGAAGTGAAAATAAAAATATTAAAAAAATGAAAAATTTCAATTTTTAAACAAATTTTTTGACAAAGCGTTCATCAAAATTATCAACACCAAAAGTTTGGCCATAATCCTGGTTGTCTCCTTGTAAGATTTACCCTGATGGACTTCTAAATATAGCGACTCTTAAAAATGAAATCTCCATACCTATCCTACTAACCTACCTTTTTGGCAATGATAAAGCCTATCACTTCATCTACAAAAATTGCCAAATATTAAAAATATAATATCTATCAAAACTAAAGGTGAACTCACACAAAGGATTCAGAAATCATGTGCTTTAATAAGAGTAGAGGAAAGCAGGTTGAACTCTTGAAAGCTGTAGAATCTTTCAAGAATGATATCAGGCTTGTTTTCTTCAAAAAAGTGGTCATTTTGAACATTTAATTTAATTTTTAGGAGCTTTTTGGTTTCTCTTTCTTCAATTTTGTACCAAAGAGTTATATTTTTATTTAATTATTTAATAATTGTAAATTATTATTTATTTGTTATTTCCCTTCCTCTTTATTCTCCTTACATTGGATAATTGTTTTTAGGTCAAAATTTCAGAAGCATCTAGATACCAAAACACACAAATACAAATTGTAATTAAAAAGAACTGACGAACTTTATGAAATTTTGGCCCAAAAAGACACAAAAAATTATATGTACTTTATTATATTATCATTAGTGAATAACCATAACTAACCTGTGTTGAGCTTGGGCTAGAAAAGTTTTGGAACTTGAAAGTAAAGCAGTTATAGCTGCCAAAGCTGTGATTTTGGGTTTGTAATGCACATCTCTTCTTAAATTGCCAGTTAGCTTTCCAATTAAAAGAGCGTAATGTCCATAAAGCGGGCGGCACCCTACAACCTTGTAATATTTTTCTATTATGCAAAACAGTTGAGAGTAAAAGTGATAAATATTACTTTGATAATTTGAATGAGCAAGTTAAAAGCTGCGTGTCTTGTCCTCGCTTGTAATTTTGCAATACGAAAAGCCTGCCCTGTTTCAGAATCGCTCTGATCTGACTCGCTGTGATTCCAGAGAGTGCGATAAGCATCGACACTTGCTCTTGAGATGATACTGCCTTCCTTCTCATTCTCATTTTGCTGTTCAGGCCAATTGACCTGTTTCACTTTGGACAATTTCTTTATCTGGACCGTGGTCTGAAAATCGTAATATATTTTTATAATTGCCATTTTAAATATACACAAAGCAAATTGTAATACCTTGGCTTTCGCCTTGACCTCCCCAGACGTGAGTATAACTTGAGGAGGGATGATTACTGCAGTTGGCGCCGAAGGTTTGGGTGGAGCTGATACAACCGTATCAAACCCAAATTCACTTGCTGCAATGATCAAGCCTATCACTTCATCTATACAAGTTGCCAAAAAGTCTTGGCTTTTTGAACATAAAGTATCAAGTGATTCAATTATAGAGATCCAAACCTGAAAAATCCAATATAATTTAACAAAAATACTTTCAACAGGGAAAAATAAAATACTTATGAAATAAAAAATATAAATAAATATAAAATATATTTAAAAAAATACTTAGCAATACTTTAATACCATTAATCAACCTTTTTATTTACATAAGAGGATTAGGTGTTGCGTCACATAATACCCGAGGATAGCATGAAAGTATCTTGAACAATTTTAAATTATAATAAAAATCATAAATTATGAAACTTTTTTTTTAAAGGCTTCAAAAACCATAATTCATACGTTCTTATTTTGTGAATTTTATTTGGGAACTAGGGCGGCCAAGGCAGCTGATAAAACTTGTACTGCTCTCAGTGATGAAACAATAAATAAGCACACTGTCCAAAAGTGGTTCAAAAAGTACTCCACCAAACTCAAAGCACTACTTTTCGTTCATTTTTGCCTCATTTGGTGACAGCCAATGATACGACCTCCTAGAGTTACAGTCCAATCAAAAGATGTCTCTTTTGTTGTCAAAAAAATGAAAGACAAATGTTTAAGAACTAAAGCTTGTTACTACAATCAATTTATTAGGAAACCATTTGCTCAGCTTCCAAGTATTCCCAAGTTGACATAAGCCAGAGCGAATGATTTCATCGTTTGCATTGAACACTTTGGCTCCTGACATGTTTGTCATGTTCGTTCTTCTTCCATCAATTCGTAAAGACAATCTGCCAACCGCGCTTCATCTTTAATAACCTATTCTCAGAAGCAAACTTTTTTAACTGTTTTTGAGCAGCGTGCTCACTTGTTGGTTACTGTTTATATATTTATAGTACTTAGCTAAAATTCATACCATAAGCATGCATGAATCAGTTGTATTCATTTTTTTTTTTTTAATTTAATTTTGAAGTCACAGAAATAAACACTTTTTCTTAATGAACTAACCCATTATCCTCTTTGTATTAAGTGATGTAAACACTTAATCCTTCCGTCAATGTTGATTAACAGTATTAAAACAATAGCCAATGAAAAACCACACAAACCCTTTTGGTTACTGGTAGTTTGTGTTGCTCTGGCATAAAATAAAAGTGCCATGGACGAATTGTTATCCAAAACATAATAAAATTCAACTATATATTGTATTTATTGGAATTTATAATGAGATTTAGGCCTGTTCCCAAATTATTTTTCCACTGAAAGCCTGCTAATGCCTGCATAAGAGTTGTGCGTGCATGATTTCTTTTTTCAGAAATTTTTGAGGCTGCCGGAGCGGAAAAATAAAATGGAAGACAATACAAATTGCGAGGTAATGCACTGCAATGCCCAATATCGCAATTGAATTAAGAAAAATAGCTCCTTCAAAAAAAAAAGAAAAAAATAAAGAAAAAGAAATGTTATTGTGGTTTGTTTCTTATTATTGTTATGTAGAATTAGTAATCAAACTTGAATGGAAGAATAAAAGGATAAAGATGAGCCTATAATCATGCTGAGACTGTTGCTAGTCTGACTCCATTATTATTATTATTATTATTATTATTATTATTATTATTATTATTAT
>CM077108.1:1713456-1780058 GCA_039619505.1 Cimex hemipterus
TTATTATTATTATTATTAGCCATACAAGCCTATGGGGACATTTTAAATTATGGAAAAAACAATTTTAATTTAAAAAAAGAAAAACAGAAATTTTATAATTTTATTAAATTTAAAATAATTTGGCCTTCCGATGGCAATAGGATAAATTAGATTACGAGTTAATGTTTGGAGTCAGAGCTTTATAGCACTCAGAAGAAATATAGCTAACCTAAAATAGAATGTTTGGATGTTAGGGCGTGAAATGACCTTAGCCGTTAAAACGCCCTTAAAAATTAATAATAATAACTATATATTGTCGTATACAGATAAATCATTAACTTACATTTAACTAGTACATTAATAAACAGATAAGACTATGTTGTACTTAATGAGTACATAATGAACTTAACAGAGAGCAAAAAATTTTCACCTAAAGTGCGTCAAAAACTGCACGACCGTGTATATGAAATTTGATAGATCAATTTTGATTTACCTTGGCTTGAATATCAGCTTTATCAGTATTTAACGTATATAAATCTTCCAAAAGCACCTTTGCGATTTCATTATGCTTGTTTTTAGGAGCATGCTGAATCATAGCTTTCAAATTAGACAACCTTGCCAATTTAACATCAAATGGGTCTGTAATTGTTGATTTATTTTCAAGATTCAGCAACAAAGCATTAAGCAGGTCACTAGGTTCCTGTTAACAAAATATTTTAGCGGTTTTTAAAAAATTTTTTAACTGTAGTTTTTTAAGTTTAGTTTTTTACCTTTGAGAAGTAATCAGGATGGTTTTTAATCAAGACCTCCGTCACCTGAAGTATATCCAAGAAGGCAATATCAGCGAAATTCTGTATCGCTTTCGACAGCCAGGGTACGATAACGGCGAGCTGCTCATTCTCAAAATGCACCTTCTGCTTAAACGTTACGTTGTAAATCAGATTGCAAATCTTAGCGACAAGCAGGGCATTATCTGATGATATACGCTTGCAGCAATTTTCAATCGTAATAATAATTTTCTAAAATATACAAAAATAAAAAAATTGGAGTTTTTTGTTTTTTCCTTCAATCACCTTCAGTACCTTTTTCTCATTCAGAGTTGTCGACTTGTAATGAAGATTTACAATCAACTTGTCGAGAACTATGTTTAACTCGTTTGAATTATAGTCATCCTGGATTACGATGTTGTTCAATTTGGAAACCCAGTCACACGCCACTTCCATTATTTCACAGCCTTATTTTAAGTACATGTCATAATAATAATAATAACAATAATAAACACAATTGGCCTGTTAATAAACAGTATTGTGCTGCCTTTCTAAACCACAGAAAAACACATATTTTAAATATGAGAATGAAACAAATATTAATTCATTCAACGAATAAATATCAATGATTTTCATTTGTAAACTGTTTCAATAAAAAGTATTAAAATGATGAATCATGAGTAAAACATTTGTAGAACTATTCTTTCCAAAACAACTCACTCAGCATCTCATAAAAAAACTTATCAGAAACCATGACAAATTGATAACGCTTATCATCGATTTGTGGTTCAATCATAAAAACCAAATGTTTTCTTCTTGCTTTTTTCTTTTCTTTTTTTTATTCCTGCTATCGCACTTTGTTTTTAGTATATTTTGTATGTGTGTGTGTTGTATATGAATATATTTTATGTTTAAGAGTTGATGTAGGGTTATATATTTCAATCGCATAATAGGACAGGGTAAATATTGTTTTTTGGTATTTGTCTAAGAAAAAAAAAGTGAAAATGGGTTTTCTTTATTTTGTTTTTCATTTATTTTCTGAATATATATTTATAATAATAAAGAGCTATAATATAATAATAATGAAAAAGGATAAATATTTAATTTCAACAAAGCATTTTTTCCTCCCTCCTTCCAAAATTTAAACTTACCAGTTAATATGATATTACAATTAATTAAGGTTTTTAGTTGAGATAAAAAAGTCAATGGCACGAGTGGGATTCGAACCCACGATCTTCGGCTAGGTACGCCGCTGCTCTACCACTTGAGCTATCATGACTTACAAGTTAGAAAGAACAATAGAATATTTTCACTGAAATTATTATTTTTTTAAGGGGGTAGTTGGGAGATTTTACCATGAGTGCATTTTGTTATGTTGGAGCAAAACTCCTGGTACGGAGAGTCGATGTGTCAGTTATCAAACTGAAAATTTGAAAGGTTTTTATATTTTTTGCAACCTTTTCTTGATAGTAAAGGTGAATTTTTTTTCCATAGATATTTTGGTTTGGATATATATTATATAAAAAAAAATTGTAATTTTTTAGAAATTTCCTATTCTCAGAGGGATGACAAAATGTGTTTAACTGTTTGGGAAGGGAGGATTTGCAGGTTTTGCATTTTGATTTTTTTATAATAGATATTTTGATTTCGATATATATTATGTAAGAAAAAATTATAACTTTTGGAAAATTTCCTATTCTTGGAAGAATTCAAGGCAAAATGTGTTTACCAATTTAGTAGAAGGAAAATTTGCAGGTTTTGCAATTTAATTTTTTTCTGAATACATGTTTCGGTTTAAATAAATATGATGTAAGGGAAAAAAATAATTTTTTGGAAATTTTCTATTCTCAAAAGAATACAGGACAAAATGTTTACCTGTTTGGTGGAGGGGAGATTTGTAGGTTTTGCAATTTATTTTTTTTTCTGAATAAATATTTTGGTTTGGTTAAATATTATCTAAGAAAAACATAATTTTTCGGAAATATCTTATTCTGAGAGGAATAAGGAAAAAATGGCAAAATGTGTTTATCTATTTAGCAGAAGGAGAATTGCAGGTTTTGCAATTTAATTTTTTTATTAATTGCAAAACCTGCAATTCCCCCCCTCCCCAAAAGTTAAACATATTTTGTTTCAAATTGTCAGATTTGTCAATGTCAAACGTTTTCAAACTTTGATATTTTATTTGGTATTTTTTTACCAATTTATTTGTGTGTTCAATAAATTTTAAACCTTTTCTTTCCGCTCGCGGCGACTGGTTCGTAGCATTTCCGGTCGGGACCCGTTTCCCCTGCCAGTCGCCCTTTTGCTTTTGCGGCTTTGCCTCCATTTTGTGACACCGACCTAGCCGAGTTCCCTAAGCCCGAGGAGTTTAGAGCGGTTGGTTTTATTGGAGACCCATTCCAGACCCAGTTGGAAAGAGATCTTTTCACAAACTTTATCTGCCGTTCGTGTTTTCGAAAAGGTGCGTTGATTGTATTTTCTATGAGAAAAGTCAGAATTTCAACTAGTGTTCGAAATCTCTTTCAGCCCCGTTTCGACTCCAGTTAACCTAAAATTTATGTTTATCTCCAAACATATCCTGTTTTTAACTGGTTCCCAACAATGATTTATTATTTTAGTATCCAAAACAAAACAAAACCTTCAAAAAGGTGTTCGCCACAATGCTTGTTTTAAACAATGTAAATATTTGTGTTTATTTCAAATTAACAGGCTCGATGTCGAAATAGCCACATTCCATTTTAACTCTTAATATATCTTTTAATATCGTCAATTTTCTCATTTCGCATTATTTATGACGTTCAGGTGAGCCATGACTGGAATTGCCATCTCGAGACTGTCAGAGGAGAGGAAAGGCTGGAGGAAGGACCACCCATTTGTGAGTACGAAGGGCTTTAGTTGGAAATGAGTAAATCGTAATTGGTTATCCGCTTTCAGGGTTTTGTAGCAAGACCTTCAAAAAGCCCGGACGGCAGCCTCAACCTCATGAACTGGGAGTGCGCCATACCTGGCAAGAAAGGAGTATGTTTTCAATTATTTTAACATTTTCCTATTTCCACAATTATAATTAAAAACTTAATTATTCTCCCAATTCAGTTGTTGAAAGCAACTCGATTCAGTTTTGTTCAACTTTTGATTTGATAACCATTTTTCTGTATAAAATTGGTTGTATCTGCCACATGTTGTCATGAATAATCTGGCTCTCTTGATGAAACACAGTCATTGGCAATATTCAATCTAAGTTAGTCTTCAAAGAAATTTAAAACAGTCTAACAAAAACTTATGTCAATTTGTAGACATCTTTAACACATTTGTTATCGCTCTAATTTGGAAAGACTCTCCAATGGTACAGTAAAAAAAAATCCAAAAGGTCAAATCACGCTCTTTACAGTAATGTTGCCGAAGCCTACTATTTAAAGTACTAAGCACTAAAGTCATATGACACCAACTTGATCCAAACATTCCAGCTGCTAAAAAGACTGCGAGATATAGCCTCATCACTGGAGAAATAACAGGTATTGTTCGGGTCATCTTCAGGGCCTAGGTGAATTACAAAACATTTTGTTTGGAAAAAATACAGTAAAGATGTAAATACAGATTTTAAACCAAGTATATCATACTCACATGTGTTCCCCTTGTGTCATATTGGTTTTGAATGAATGTGAAATGTGAATTTATATTCTGCTTTTTTTTATATGATTGTGACAAGGTGGGGGTGTGGTTAATGCGGGAAATTTTCTTTGACCATAAGCAGTTTTATTTAATTTGAAGGAAGCTGGGAATGCGGATTGTCTGGATTGGATTTGGGTTGTGGGGTTATTCAATATAGGAAAGGAAGTTAATTATTAAGGACGATAATGAAGGAAAGGGAAACAAAAATAAGTTTAATGATATAGGTGTAGTGTGGCTGAGTTTCACGTATCACTTCTGTGCAATTAACATAAATAAACAACAGTTAAAGGTGTGTGTTAATGTGAACTATTTCTGGAAAGTTGCATTCAGTGTTTGTATTTTTTCCCTTTTTTTAAATGGTGTGTTGCCAGTGCTGTAGGATTGGTTTTTGGTGTAACATCGGATTTAAAGGCTGTTGGTGTTGTGACTTTGACATTGGAACAAAATATTTACCGATTTGTGGTTTTTAAAAGCAGTATTTTAATATGTTGTGAAGATAGAAATTTACTTAATTTGTGTGATAATGTGTGGACAAAATGAATTGCCAAGTCTATTCGTTTGTATTTGTGTGATTGGATTGATGATGTGTTGAGTACTGGAGAGGATATTGTTTTCTGTAGTGCTAGGTTATAATTGTTTACAATTCTGTTGATTTTTTTTTCTGGTAGTGGTTGTTGTTTAAGATTTGTTTGTATGTTTGGTGAAAGAATTCATGACATAGAGATGTGATTATGTGTAATAATCCTTTAGCCATGTAATTAGTGTTTAACAATGATGGGTTTTTTCATAACTGACAGACTGCAGTTTCCCAAGTAGAATGGTGAGTTCGAAGAAGTTCATCTCAGTTCATTAGTGCAATGGATGAAAAACATGTCCCTGCTATTGGGTTGTCCGGAAAATAATGCAGGATTTTGGTATTAAACAAAAAAAAGAAACTAGTTACTTTAAAGCAATGTTCTTTAATCAAAATAATTTCCCATACTCTCAATACATTTCTCCCAACGTGTTGGTAACTTATTAATTCCGTCTGAGTAGAATTCAGAATTTTTAGAATTGATAAAGTCAATAAATGCATTTTCCAGTTCCGTTTGATTTTTGAATATTATGTGTTGTAAGTAGTGGTCCAGGTGTCTAAAAAAATGGTAGTCAGTAGGCGAGAGGTCCGGAGAGTAGGGTGGGTGAGGCAAAGTTTCATAGCCAAGCTCCAATAATTTTTGTGACGTTACACGTGACACATGTGGTCGAGCGTTGTCATGCAACAAAATGGGCCCTTTCCGATTGACCAAAGAGGGCTTCATTACTGCCAATTTCTGATGCATGGTATTAATTTGGTTACAGTATGATTCAGCATTGATGGTTTCGCCAGGATTTAAGAAGCTGTAGTGTATTAAACCAAATGAAGCCCACCATACCGTAACCATTACTGAGTGTGGAACCCAATTTTCGAGTTTTTTCACTTTTCCAATCGCCTTGAGGTGGTCAGCGACGGTCGTTTTACTGACTTTGAGTTGCTCTGCAAGTTCTCGAACAGTTGTTTTGGGGTTTTCTTCCACCACTGATCGCAGAACATCATCATTAAGAGAGGAAGGCCTTCCACGACCTTCTTCATCTTCAAGGCTGAAATCTCCCTCCCGAAATCTTTTAAACCACCTTTGCACAGTGCACTCATTAACACAACCCTCGCCCCAGACTTGGTTAATGTTTCTAGCCGTTTGGGCTCCGCTTCGGCCGAGTTTAAACTCGTAAAAGAAAATCGTACGAAATTCTCGCTTTGACATTATAAGGATGACTGAATTATTTCCAAGTAGCGGAATGCTACAGAGGTAAACAAACAATATCATTTGGAAGAGGATTAATAAGTGTTGACATTCATACAAATGAGTAATCCTGTAAACGTAAACAGAATATTTTATATAGATTTTTTTTAATGAAAACTTAAAATCCTGCATTATTTTCCGGACAACCCAATATATTACCAATTGAAAGAAGAATGGTAAACAGTTGAATGTGGTTCATTCACCTGACTACTAGGAAAAAGACCAGAAACAGAGCATTATTGAAATTCATGGTTGGAATTGTGGAATCCTCAAGATAAAACAAAGTAGATAATTTCGAGAGGTATAAGACAGGATTAGATTCAATATAACGACAAGGCTAACAGAGACTCTCGCTGTACATGGGCCCAACATGAAATATCTGCAAGGAATTGGAGTGACATCACTAGCATCCAATAAGGTTCAAGATGTGGATCATCTCTTGTTCCACTGTTGTGTACAGGACACAAAATGACCAAATCTGATGACTCCTCCTGTTGAATGGATTGGACAGGCCATATATTCAAATAAACATCTGTGAAAATAATATTTACAATTTTAATTTAATTTTTAACAACGATTTTAATGTAATAATGTATCTGTATTAAATGTAATACAATTGTGGCTCATACAAAATGCAAGATAAAAACAAAATTAAAAACAGATGGTTTATGGGTAGTTAGGTACAAAACAGAGGGGTGGCATGGCTTATGAAATACTATGGAACCATTCTAGGAAATACATTTCCAAAATTGACTCAGGGGTCTCTTGTTGACCCACTAGCTTGGTTTCAAAATCACCAGGCTATTCGCACCGCATCATCTGTAATTTCCATTCTCGAGAATAAACGACCCACCGATTTGGTTTTCTTTTCAGTAAACACTTGAGTCAAAACCACCATCATAGGCCTTCAGTAATTTCATAGTTTCCATTTAAACTGGAGAAAATAAGGGGTTGCTGCAGTCAAGTAGTTAGCATGATGGGCTCTCAGCTTGTAGACCCCGCAATCTTGGGTTTGATTCCCACTGCCCCCCCCCCCAGCCCTTTATTTTATGTTACTCTTCCCTCTAACTACTTATATGATGAAACAATCAACTATGTAATCTGGCGAATATGCGGGTTCATAAGGACATTTTAAAAAAAATAGACAAAATTTAGTGGTGTACAGTGGTATTACTGTATGCTAAGGTACAAGGGGGAAAAAAGAGATAAAAGTAAATAAAGGTGACTTATACTATAAAGAAATAACCCCACTCAATTGATCAAATAGTACAATTTCACCAAACCAAGTGCTAATATTTGTTGACAGAAATTATAAATTAGTGTTGCCTGGAATCTAGGCTTAAAGATTTGTTTTTTCTGGAGTCTGGGGTATTGTGTCATCTGTGAAAATGAAATAGCGGACCTTCCAGCAAAAGTTGCTACAAAGAAGTTTCACTTTTTGTAACAGATTGTTGTTAATTGTACAAGATTGTTGCTAGTGTCTATCCTGACTTTAAGCAGTAATGCTCATCATCTTGGCTTTCAATCATCATCAATGTGAATTGTAGGAGTGATTTGTAAATCCACCAACAATGCACAACGTTCCAATGAGAAGCTGGTTGTTTTCATGATATTCAATTTTGAACATTGAACTATATAAACTAAAGATTATCCTATAAATATTATTAAAAAAAAATTAATGGATTAAATTTTATTTTGAATAATTGTTTTAATACATGTTTAAATGGGGCATTACATAAAAATTCAAGATTTATTATTGGTTCAAAAGTTCCCAATTTACTAACATGAACGACCTGCGGGCTTTTACAAAATTATTGACACTCGCTCATATCGCTCATAACTTACAGACAGCGTGGGAAGGTGGGAGTTACAAACTGAGGATGATCTTTAAAGATGATTACCCTTCGAGTCCTCCAAAATGTAAATTTGAGCCACCCCTGTTCCATCCAAATGTATACCCTTCAGGTCAGTTTTTTTCTGTTTTTACATTATTTAAGGGGAAATGGACTTTTTTTTAAATTGATTTTTTGTTTTTGTTTTTTGTACAGGCACAGTCTGTTTATCTCTTCTAGATGAAGAAAAGGATTGGCGGCCTGCAATCACAATCAAACAGATCCTACTTGGCATTCAAGACCTACTTAATGAACCAAATATTAAAGATCCAGCACAAGCGGAAGCATACACAATTTATTGGTGAGTTTATGAAAGACTAACTTTAAACATAGATCAGTTTAACGTTTTTTTTTTCTTTTGTATTTTTAGCCAGAACAGAATGGAGTATGAGAAACGTGTGAGAGCTCAAGCGAGAGCGATGGCTTCGACAGAATAAAAACAATGACAAAAAACTTTTTTTTATGTATTACACACACAACAAACAAAAACGAAACAAACATTTTGATAAGTAACTCTGATCTTTGTTCCGTTAAAGGAAAAAACATGTGATTCCATGCAAGATATTAAAAAATATATATAAAAAAACAAACAAGATTTTTCTTATTCATAATGTTATTTATTGTATATACATTAAATGAAACATGCAATTTTGCTTGTCTTGAATATTATTTACATTGCTTTTTCATTTTTATAATTATTTTAGCCGATGTTTTGATTAGTATTGCTAAGGTTAAGAAAATGAAATGTTACATGTACATAATTTCTTTTTACAATGTGTTTTAATTTTATGTTAGTGTCATTGCATTTTTAACACGGAACAGATTAAGGTATTTTCTTCCTAGTTTTTAGTTTTCTTTGTGATGCTGGAAAATATAAAAATGGAAGAGTAGTCAAAACAAAAACAGCTCATGTAAATTTGGCTATTTAATAAATTTCTTTCATAACAAAACACGAACCTTCTATTAGTAATTCACTATTTCTCTGGTTAACCTATTTTTTCTTCTTTCATTAATTAAATATGACAAGCCTTGGTATAATGATAAAAACATAAATTGAAGATTTTTATTCAAAAACTGTGATTTCTCTCTACAACCATGTAGTCAGTGCAGTGGTAAATATAGCTGTTTACATGAAAATTAATATTCACATTGATCAATGTCACAAAAATAACTATGATAACAAATTTTATATAAACAAAATAGTTTGTATTATCAGCATATAGTCAGATAAAATTTTACTTGATTTAAACATGTGATTTGAGGGACGGCTTTGTCAATAACAGGACAGACTGTTATGGAAAATTGGCTTATGTTTAAAAATTCCCTTGTACACTTGTTAGAGAGATATTCTGAACGGGAGCATCTCAGCAGAATTGTGGTGGTTGTCTGAATCCCCAGACACAATGCTGGGTAACGAAAGGCAAACAAGTGGCTAAGCGTGGGATGACCCAAGCTGTGACCAACCACCACATCCTCTCAATGCTAAAACGTTCCATGTCTCAGAAAATTGAATGTGTGGTGTTCAGTGACCATTAGTTATTGATTATTCAGAGATCGTGAGATGTGGTCTGGTGTGATGTAGGTTTTAGAAAAACATTTTCTTTATCGTGCCATTGTTTTGGTCTTTATTGAGATCATCTAAAGGGCTCAAAGTGTTTGTTTTCCATGTAGGCGTGTCATTCTTGTGTGTAATATTGAGAGTGATCCCCATTGAAAATGGGGCAAGTAGGAATCTCACTTGATATTGGAATTCTGCTTGAACACATTTAGGTCCTTTGTTCCGATTTTTGGAGAAAACTGCTGTTTTATTGTATATATTCATATTCATAGATATCTTGTGTTTCGTTTTTGGGTATTGAGAGTGAATGCATTTATTATTGTGAATGTGTAGAGTGAGGACCAATGGCAGAATATTGAGTAATTAAATTGGAGTTGAGTTAACCCTATAGTACAGTACGATCTGATCCGTCCGACCCAACAGTCATTTTACTTTTCCCTATCCCCCCCGGGTTGCTTATCGATAATCAAGCGGCCAGGAACCGTTCCGTACTTTAGTAGTCTGATATCTAGTAGAGGGACTATCCAATAAGTGAATTTGACTTCCTAATAATTTTCTCTTGAGGTATTTATATTTCAGGCCACTTCTGTCCCAAGCATACCAATAATGTTCCTAATATTAGTAAAGAATTATTTTTGCAGTTTTGACCCAAAAATATCTTGGTAAGGACAGTTGAGTTAGGCCAGCTGAGTTTTGTTGTCAGGAGAAAGGGAGCCTTTTCTTGGATGAGTGTCAGAATTGAAAGATGGAAATCTTATGAACAGTGATATTGATGATGTTTTTAACTGTGAGGATGAATGCTCCAAGTCTGATGGAGAAGGAACAGAAAGTTAGAATTAAGGAAGGACGGGAAAACAGACAGGTCTAATCAACTTTACGCTCAATGTATTAACAAACCTCTTCTTCAAAGTGATTACTCACCCGCCTGGACTTAAAGAGAATTCACAAGGGAGAAACAGACAATAAAATATTTCCATTTTTTATGATGAATGAAATTTTTTTTTGGTGGTGTTTCAACCTTTATTCAGGGCATGATGGATAACACATACAAATCCAATAAATAAATTGATTAATTGAATATTGGTACATCACAAAAACAAGGAGTTTTCAAAATTTGTTTATTTCTTTAACAGAAATAATATTGTCATATTGCATATAATAATACATGTATAATAATACAAACTACTAAACAATACAACTAGAAAAACAATTACAATTTTGTTGAAAATAATAATTTAACAAAAGAATCAATGTTTCAAAAACCATTAATGATGTAATTTATTTTTATAAGAAACAACTGAATTTTTAATTATTTAGTGTCTTTTGTTAAATTTAAAAATAAATAATAACAATTTAGAATTGTTAAAAGTTCTACTCAACAGCTTTAACATTGACATCTATCACTAATGAGCAGTGCACATTATCAGTTAACGTATATATATAAATATTCTGTCAAAGCTATTTGAACATTCAGTTGGTGAATACGTGAGCAATAATACAAATATAATACTACAGCTATAGGCTGCTAATAATTCCTAAAACTATAACTCATTGGTGTTACCATTTCCGTTTATATTTAGAAAGTCTAATTAAAAAATAAGTAACCAGATTATACTTCGGAAAGAAGCTCAGACAGTATAATACTTAAAATATCAGTCATTTTGTACAGAAAGTTTTCGCAGAAAGTTCAAGCAAATTTCTTTAAGGGAATAGATAAAATGAAGGTTGAAAATTTCCTGCACTAGTTACTTAGTACAATTTGTAGATTATTATTTAAAAAAGATAACTATAATCAATTAATGTAATAATACAATAAAAATAATAATGAATAAATTATAATTATGTTCTATTTTAGCAACTTTGGTATGCGTATAAAACTGCGAGGGTGAACAATGGTGTATGAAGTACTATTTATTTACATTTTTAGCCCTTAATGCCACAGGTGTATCTCAAAAGCATGTTTCTTAAATGTGGTTTACTTATCAACTCAATCCCAATTATATTGTGTTTTACTTATTTTCAACAATTAAAAGTTTAAATACTTTTAAATAATATCAATCGATAAATTGCATAATTATTTATTTGACAAAATGAAAAGATAAATTCAAAATCAACTATGATTCCACAATTTACTCTTAAATGGGACAAGTGAAATGAACTGTGCATGATTCACCAAGTATGTATGGCGGATTGTTATGAAAGAGTCGAAAGCTGATGGATGAAAACGGATTCTTGCCTTTGAAGACTATCAAAACTCAATGCCATTTTAACAGCTAGAATTTGATTTCGTGATATAACTACATTAAAAACCAGTCATCATCAGTAAAACATAATAAAAAAAACAACATTATATTCACCTATGAAGTAAACAGTGATGAGGAATGCACTCAAATAGTCTTTTAACAAATCGAATCTTCTCTGTACCATGCAATTCGGATTTTATAATTCAAAATTCAAGCATTCCTGCTCATGGCAGTTACATCAAGTCGACAGAATTCTCAGGACGTACGAACACAAATTGAACTATTGTATTTACTCTTGTCAATTGATTTAAAAAAAAATGAAAGGATGACATAGTCAACGGTTTACTGTAATTTAAGCGTAAACAAAAATGGAATCTAATTATAATACTAATAGAATACAAATTAAATATGATATTGGAAATACTGCATTACTAAAGTCTCATTATTAATGGTGAGATATGAAACACCTTTTATTGTAAGTGTGTGGAGTAAGTTAATAGTTGACCACACCCAAAGAGCCAGATAAGGTAGTCAAAGCTCATGTTTCCTAATTAAAAAACTGATCTTCCCAATAAAAAAAGTGATATATTCAGAATTTCTTGGACAAACATATAACAATATGCGATGTACTTAAAGTAGAATAGAATCGTAGAAAGATGATGACTGATCTTAAACTTAACTGGGAGAGCACCAGTTACAACTGATCATCAGGAGACCTACAGAGTGTCATGCTATTGAGTTGAAGTACCACTCCACTATTTAACTTTCCATGTAAATCAGCAACACCTTGTGTCACAGAAAATGGCCAAGAAAAATAACAGAGATGACAGCCTGATGTAAACGATGGTTCGAGCGTATATACCAAATGAGGTCATCTTGCGATACAACTCAAGCACTGAAACTGAATTTATTAAGAAGATAATGAACCAACAAGAGAAGGAATAATGTCACTAGTCGACATGAGGTTCATCTTTGACATGTTTCTACGTACTGTGCAACCAGAAACATTCTCAAGTTCAGCACCTATAGACGATACTCTCAAGAGTAATTTAAAAAAATGAAGAAAAAAAACAGAGTTACTACTACTATCCTCAGCATAGGAATACAACAGTACAATGTCACTAAAATTATTGCTTCCTAGAATTGTAGGAAAGGATGAATGTACCAACATGTGAATCGTGCTAATGCGTGCAATATATCCTATGGCTCAGCGACAGTGCTTAACGCAATATGTTGTATTCCATAAATAAATTAAAAAAAAAAAAAAAAGTTAAATAGTCCTCTCTTTTTATTTTTTGTTCCATTCTAAAGAGATCGTGAAAACTTCCTAATCCAAGAAGATTAGATACATACTTTGAAGTTTGAACTGTTGGGTGCTACAGATGCGACTCGTAGGCTCACTTGTGATCAGCTTGAAATACTGCCTGAGATTTTAAGCATCTGACTAGCATGAAAATTCAGTATGTGACCTATGGCATTGAGAGTTAGAAACATTAAACATGAAAAAATGTGACTTTAAGGATTCATAATAATATGTAATATAATAATACATTCATAATTAACTATTTTTCTGGTAGATTATTTTCTTTACTAATTACAAAATCAATGTCATAAAATATTTTAAACAATTTGCTTTTATTATGCTAAGTGATGACTGATTATATAAGGAAGACAGTTTTGGTATATGTTTATATACCTCACATCAAGTCTAGGTATTCCCAATTGATAAAAAGAGGTAATAAAATAAATTTGGGGCAGAGAAAAAAAATACATTTAATCCAGGCCTCACGGATTTACATTTTCCCCTTAAAATTATACAAGCCCTGTGTGGTACACTAACTGCTTGATCTTGACTCTTCATGATAAAAATAAAATGTAAGAACAGCTAGCAAATGATTAATCGGTTAAATAAGTGAACAGTAAACATAATGGCATTATTAAATCTCTCTGAACCCTGTTATGCAATGATATTTTAAAAGTTATTATTTCCAATAATAATCATTTATACCAACTTATCTAGTGAAAATCCACAAAATTCACTGTATATAGAATATCTCACAAGTTAAAATAAACTGATCTGAGTAAGTTTTAGCATGACAAATTTTACTGGTGCATTTCTTTCTAACGTGTTTTTTTTTTTTCTAAACAAACACAAGTATTTTTGCTAAATATGTAATTGTCTCGACCATCAACAAATGGATTTCAACAAATATGGTCTCAATCAGTTGCTACTTTAAAAATTCATGCAGAGATGTTGCACATTTTAGGCCTATTCTACATGAACGCTCAAAACAAGGCACTTGGAACACCCTCAAAACGTGTCTTAACAAAAACAAGCGCTATACAATGGATTCGTATAGAAAAACATGGATGATTCAATCCAGATGAGTTTTTCTAACGTGTAAAATGTTGGTGTTTGCTCAGCGTTAGCATTTCTAATGTGGTAGGAGGGCTAAAGTGTTAGCAATGCGCTAACACTAACACTAATAACGCTCAGAACATTGTTCAAAAAACAGACGTTCATCTTGGTGATTCAAACGCAATGTTAGTCTCATATCCATTTATTTATATATGCATCATTTTATTTACTTTTTAAGTTTAAGTAAAGTTACAAATAGGACTTTAGCCCCCTTACACGTATTTTAAAAATAAATCGAGTTTTAAAAACAGTAAAATAATAATAAAAGCAAATATATTTCACTAATTTAGTGGTCCGTTTGACTCATTTCATCTCAACTAAAAGCCTTAATTAATTTTATTGTATTTATAATCAAACGATGAAACCACATTATGAAAGAAAAGCAGAAAGAGAAAAAAGTAAAAGGAGACGGAAAAAGAAAAAATAGAGGGTAGAAAAGGATATGATGTATGCTGTTATGACATTCAGATGCTATGGACCTGGAACAAGCCAGCAAGAAAACGTACTTCCCATGGAAGCAAGTTCCACAGTATTGCCCTTGCAATTCTGAACGATAAGCCTAAAGTTTTAGAGAAGTGTTGAAGGCTTGGGATAAGGATTATGGGGAAGTTGATAAATATTGAGGAAATTTTGCTTACGAGTGTATTTCTATATGTGGTTATGTTCAACACTGAAAAATTCAATTGTGAGAGAGAGTTGTACCCACCTATCTTCACAATTAGTTTGAAGGAATATTCAATTATAGAAGTGAAGGCAAAATGTTTTATAGAGATCCAAAAAATTATTCCTCCAAGTTGCTTCAACAATAAAATCCCTGTAACACATCCTACCTGAAGAGGGTTCATTTTGAAACTAACTCGCAAACAGAGGCACTTTGTTCTTAATGCAAGTGTAGAATGGTCTCATGTTTCCTACAATGCGTTTCAAATGTTTTGTGAAGAAATAAATGAGAAGCAGGAGGTGTTCCATATGCAGCATTTTGAGTGCTCGCATAGAACAGGCCTTGGAGTATTCACCTAAATGAATTGTGCAGTTACTGAATTTTAAAAAATTTTGGGTTTTCAAAAATGTAAGCCATCCCTAACCATAAGTTAACTAAAGTTTGTTGTATTGACTTAGTGTGTGAAGATTGAATTATGGGAAAAATAATCAAACAAACAAATGAAACATCTTTTTCCCAAGGTAGCATTTTTTGTCTTTAACAGTTCCTAAAATTTCTAAAAATGGATCACAGCTAGTTAAAAAAAATTTCTAAGGTAGTAAAGCTATTTGCGAACCCAGTGAAACAACCTATCACTTCAAATTTGATATATCTTGAACTTATTTGTCAATAAAACACCCTGAATGGTTTTTTAAACACCAAATTGGTACTTTCTTGCTCATAGCAATTTGCAAAATTATAAACAATTTAACTTTAATTATAATCAAGTTCAACGGTCGGAATCTAGTTTTTGATACTTAAGAGTAAAACATCAGTCTATTCCTTTAACTATCACAATACTATGAGGTGCAATTAGCCAATTTTGATTATTTATAAACTACATCTGTTCAACTAATACACACAAACAACTAAAAAACAAAATCTGAAATGGTATTGGCAATTGTAGAAGGCACATTTGATGCAGACAGCTTACGATTTGGCAATTTTGGATGCGACCATTGCTGCACCAAAAGCAGCATCCCCTTTACCTTCAAATACAATTGGAAGCTGGTAGCAACGTTTCACTTCTTCTTGAAGTACTTTGTTCCTAGAAAGGGCAGAACCGACTCCGAGGATGCGCGAAATGTTGTTATGAAGGAGCATGTCTCTCGGCATAATCCTAATAAATGTTAAGATTTGAAGTTATTAAGTGTCAGAAGAAAAATAAACAAATCTCTTACTCATGTAGGTTGTTAATCACACCAGAACAAGTGGCTTTGAAAACTTGACCCAGGCTGACATTTCCAGCATTGATGTTAATGACAGAACCAAATTCTTTAGGTGAGTGCCTCTCGCCAAAAATTTTAGGCTTAACGACCAATGAAATAGTTTCACATTTGCTAGCAGATTCAATTACTTTTTCCCAAAGTGTGCCTAAAATAATAAATTATTAATATGCAATGAAAAGCAAAATAAGAAAAGGAAAAAACATACTTTGAGGTAGGTGGGAACCAAGTTCAAGGGTCCATTTTTGAAGCATAGCTATAAAAGTTGCAAGTACATTTCCACCATTTAAAGCAGCTGCTACAGCTAGGTATCTTCCTTCAAAATAAGGCAGAAACTCGACAAAGGTTGAGTCTAAACATACAAAATTAATTATTTTTCAATAATCCACCTTTGAGCGTACAATAAACTACCATCTATGTTGTTAGGATCAAAGGAAGGAGCGATGAATGACATTTGAGCAGACGTTGATATATTGAGAACCGCATCATCATCATTTTTCAAAGCGGACAAAACAGAACACTGTAAATCTCCAAGGGCAGCGACTAAAAATTTTTAAATTAAAAAAAAACTCAATTTTTCTAATTGGGAAGTACCGACCAACAGGAGTGCCAGCTGGTATAGAATGCCAGGTTTCGGTCAAACGCCCTGCAATTTCACCTGAAGGAACAACCTTCGGAAGCAACTCTACAGGAAATCCTGCAGAGTCGAGAATCTAAAAATTTGTTCGTTTTACTGCACCTTTGCCATAAGCAAAACGCTTTTAGTTTGTAACCTCGGTATTCCATTCCGCAGAATTGGTGTCGAAATAGCCCCAACTGGCAGCATTTTGCACTGACATGACTGGCTTCTTGAGTTCACAGAGCATTGCGACAGCAAAATCTTGTATTGTACCCGCACAGTTGAACGTCTTTAACTTTTCTGGCCTAAAAAAGTTGTTATTTAATGTTTTAATATATATGCATCTATACATATACAAAGAAGACGAGGGGGTAACATAAAGGGGGAAAAACAAGGGTAAGCATTTTTAACTTTTGAAATGTTAATTGAATTTATTTTATACAGGGTCTTCTGAACAATTGTACTATACGAACGAGACTTTGGATAGGTATTTTTGTGAGATTTCTCCATGTGATCCAGTTTTCCACCCCACGTAAAATGTCCAAACGGACCAAACCAGTGAAGAGAGGCAGACCAAAAAGGAATAGTAATAACCAAATTTTAGGTTTATCATCCCATAGATTACAGAAACATCTTTCAATAAATAATAGTGAAAATATAACTTTAAAAAATACAAATAAAAAAACTACCTATTTTTAGATATCCAAAACAGTGTATTGCACCCATAGCCCGAGCATGCCTTCAGGTGTGATTTTGGCTGTGGGAGGGAGGCAAGGAAGTCAGGATCGCACCTTGAATCCTGCCAAGTATAAAGGGAAGATACTTTATCGCTTAGAATGTCGTAACGCGATTCGTTTGCAGCTTTTTCCCAAGGGCAATCGTCTTCGGTGTAGTTCCACAGCATGACACCATGCATCTGCCCACAAATTCCTATTGCACTGACCTAAAAAATAAATAAACTTTGACTTTTTAAGCAATTTGATTTGGAAAAAAGTTATAAATTTCTCATATAATAATAATTGTTGGTTTTTCACAAAAGTCAAACGGAACGGACAAAATGCAAGAAAAATAAGAGGTATGTTACAGAATTAGCAGAATGAATCATAAATAAGCATACCATTAAAGCAAAATGTTTACAATAATTGGACATGACAAATTAAAAATTAAAATTTATTTATAAAATAATAAGTAAATATCAAGTTAAAGTAAAAACTTCAGAGAGCCCATTTTTTAATGCGTAACATCAAAGTATTGTATGTTGTATTGAATTTGATCTCAGAGTTCTTCCAACTGGGTTTTGGTTCAGACTCTGGTTGCCCCCCCCCCCCCCCCGGTGATAATATGATCTCTAATAATAAATAAAAATATAAAAATTCTAACTACGAATAATATAATGATATATGATTTTCAATACAAAAAAATAAATAAATAAATGTGGAAAGTTCGAAATAGACTTCTAATCCATATATTTTGTGTATTTTAAATTTTCTGTAATCTTTTTTTTGTGTGTCCATGAGCTCCCTGGCTGAATTAGAAAGGCAAAATATAAAAAAATAATCCACATCAGAAGAGATACAATGAAAATATAAACAAACTCAACCTTTGGTGCGCTGTAAATCACCATTGCTTGTTTTCCATTTTTCTGCATATAATTTTACATCTGCTGAATGAATATAAGTTTAAATTATTGCAGCACATGTCGGAAGACTTTTCTTTTTCTTTTAATTGTATACCTGTTTGAGCAGGTCTTTCGAGAGGCGGGAGATGCAGGCGTGCATGGCTGACATTATCTTGGGCGGATTCTGCTTATTCCCTTCACAGCCGAGCTCGCTTGGCACATTCGCCTGCGTGTCTTTGCTCTGCCTGGCGATAATCCGGCCCACTTTGGCATTTAGGATGCCCACTTTGACTGAAGTCGTGCCGATGTCTATGCCGAGAATCAGCTCCTCTTGGCCCATTCCACCCATGTCTTAAAACAAATAAAATTAACAATTTCAACCTAAAAAACACTGTATACAAGTTTTAATAATTAAAAAGCTTTACATATATGTCTCACTCGGGACATGGCTATTGGTATTTGTTCAATGATTTAATGATTTACTTCCTGGATAGGGATTAGCTCAATCCTTGACTCTTCTTAAAACAACTTCTAATACCTCTCACATTGTTTCTCTTAAGCCTAGTCAACATCTAATTTAAACTGAAATTTTTTTTTAGAAATTTTTATTTTTTATTGATTATTTTTTAAAGCAGTACAGCTTTAATGTATAATAGCTGCAAAGCCTGTTGTTTCTTTTGATCAATTCTTATGTATAGAGTTGATTTCAGTTTAAAATATTTTCTCTCCTAAGTAATGCAAAAGGTGGTTGAAAGTGTACCTCGGTGCCCCTACCGTCAGTTATGTACCCACAGGGGCAATATTTCCAATGATAAACCATCAATATAGCATAGATTTTGAACTATGTATAAACAATTATTAAATGTTTATTTAGTATTTTGTTTTGTTTACATTGTTTTGAATATATGGTCAATGATTTATTTTTACAATTTAATTTATCAATTTTAATTAAATGTTATTGGTTTGCAGTCACCCAAAGGCTAAATCTTGTAAATATTTGAACTTTCAACTCAATATTTTTTTACATTTGGGTGTTTATGATAAATTTCATTTGCTTACACACACTGGGTTGGTCTGTCAGGACGCATTTCACCATCTTTCATAGACACACTGAATACAGCAAAATGACGGACCAATAAGCAGAACAAAATGATCGGTAACGACTGTATTTCAAGTTCAATACACCCAAATACATGTAGAAATCTCTCAATTTAAGATCATTATGTTGCTGAAGTATGTTTATGTTCCTTTCATAGTGTATCTAAGTTTTTTAGAAATATTTGTAAATGCTGAAAAGTTATTTTGGAAATTTTAGGTAAAATAACATACATTCTTTCATAACAGGGTAAGCAGACAGAAGATAGCTAAATGCAAAAACACACCTAACAGACTGAAACATTAAAAATAGGCAGATCAAAGTAAAAATCAAATTATAAAGCTTGTTTTTTCAGCAGTTTAATGTAGATGTAGGTGCTAGTCACCAGAAATTTCATTTTTTTTATGAATTCACCTTGGTACAGTTGGTGCAAGAAGTAAAGAAATAACAATAAGAAAGAATTCTCTTTGATACTCAATACGTTTAAAGGTTTGAAGATAAGATACAAAAGCAAACGTAAGAAATCATTTCAATGATTTTTGTTTCTAATTGTTAAATCAAAATCATGATTATCCATTAAAATATATGAAAGAAGGCTAATTTTTTTCTGTCTATCCTGTTTCTTCTTATTCTGACCAAAACATTTTAAATTCTCTTTACTCTTGGTGGTTCGATAATAATCTAAATCTTACTACTTCAAAATGTTTCCATATCCGTTTTTCAAGGTGCAATAATTTTAGCAACATTCAGTTAACATAATTAAGGACCTTGGCATCTTGTTTAATCGTCAGGCTAAAGTTCAAAAATCACATTTTAAGTTTAATTACTAAAGCTCTAAAACCTTTCAGATTTATAATAGTTTTTCTAAAGATTTTCAAAACATGCAGGTGTTAAAAGCATTTTGAATTTCTTTAGATCGATCAGAATTCCTTTTGTAATTTGGTCACCACATTATCAGTAACTTAAAACATTCTTTTGAACGTGTTCAGCACAAATTTCTCTGATATGTGTATCGGGTTTAATTCTACAATTTCATTGTAAACTATACAAAAATTCTAAATGCATTGGATATAGACACTCTTGAAAGCAGACTTTAATTTAAAAAATTATATATTTCTCCATTAATTACTAAATAATCAAAAAATTGTACAGAACTCTTCAAATTAATTAACTTTAACATTCCAAAAACTCTCAAACTTTGAACGTAGCATACAGTAGTTCAATTATAATTGTCATTCTCCAATCCACTAAGTTCAAAGACAAGCCTTTGATATAGGCCAAAAATATGGAGCCATGTGGAACATCAAAAATCTAAACGAAGGGCTCAAATCAGTGAGACCAGCCCAAGGGCTCACACCAGTCATGAACAATGACTCATCTCAAGCAGTGAACAATCGACTCCAGGGATCGATCTGGAAGGGAAACAACCGCACTCCATCTGGGATTCACCATGGGGACACAGCCAGCGTTGCGACTCATCGGGGTTGAGATACTGGAGAGGTGAATAGAAGGAATGGGCCAAAGGAACACTCTTAAAAGCAAACTCCTACTGATACACTGTCGGCTCCAAAATTTATAAGGATGGGGGAGATCTGGAATCTTCAGGATGACCCAAATACTGAACTGACAGTAAACATAGGTAAATATGGCTACAATTTTCCAGTCTGAAATCCTAATGGCTGAACAATGCACCAGAGAAATAAAATGACTAGGAATACATTCCTGGAAGATAGCCATTTTCTATGCTTTATGCAAGGTGAAGGCAAAGAGTGTTTGGAACTGCATGGGGGCCCTGACGTAAATCGGCGACACTAATGACCTGGCCCTGGCAGGGGCCCCTGGGGCAGAGGTTGACGAAAAGGTTGACATGTTGCCCAAAAAAGGGGCTGTGGGTGGACTCTGTGGGTCTTGAACCCTGCTGTGGCTTAGCATTCAGTCAAAAAATGGATCCTTAACAAGTCCAAAATTTGGTATGAGGCACATGAAGAGGTTCATAAGACCATCTGCACAACTTACAAAAGAATTACTGGAAGGCAACTGAAACCAAACCAGGATTCTGGTTGACTCCTGACAGAGCACTGTTATTTAAAAAAGCACATGCACCGGATAAGAGTACAAACAGAAGAAACCGCAGAACGCATTCTATGTTTCTATGAGGTACAGAGGCTGATTAACAACCTGAAGCTGGCAAGAGAGTTATAAATAAAACAGGAGCACCCCCTATTTATTCAGGTCAAGGTGCAGTAGGCTTTGTGGCTGCCTCTTTTATCCCTATCCCCTGGGTAGGCGCTGACGATGCTGATTGAAGCGAGTGTTGTTTGGGGTAAGCCCCTTTAATACACTCATCCCTAGAGTTGTGGTTGACTTATTAGATTAATTAAAAATTTGTTTTATACACAACAGACAGAATTGTGTTGTAATAAAAGAATTTCACCTTCCTACACAAGACTAAGAAGTGACACCAACTACTCTCTTATTGCTTAGAAGAAAAAAAAGCGAATGTAGCGAGTGTTAAATGACAATTTTACAAAAATTTAAAGTTTTATGGAATATTGTGAGGTTGAACTTTTTTTCATTCTTTAATATTGTCTTTTTTTAGACTGCATTTTAATTTAAATCAATTTAAAATGAGTTCAATGTATGTCGACACGAAGACATTCTGGTCAGCAACAGATTGGTTGGAATGACATCCCAGAACCTTTGCCCCTGGCCCTTAAGCTCAGGGTCAACTCAAATTTTCCAATGTGTATTATTATATTTGAAATTATAAATAAAGTACAAAACGCCGGATTGATAGAATATTCCTTTGGCTGTATTTGTGCGAGAATGTATAATTAATATTATTCGGGACCATTACCTGAGAAAGAAGGAGTTTTATTTAGCAATGAAACAGAAGAAGTTCGTGGGCTAAAATTGACATTTTACATCACCAATTCTTCCACCCCTGTACAAAATAAAATAAACAAATGGATTGATTGGCGGATTGGCCACATAAGGAAATCTCTCGGATTTCATCAGATTTCCCGTTGTAGGATCGATAATTTTTGATAAGTATTCGATTAAAAAACCTAAGTTTCGTTTTTACGTTTTAAAGAGAAAACGAAGGATCCAGGCATCCAGCGATAACCAATTTTGCATGTTTACGCAGAAAATAATAAATTTAGCTTGAAAGGACCAGGCGTGAGGCCTCTAGGAAGAAAGCACAATTCTCAGTGTGTTTTCTTCTTGAAGGCCTCACGCCCCAACCTTTCAAACCAACAGTAATATAATAAATGAACGATATAATAAAAACGATGATACAACAGATTAAGAAGAAATTAATTTTTTCCTTCTCTGTTAAAGTTTCAAGTATTAGCGTAATATTCTAAATGTCATTGTTCAAAGTCTCCACTTATCATAAAATCTTTTCTTCCCTCGTTCTTTTCTTTTTCCAGTTTCCTTTTTATTTCACTTTCTGTTTTTCTTTCAAAATGTGGTTCCTTCATTTATTATAAATAGTTAATATTTAAATTGTCATTATTGTTTTTTATATTTTATTATCATTATGGTTTCATTCTATTATGCTTATAAAACTTTATTTATAATATAAGTACATGTAAGGAGGCATTAAGCCCTATTTGTATCTTGTAACAAATAAATAAATATTAGTGAAAATCTAGAAAAACTTAATCCTTTTTTCCATGGATATTTGGCTGTTATAAAGTTTCAGCGTTTAAGTTAATTTAATGTAATATTGTCTTAAATATTAATCAAAACAAAATTATATTGTATTATTACTTAATTTTTAAACGTTTATTCGCTTTATATTCTTGTTCAAAGTGTTGGCAATTTTTTTTTCTAACGCAATATTTCATTATTTGAATATCAAATCTTTCAATTAAATCCTTTAATGTAAATTAATTATTTGATTAATTAATTAAAACATTTTCATTATCAAGATAAAATATTTCCAAAAAATGTGGTAAACTGAATAACAGAATAGATACCTATCAAGGTTAAAGGGCGGGATTATCAAAGTACGAAAGTATACCTGAGAAGTCTAGATGGCAATTTTATTTCTGCAAGCAGGTAAATGGATCAAATAAAAAGCTTTGTTTGAACAATGAAAACGTCCTTTTCCAGTATGACATTAGAAAATCCCAACAATATCAATGCATGTCATAAATCATAGAAGGGACAGGAGGAAATAATTTATAACCCATTTTTAAGTGAAAGGTGAACTTTTAGACTTCAATTGGATTAGAAAAGAGATTTGTTTGTGAACCCTTTTTAATAAAAAATAAAATAAAGAGTGCACAATTTATGACCACCTTTTTAATTTTGGGTTTCGTTAGAAAACACTTCATTGGAAAATCTGTAATATCAAATAAGAACAAATATTAAATTTTAAAATCTTTACAATTAAAATAATCTGTACTTGCATACGAAGAAAAATATCTTAGAATACAGAGGCTTTTTAGTAGAGCATTTTAACTAAATAATAATTAATTAAAATTTAATTGAACATTAAATTAAAGAAATGGTTAGAAAAAACAATAAGCAGTAATTAAGTTTTATACTACAATAGGGTAAATTACAAAGAAAGAAAGAAAAACCTTGCACTTCTGTATGTGTATGTATATTTCAATATATTACTTTATTTCAATTAATTATTCTTTTAATATAAGGTCACGAGTGGGATTCGAACCCACGACATTTGGCTCAATTTTATACTATGTGAGCCTCTCTGTTAAATAATGCTGGGAGACACCACCTATAAGGAAAAAGTCTTCCCGGTGTAGGTGCCTTTCCCGGGATATTAAGATTTTAATGTGCAAATGGAGTAAAATAAAAGGGAATTTCAAAAATAAATTGTATTAACCTCTGGGAACTTCAACTTCAAAATAAGGAAAATATCCATCAATACAATAAATATAAAAATAAAACCAAATAGATTAAAATTATTTTAATTCACAGCACTTTTTCTCTAAGTTCTTGGTCGAGATGAAAAAGCAAGTGCAGGATTGGAACCCATGACCTTCGGCTAGATGCATTGATAGTAAATTAATTAAAATAATTAATAGGACAATTATGACTATGAAAGATATATGGCTTAAAATTATTGTGTGTTCCTTAGTGACCTGTTGTTTCATAATTTGGTGAAGCCATGAGGAGTGGTCAAGAATGAGGTACTCTTCAGGGCGTAAAACTTACGAAAGATGATGGAATTGCTCTATGCAGCTTTTGCTGCGTGGTCAGCTAGCTCATTTCCCTTAATCCCAACTTGAATTAGTATCCGGGTGAACGAAACAGAAAAGCCATTTAAATTTTTTTTTTTTTTTTAATTTTGACAAATGTTCTGAACTAACGAATTTTTGTGAGTACAGATTCTGAATATAATTCTTTAATAGTTAAATATAATTATTTCATGGTGACTGATAGAGGGATCATTTAAAGCATTTAAAATGGCAAATGTTTCTGCATTGTACAGACTGAAAAGTGAGAGGAAGCAAAAAAAAGGAGAGCAAATAGTACCCTTGTGGCACACCTGCAAGTACTTTTCCCACCTCGGAAATCTCTGAACCCTGGTTTTACCTGGCAAAAAATCTCGTTAAGATATGAAGATAGTCACAATTGACCCAATGACTATCTCACTATCTCAAAGGTTCAAAGACGATTTGTGGGGTAGAGCTACCCACCACCCGCGCGGGCTGCCGACCCAAACGCTCAACATGTTATTCCACTATTCTAGTATATTTACTTCTTTTATTTATATATCCACTTATTTATTGTTCCCTTTTTCCTTCCCTCCTTCTTTCTTTTAACATATTTTATTAGCCTAAAAAAGTGAAAAAGAGAAGGATAAACTGCTAATATTCTGTCAAGTTGTTTTGCTGATTTGAGAAAATTAATCAAATTATGTATACTATCGTGATTATGGCCTAGTATTTTTTGGATGCTTATAGGTAAGGAATACAGAAGTGTGCATGACGTTTATGTTTGATTGTTATGATCTGATTGCACATTCTGCAAATTACTTATAAACTTTTAACTTATAAACTGCATTTATATAATCCTTTGGGTCGTCCCTGATTTGAAGGCCTATAAAGCTGTTTCTTTTGCAGCTTTATCGGCCAAACAGTCTCCCCTGCAGTTGGAGTTTACCTCCTGCACATTGGCATCATCTGAATAGGGGTATTCCAAAGAATGTAAGGCAGAATCTAAATCAGAGAAAATTACGTAGGTACTATCGGAACGCATGAAATTTACAGACTTGTGTATTGCTAGTAGCTCGGCGCTATAGTTACTACAGAAATGATTGTATAATTAGATAATAAGTCCGGGGTAAAAATAATTCTATTTTTTATATATTTTTATATATCCCTCATGCCACATTTTGCTGAAGGTCTGATAAACATCTAGAAACACTACAGTTTTTCTGTTTCTATATTTACACATTTTTTTAATTGGATTAATTCTGTGAAATATATTATTAAAACATAGTAAAAGAATTTTTTTATGGTCATATCGATTTGTGACGAGTCGATTTATCGGTTCTAGCAGGGAAATTTCACGTCTCTCTCGCGTTCAGTTGGCCAACCTGCCATTGGGGTAAATACGTGCGGTGAGTGTGCTCGGCCATATTTGCGTCTTGTGAACTGTAAAGGAGTGCGAGTGAAGTCGGTTTTGTCTGCAGCGTGACGGCACATCGTGAAAACTGCTCGGAAGGAACCGAGCCAACCCGTAAACCGGCGGATCAAAAAACGTTTTCAATACTCGAACTACGGCAGTCATGATGGTCGACAAGGTGGACATGAGCCTTGACGACATAATCAAGCAGAACAAGCAGTTCAAGTTTCCGAGCAAACGAGGACGCGGAGGCGGTGCTACCCCGAGAAAAGGAGGCTTCCAGAGGCGCGGGGCTTCGAAACCGGCCGTTCGAGGAGGCGGCGTTCAAAAGAAACGAGTCGGCTACGGGCGCGTCAAAGTCCCTGCCTTCACGAGGGTAATTTACTTTTTATTATCTTATTTATTTATTTCAAGCCTCTTAATTATTTATCTAGGAACGGAAATTTCTTTCAAATCAAATAACAAAATCCTTGAAGTACCCAGGGTCTATTCTTAAAACTAACCTGAACCCACTCTCCACCAAAATAACTCCACAGATTTAAACCGAAAATGCTAAAAAAAATATTCCTGTCTTTAAAATTCACAATTTGCCAGTTAAAAACAATCAAATAAAGCTAGTTTAAATAATAATAGAAAAAAAAAAATTCCGGTATATCATTTCCAACAGTCGAATTTTAAGGTTATTAAGCCCATAAGTTTTTCTTTTTCTCCCCTTTGTTCAACACCACCCGTTAAGGAAATCTTGAGTTTAATTGTAAAAGCTTGAAATTATCAAATTGCATCACATGTCTTGGTTAAATTTATTCGCTGTACTGGTGGGCTTTGGTTGGTAACATTTTCAACGGAAATATTTACCGGCTGCCGGTCCCGCCTGTTTTCACATTTTTACTTAGCGTTTATCGATAAACTGTTTATTGTTTTTCTATCAGATTACCAGGCTTGTTGAAAAAAAATCAACTCGACTTTGTTGTATTACAGTGTTTTTTGTTTTACCCGGCAAAGTATTAACAAAACTATATTTTGGGCACTTCAACCAATCAAATTTATCTTTTCTTTCTACTTTTTAGTATTTCTCAATATAAACGAGATTTAAATTGTTTCTTGGACAGTCCTCGGGACATATTACAAATGATCAAACGCAAATTTTTACTACATATTACGTATTGTAATGTATAAATACATATTGTGAGTACTTTTCAGTATCAGTGTGATTAGAATTGCCAGTTTGGTCAAAAAGCATTCAAATATTGGATATTTTAAATAATATGGTGACCAGCGACCAAGTGGTTAGACCCTCTTATTTGGATTTGCCGTACTAGTGATCCTGAGTTTGAATCCAGACTTAGCATTGCTATTTTGCTTCAACCTTTTGTATGTGACTCCCAACAGTATAATCAGTCATTAAACACTGAAAAAAAAAAAAAACACACGTAAAAATGCTATATTGGTAAACCATAACTAAAGAAGATTAAAGTTGCATGCGATAAGCATACCATACATATCTACACCTGCAGCATCAGTGTTTGCTATCATGGCGATACTTTATATTAAGAATAAAAATTCATCATCTTACTTGTTATTAGTATGTCTTATCTTTAGCATCCCACAAAAGTCGGTAGTTGTGATATTTAGATAATTTGAATGCAATCTTCCTGGTTCATTCGAAAGCTTGAGCCAAGTTTGTGTTGGCAAGAGAAACAGAGTGCACAGCATTTCAATGCGCACTAAAAAACCGTCAGCCGGTCGGCTTTCCTGAAATATCCTGGCGTCAAAAGCTTCAGAGTCCTGGCCAAGTATCCACAACACATAAAACAGTTGTGTGAGTAATTTTCGTGCAATGGAAACCCAGTTTAAGAATGGGATTAGTTTTAATTTCTAGAGCACTGTTGTTTGGTTGAACAACCCTGAATTACTTTAAATTAATATCACAAATAATCAAACAGGGAAAATTGTACTTCACTATTTTCCTTCAATGTTTGTTAAAAGTAAATTTTTTTGTACAATTTTTCAATATTAATGAAATCTGAATTGCCAAGTTAGTTGAACAACATTGAATATTTGGCGGCTGAATGGTTAGTCTTACTCGTATTTGTTATGCTAACACACTTGGGTTTGAATCCCAGCATAGCCTTTAAACCCTTCTGTATGATAGGAATTACATCTCTTAGTGATATTATTTCTAATTATTACATTATTTTCGGTGTACTCCATGGTTTTTATTGCCAGCAATGTCTGTTAAAAGTAGATTTTGGGACATATTTTCAATATCAAGTGAGGTTTCCATTGTCAAGTTGGTTTAACAGCCTTTGAATGGTGTCCGGCTTGTATTTTTCACATTAATGGTTTGAATCCTGACAGTCCCTTTGTCCACAAACAGTAAGCCCTCCAGGATGTTTACTTTACATATTATTTCAAATCATATGTGTGCATTATTCTCAGTTTACTTCAGCATATTTGTTATTAGGAATCTCAGAAAAGGGGCTGCTTTGGCTAAGTGATTTGAAAGTCTGCTTCAAATTTACCATGCTAACGGTTCTGCATTCAAATCCCAACATATACTATGGCTTTTTAATTGATAATATGTGAAAAAAGAATTGTTTTATCCTCCATCCACGATACTCAACCAGTAGTTTGTGATCAAGCCTATCTAATATGAAAAAAATTACCTTACTTACTGCTATTATTGCAAATAATATGTCTCAATTATTGTTCATGTGTGTGAACCATGTTAGTAGCAAAGTCAGTAAATAGATTTTGGAATTTTTCAGAAATATCAGAGAGGTTGAATTGTCAAGTTGCTTGTACACCCTTTAAATAATAATTATTTATAATAATAAAAGGGCCATGGTGGTTGAATGGTCTGGGCATCTGACTCTTATTTACCAGTTAATGACCTACGTTCAAATCCTGATATTGTCTTGGTAATTATATTTTACCCAGCAATATAAGTTTAATAGTAAAAATTATTAAGCAGTAAGTCTTAAGTCGATTTTAACAATTCCCCCTTCGACTTAATTTTTTTCATTACAAATCAGATGGCCACTCTTTTATTATTATTATTTAATTTAAAAAAAATAATTATACAGGGTGATGGCATTTTATTATGCTACTGAAATTACAATAATATCTGGCTTTAGTTTATTTAATTTAAAGTACTGAATGAGCTTATTTGGAAGTACGTCAGGTTTGAATTCAAGGCATCTGGGCCCCAGGACTAGTCACTAGTATGATAAGTCACTGGATCGGGGCCTTAACCCTTTCACATTATTACATATAAAAACAAAATTTATTTAAAGTGTGAATTTATTATTATTTACATAAATCCTAAACTAAAATTAATTTCTTTAAAATTATTTAAATTTGTTATGTTTAGGGTGGTGGCGGTGGTGATATTAATGGAAGATGGCAACATGATCTTTTCGACAATAATTTTGGACGTAGGACTCTTACGTCAGCGTCAGGCGGTCCTGCAAAGCTTTTGGTCTCCAATCTTGATTATGGTGTATCCAACATAGATATTCAGGTAAATTGGATTGAATTGTTAATGATGCATTTCTTTGTTATAATTTGTTGGCATGGATTTAATTTTTTTTTTTCAGGAATTATTCACCGAATTTGGCACATTGAAATCTGCCACAGTTCATTATGATAAATCTGGTCGTTCATTAGGCACAGCAGATGTTGTTTATGACAGAAAGGCAGATGCCATCAAAGCCATGAAACAGTACAATGGAGTTCCTCTTGATGGTTAATATTTTTCCCCTCATAAATACATTTTTATGTTGGCATTAGACTGTAAAAATGTAATCTGTGATTTTAGGGAGGCCGATGAATATTCAATTAGCCACTTCGGATGTGCCTGTGTTTCAAGGGAGAAACAACGCAATGGTTTTGAGAGCGATGACCCAGAGGCAAAACCCAGCACGAAGCAATAGAACGACAAGAGGTAATTCCCCCTCTAATTCCAAATAGTTAAAATTTAAATTTTTTGTGAAATAACATTTTTTACCTTAAGGTCGAGGGTTCCGGAGAGGAGGCGGAGGCGGAGGTACTGGCAGGGGCGGAAGGAGAGGCACAGGTGCAAACAAACCTCCCACTGCCGAACAACTCGACGCTGAGTTGGACGCATACGTGAACAAAGTTAAATAGAAAACGCTAGTGTTTTTCTAAGAGGGGGTTGTTGTCTTTCCCCTACCGCATTTGATCCTTCCCCCCATTACGGGGTGTTTTTACCAATAAGTTTGTATGACAAAAGAAAAAATAAATATATATTAAATCAGGCAAATTGCCCTAATGAAAAACTAAGGAAGACGTTTATAGAAGTACAAGTGGTGTAAAGTCTGCATTTGAATATTAAAAAGTGTTTGTAACTAGCATTCAATTGTCTTATAATTATTTCTTTTATTTTATTTTCTACTTTGTCCCTGAAACAAATCAATGAAAATTAGAACAGATCAAATCTTTATTAATTTATTTTTTATCTGTCTTCTATAATAATAAAAAATATATATATTAAATGTTAAATAATTCCATCATGCAAATTTTCTAATTCCACCTAGAAAATATGTATTATTGGAATTGTAAAATTATTTGTACCATAGTAAAAAGGAATAATTAGTTATAATTTGGACATAAGTATTTAAATATTATGTTGTAAATAACCGATGTTTGTTGCTGAAGTTTTTCATTGATATAACTTAGTGTATGAAGTGTATAATCCTTGATTTTGTTTTTTCTTCTTTTTATAACTGTACAAAGCACATTCCTCTGCCCTGACATAAAAATTATGTCAAAAGGAATGAGGACAAAAAGACTGCCAATTATATTAGCTCAAAATTAAATTTTTGAAACACTTCACAGTTCAATTGATATTTTAAAGTAGGAGTATGTTATGATTTTTTTTATTTTAAATGTAGAGCCACGTTGTTTAAAATAAACAATTTAATAACAATTTTTTATATTAAAAAATATATTCTTTTTTTTTACTACCCTATATATTATTTATTACAAAAGAAGAATGTATAGTCTTCCCTAAAAACACCAAAATGACTGTTTATTTCTAGCAGATTTAATCTCAATAAAAAGCTTAGATAAAAAGAATAATTAATTGGAAGAATTCATAATCAATTAATGATCGCTATACAAATATGGATTAATTTAATTTAAAAAAAAATTACTTAGCCAATAACTGTGTCTGTTTCACATAAGCCGCTGAGAAATGAATCCTGATTACATTTGAAAATTGGCAAAAATAGGGAAAATTCGAATGGTAGCTGAGCGATAAGGCGAGAGGTTTCCAATGGTATCGAAGTCAGCTTACTGCTCAAGTGGTTAGAGCAGAAGTGTGTTAGCTGAAGGTCATGAGTTCGAATCCCTTTCGTGGCTCATTTTTCATTACAGCCAAAAACCTTAGAAAAGTAAATTATTTCAATTATTCTGCTGATTTTGAAAAGGGGAAAAACATTCAGAACAACTAGAACATAAAATAAAAATAATATAGAAGAGAGAACTTCATGAAAATAATTTAACATTAATAAAAAGAAATTTTCAAGTATAATTCCTAGGAAAGGATTATGTAAGGAATAAACTTATTATCATTTTAGATCAGTCTATCCTTGCAGGGTTGGTCTGCTTCCTGTCTTTGTTCATCATTTCCATTTTTTAAAACAATACACGTTAAAAATGAAAATAATTAATTATGAAAAAGGCTAACTGAAATGATAAATTGAGACTATACACGAGTCTGGTAAAAATAATGACCCTTAAAAATGATACACAGAAGATGGCAAAATTCTGACAGAACACTCCATTGAGTATAGGCAGGCCAGAAGGGTCACTAAGGACCAAATTACTGGTTCATAGCCAGACAGAGAAGTCTCACAAAGTGCCAATCAATTCAAAATATGGTGATATAAACCAATTTCAACAATCATTTGTGTTAATCCATGTTTTATGTCTGTTGAACTAAGTTACCTTTTAAACAAGGGGTTCTGATTGTTGAAAATTAACAAAAATTACTAAGAAAAATAAAATGAAAAATGTGGTACACAGTAATTTTTTTGGTACTCAACGATTTCAGGCTGTTTAGGTGATGTAACAAATCAACCCACTTAGTGATATTAAGCAACCAAATTTTTTTTGTTACTTCTTTATTTTTATACTTTTTTCTCTTTCATGCTTACTTTCTGCCACTCAACTATGCCAAGATCAATAAATCAACATGAGATTCCTGATGTACCAGTATTCTCCGAACTGTTTATATCACCGACCCAGCTCTGAAGAAGGTGAAATGCTGATACATGTTCAACAGACCAACACAATTTGGATAAGGAAGAGCAAAATAATCAGTAGTAACCAAATTATATGTTCATTAATCCCTGACTACAGGACCCAAACCCTTCTGTGGAATAAGAATCCACACTATTAACGATTATCTCAGCCAGAAGGACAAAAAGAAAATAAGGGAACTCTGGAATTCACTTATTGGACGTAATCAATTCAAGAATTTTCTAACCAATTTCGGAAAGAAAGAAATCACGGAATGTGTCATAGGAAGCAGGAATAGACTGCGAATCCTAACAGGACACTGCAGATTAAATGGACATTTAAAGAAAATGGGAGTAAACCAAGATGGCACATGGAGATTCTGCAAAGAAGCAGACGAAACACCAACACATCTATTAACAAACTGCGGAGCAACATTAGCCCGCAGGAGGAAGTGTTTTGGGATGTACAATGTGACCATAGAAGAGCTACAACCAATAAAACCGGGCCTATTAATCAAGTTCCTTGACGAACTAGGACTCACCGATGTGCTTTAAGCAGAGAATGGGGGATACAATAGCTCTTAAAGGGCGCAGTATACACACCCTGAAAACTTTCAATCAATCAATCAATCCCTAACTACACAGAGAAATCTTAGTGTCAATCAATTCAAAATTTGGTCTCACTCTGAGCAAGCATGGAATATAGTGAAATGCTGAAACAGAGGATCAGGGATATATCCAGGGTCATGCTGAGATCCAACCCTAAAAATGGTGAAATACTGGAACACATTTGACCAACACAGCGAGGACTGGCAGACCAAAATTATGAGTAAGAACCAAATTACAGGTCCACCATACAGTAGAGTGTAGTCTCTCACAATTTAAAAATAATAGCCGAATTAGAATGAAAGTATCTTTTAGTAAGAAAGAATGAAGGAAAAACATTCGTCAATTTTAGGAGTAAATGCTAAAAAGCATCATAAGATTTTTAAATTAGCTTCGTATGAGACTTCGTTTACTGTCAGAGACACTGAAGATGGAAAATTGTCAAAACATCTGACACACCAAGCCAGCAGATAGGCAAACCAAGATGATCGCTATGAGCCAAATCTAGAAAAAACTACAACAAAAAAACAGGTGAACAGAAAGTATACTTTACAGCAGGAGTGATATTGGTTCAAAAGAGGTACTTTGAAAAGGTAAGATTGGATTGAAAGTACATGGTGGAAAAAAAAAACAAAGTTCATTAAAATGGTCGCCTAATATTAATATCAGAAAAGAAAATTGGTTTAAAGAAAGAACAATGTTTAATTATAAAATGTCGTGTAATATCAGAAAGGAAGTTTATTGCGGCAAAAAAGCAGTATTTTTTGGAAATACAACTTTTAGAAAAAATAACTTGAACAGAGAAAAGGCTGAAAAAGCGGTATTTTTTTGAAAATACAACTTTTAAGAGAAACACCTATCAGAAAATGTTGATACATTAAATAGACGTCGTTTCCTAATAAAGCTTGCAAACGGTTAAAAGGAAAGAGACATGTTGGCACTTTTTATAAGAATGTAAGGGATAAATAACAAACATTTTAAAAATATTATCTACTTAACATACAGTATATAAAATTTTTTATTTACGTTAATAACACAATGTAGATCCTTTTTAATTCTACTACACAAATTGACTGCATCAGAGAATTTAATTGTTCCAAATGGAATTACAAACATGAGAAACTGTTAGACTTCTGATGATTGTTTATAGAAAATTGCCTGTAGATAGAAAACTAATGCTCTTCAATGTTTATGAACTTACAACTAAATGACTTTATCCATTAGAATTCCTTTGTTTCGTGAAGCGTTAAAGACGAAGGGAAAACACTAAGCACTTGAAAATAATATAAAAATTATAAATAATTTATAAATTAGCATTAGTCAGTGACAATATAATAAGAACTTCAATCCTGACAAAAATCTATTTACAATTCATTTTCTACAGAATAAATAAAAATATAAATAACTTTTGGTTTACCATTTAATCTTTTTTTTCTTTTGTTTAAATTTTGACCGTTCTAAAAAAAAAAATGTGCTTTTGTTATAAAAATTAAACACTGATTGCACTTATTTACAATTACAATATGAAAAAACACCTAAATTCAGTTCTTGTTTCTTCTCCACCTCGTCGTGTTAAATTTTGTACTTCTCATAATCTCTTAAGATTTCTCTTCTTGTCCTTTAGTATTTTCTTCTTTTCTGCGGCTATCTTTTTATCCCCTGCATGTTTTTTCGCAATCGGTCCATCTGAGCATGATTCAAGCCCCATACTTTTTGTCGTCTTTTGAGACTGAAAATAAAAATTCATTATAATCTGATATGTTCAGTGGAAACAATTCATTAAAAAAAATTTTCCTAAAACAAATAACGCATCTCACCAGCGCATGGATTTCTGTCATCATTTTTGCCCTTTGAGAATAATCATCATAGTGTTCCAATAGAAGCCTACCTGCTTCTTCATTCAAGGCTGATTCAGCATTAGGGACTATCAGAAGGCATTTAATTGTCTGGACAAAAAAACATGAATAAATTCAACACACCATTTATTATTGTCATACATATAATTTGTTTGTTAAAAACAATCTCTTACCAACAGTATGTGTTTAATCCCGAGATCAGATTTCCAGTCTTTTTTCAATGTGTTAACGCAAATCTCACCATTTTTCGCTACGTTAGGATGGAATATTTTCGTTATGAAAAACGCTTTAGGGGGAACTTGAGGGAAATCTTTCCCTAAGCACAATTTCACCTTAAAGACTCCTCCTGCATAAGGTGTACCAGCTAGAAATAATGAAAAACCAAATTTATGTCAACACATTGTTAATACAGCTTACTTAAAAATAAATAAATAAAAAAATGAAAAAACATTGTTTGACTGATAACTTTCAACTTTTTTCTATGATCCACTAACTAAGGACAGGAAAACGAAAATATTGGAAACAACCCAATTGCGGTTCATCGATCTGTAGACAGCAGCTAAGATTATTTGAAAGGTTTTTGTCTGACTCAAATTGTCAGATGAGAGTTTAAATTTTTGCTGGAAGAAATGTTTGTAGTGTTTAATTAAGCATGCAGGTGTCCTGTTTTTAGATGGCTCAGCTGAATTTATCTTCAACCAATGAAACGTAAAAAAGAAAAAAATAATCAATTTAAAATCCAATTGCATCGTTGTTTTCAGTGTAAAACATCCTTTAAAATGATGTGTCAGGATGTACGGTCGAGTTTAGAAATGTGAAGTTGAACTGGGCCTGACGCAGTACCCTGAATACTTTTTCTCCAAAAAAGTAAAAAATTGAAAGTAAGACTAAAAAGCAAAGAAACATGTTGGTATACATTTCAAGGCAAATCCTGCCTCCTTCGTCTCGTGTACTTCCGATAACCTGGCCAAAGAGGAAGTTTCTGGTTGTCCCAGTTTCTTTCTGCTTTCTTGGTTGTAGTGAGGTTAAATTTCAAAATTTTGAGATTCATAACTTCATCACGCACAAGGAAAAAAATTGCTACCCAGTAGAGTTCTTGTTCTTTTCTTTAGTTTGTAACAGAAGAGGTCGTATCAATATTTTCCACTGAGTGTTGATTTATTTTAAATTTAATTGATTTAAAACTAGATTTAGACCTAATACAGGTTTTGATCTACATATCTTACACACACGCATGCATGTATGCACGCGCGTGCATGCACACACACACACACTTCTAGTTTATCTGCTGATTTTGTATTATTTTATTGATTTTAATTTTTTGTTATTTTTAGCTGCTCGACTATCTGATTTTATGGTTATTTTATTAAGAAGCATTGTAATGAAGTCTATGAAACAGAGATGTAGCTTGATTGTCTCTGATGTCAGCTGGATGCACTTCATCATCTTCAGTGACCGTTTGTTATTTTTTTACAATTGGCAAGGGCACAAATGGAACACATTACTTTAGATGCTAAATTCTGAAACGCAGGAGATAATAAACCTGGCTTGTGAATCCTATGCTGAATTGGAATGTGAATCTTAATTCCTTTATTACCCAGGAGTAAAACTGAAAAAATAAATAAAAATAAAATCAGCTTGACACAAAGCATTACACCACAGCCTGTTCATTTATGGTTTTAGACTGGTGGTATACCAAACATGAAGTTTTTGATTCAACCTATCTTTAACTTGAGTATAGATAATTCAATAATTTCATGAAAATTTTTCAATTTGAACATAACAAAACTGGAAAAACAAAACTTTAACTATCTAAATCATCATATATTTTAAAAGTTTACTTAAAGAAATACTGGGAAAATATTTTGTTTGCTTTTTTAAAGTATTATTTATAAGATGAATAATTTTCCTGACGAGATCGTGGTGCCAAAGCCACGCTCAGAAATTGACCTTGGCGCGTTTCAGTTTACTCTGTAACAAAAGGATTTCTAAAATTGTTTATAGTCTTTATCTTTGAATTCACTCATTTGAATATTTCATGTTGTTTAGATCCCACGTTGTTCAGAATAGCTGAATTGCAAAACTAAATTAGATTTGCTAAATAATTACTCATTACCTGGGTCCCAGGACCCACAGTCGTATAGGAAAATGAAGAAGCAGGTCCCTTGCAAGAAAAGGGACTGATACATTGCTGATAGCTCTTGAACCCTCTGTGGATAATGATTCACACTATCAATGAGTATCTAAGACAGACAGGCTGGCAGTGAAATTCAATCAGTAGACAGACAATCCAAGAACTTCCTAGCGAGTTTTGGAAGGCAGTAGGAAAAACGTCCTAACAGGATTCTTAAAAGGACGCTGTAAACTGAATGAACATTTGAGAAGAATACATGCAGATTCTGCAAGGAAGCAGAAGAGACACACCATTAACAAATTGGTGTTACATTTGCCTGCAATGTAATCGTAGAACAAATTCAACTACTGAAACAGGCCAAATATATTCCTTGATGAACTAGGACTCACTGGTGTGCTACAGGCACAGAGGATTAAAGTCCTCTAAGTATATTACACACCCCGAGCACTACATTGGCATCTATAGTTTTTATTTGTGAGTTTGTTCATTGGAATGGATATATTAAATGATAGTATCATTTTATATATCTGACATTTGACCGTTTCCGTCATTTCAGTGTGCTATATCTTCTGTCTGCTTTGTAGGACATGTTTCATGCATGTAATGCTACCCTCCCCCCAAAACTGTATTGATGTTATGCATGGTTCGGGCCACACTTCGTGCAAGTTTAAATTCGTACAAATAAATTTGGCAAAAACTAATTTGAAAATATTTAATTTCGCAGGCCTTCAGTCATACAAAATTCAATAATCAATTCATTTTTCTTTTGTTCGATAGCTAAAGTGGTAAGAATAGAGGGTAACAAGTCAAAGGACGTGGGCTCAAATCCTGTTCGTCATACTAGCTTTTTCATCTCAACCAAAAACCTTAGATAAAAAGAATATTTAATTAGAATAATTAATATGATCAATTATGACCACTAAGCAAATATGTATTTATTATAATCCATAAATTAGACTTAAGTATTTAGCTTTGTTTACACAAGCATCTGTGAAAATAGAACTAATTTTCAAAACCTGCATTAATTTGGAACCAACCTAATGCATAAACAAGTTCATTTTGCTTTGTATTATTATTATTAATTTTTAAGGGTGTTTTGACTGCTATTTCACACCCTAATATCCCAAACCTTCTATTTTAGTTTAGCCTATATCCCTTCTGAGTGCTATAAAGCTCAGACTCCAAACTCACTCGTAAACTAATTTATCCTATTGCCATCCAAGCTTTAATTTATCCTTTTAAAATTCTTAATTTGGAAAGCCAAATGTATGTAAAAATCCAATTTTAAATTGCATGTAATTTTTTTTTAATTAGAATTTTAAATTTTTGTTCCATAATTTAAACATTTCCCATAGGCATTTTACATTCTATTTTTTTTTTAAACAAGTTATTATAAATGTGTGATGTTTAATGACCGACAGTCAATGATTATTTGGAGATCATGAGATGCGGTCTGGTGGTTCTAGATTCACCAAATCTTTATCGTGTCAATGTTTCAATTTTTAGAGATCATCTTCAAGGCATGGAATATATATACAAACATTGTTTAAATTTTACAAATACATGTAAGATGGGAAAAAATGAATTTATACAATGCTAGAAATTCATTTTTTTTTTTACATCCTACATGTATTTGTAAAATTTAAACAATGTTTATAAATCCCAACCCCTGAAGATGATCTCAATGACGATCAAAGTAGGGATGATAAAGAAAATGTTTTTCCAAAATCCACGTCACACTAGACCGCACCACAATCTCCAAATAATCATCATTATAAAGAAGAGTAATTTATTTTGGCAACAACTGCAGCAGATGAATTTTTCTATACGTGCTGTAATGCTTATATCAATTTTTTTTTAATCATGTATACCAGGACTGGAGGAGTTCCCCCTGAGCACTACAGCTGTTTACTACAGTTTGTTGCGCTATATTTCTGGTTCCATTTTCGGGGGGCTCATAGCACATGAGTAAATTTGAGCCTCCAGTGTTCCAATCAGTGTTCCAATGATCTTCCATAGAAGAAACTCATTTTTTGAAGAGGGTTAGGTCCAAATTCAAGGCGACTGAGATCCAATCCCATCTCAGACATTCCATTGACAAGTGCCATGTCAATTTTTCTCAGGCATCTGAATAAAAAGTGCAGATGCAACGGTGGGAACCGAACCCACATCTAGCCGATAATCTGATGCCTTTCAGCTACCACGGCCCTCATATTTGTTATATATGCACTTATTTATGAAAAAATTATGCCTAAATATCTACATAAAATTAATTCTTTTTTGAAAGATTAGACTTGTTATTCTACAAACTTGAAAAACTAAAATAATGTACACAACCAATACTTGCTAGTCCTTTATTCACTACAAATATTGCTTAGGAAACTTCATAAATGATCTAAATCCAAGCTGCAGGTAAAGTTAAATTTGCTTACATTGCAACTACCTTCACTGTTGTTAATGCGATAAAATGAAGGTCTAGTAAAGAAGAAATAAGATAATAAGACGCTGAAGTAAGGATTGTTTGACAAACTCACCCGGGCCTTCGATGTAAGCTTGAATATCCGATATATCCTCATCGTTTACACAGATTTTAATACCCTCAGGAGGCTCAGATATAAGGTCGTGGAGCTCTTTCGTTACTTGTCTGATTATTTGAGGTGAAAGGTTTTCTACATTAGACATCTGAAAAAGGGTAGTTTAAAGTAAGAATAAATGCGTAAACAAGAATGCATTTGAGCCAAATTAAAGTATTTGTCGAGGTGGATTGAAGAGATAACCTATATTCTTTCACCTGAATAGGACGTGGGAGAAGAAAAGTGACTTACTGTATGCCAAAATGTTCGAGGTGAGAGGGATCCTTCGTCAGTAGAGTCGAGAACCTAGAAGAATCAGAGAGAGGAACGCACCACCGATCTGCAATGAAGAAAAAGGGCCAGCCTGTAGAGTAATGAGTATTTTGAAAATCAACCAATGGGCGACTTTTGAAATGAGCGAGGGGAGGAGTCGAAACGAGTCGATGCGATACAGGTCTTGAATGAGGAATCGATTTTTGAAAAATACGTTGACCTGTTCAAAAGAGAGTTTTGCTCCATTTTTCCTTAAAGTTTAAACGTTGCCAGTTTGCCACTTGCAATTGTATACGAAGGAGACGATAACTTATCTGAGTTATGTTAGCATTTAAAAATGACAAAAATAGAGTTAAAACGTCTTTTTTTAAAGGTTTTACGCAAAAATGTAAAATACAAATATAATGCATCATACCAGGTATTAATCTATGTTTAGGGTCCTATTTTGTAAAACAAATTACATCAAAAACCCATTTTTTAAAAATAAACAATAAAAGTTTAGAAAAGTAAGGCGAGAAAATATATATAATACAATGTGTAGTATTTACTGATCGTTAATTAATGATTGTTTGGAGATTGTGAGATGCTGCCTTGTGTGATGTAGGTTCAGGAAACAAAATTTCTTTATTTCAATCTTTTTTTAGATCATCTTCTGGGCCTGGGATTTACAAACATTAATTAAAGTATTTGTACTCACTCAAAGTGTAACTAACTATATTGTTCTGCAGTTATAGGTTCGATTTTCATCGTCACCTCAGGACTTTTTTTCTTACGCCTAAGGAGTCTGGTGGCTGCAATTGAAAGAAATTGACATGATGCTCATCAACCGAAGGTCTCGGGTAGGATCAGATCTCAGCGATCTTGAATTTGGTCCCAAAGCACTTCAAAAATGAGTTTCTTCAATGAAAGAACCCTGACACACCGGCGGCTCAATTCACTCGAGTGTTGCGAGCTCTCAAAAAAATGGAGAAGTACAATAAACTGTACAACTGCAGGGAAAAAAATTAAAAACTATATTATAGTAATATGAATAAGTAATTTAATATTTATTTAATTATTATACTAATATACATGACGCATCTGTACAAAAAACACACATTTTGAGTGAGTGAAATATTTCTACTTTGTGTACATCGTTGTATAAATTCATTTTCACATCTTACAATCTAAACAATGTTTTTAAATACCAGGCCCTGAAGATGATCTAAATCAAGATAGAAACATTGGCACGATAAAGAAAATGTTTTTCTCAACTTATATCACACAAGACTGCATTTCATGATCTCCAAATAACAATAACTTATATCTAACATTAATAAAGAATAAAACACTATACTAGTAATCAATAAAAATACAATAAAATCCTTATAAATAAGCAACATAAAGATTTAATAAAACACACTGTATATATAATTATAATGACTAGGAATTATAATATGTTTATATATAATAAGCATAAATATATAATAATTTTTTAGCTTTTTTGACTAGATAAAATTATGCTTTAAGGAACTGACATTTTAATTAGGAAACAGAAGTGTCAAGTACAAATCAACAGCATTGCATATGTACTTACATTCTATCATCAATGTAGTGAAAAATTTGTTCCTTTATATTCAATAAAAAATATTTTCTGATTTCTGAGGTAGCAAGGAGGTACATAAAGTTGGAGCTTACCAAGGATTTTTGGGGAATCTATACAATTATTAATTAATTTGAAAATAAAAATAATCTCGAAATATTTTCTCCTGCAGCTAAGATCAGAAATATTAAAGTAAGATTTAATGGGAGCATGAGAGGATTTATCATTGTGACAGTTTAATTGGAAATATAATGTACGAAGGAATTTATTCTGAACAGTTTGATGAAGATTTGATATCATGTGGAATCCTGTTGATTGAGATATCAAGCAGCACAGGTCAAAAAAGTGAATTATGTAGATGGACATAGCAAGAAGGATTTTTGAACTGATAGGTGCTTTGGATGATGAAGCCAAGCATTTTAAATGAGCAATATTTGCTTTATTGTAAATGTAGCTTAAAAGTAAGATTACCATCAAAGATGACGCCAAGATCTCTAATACATGTTACTCTGTTCAACAAGCTGTGATTAATGGTGGAAGTGTGGAAATAGAAAAAAAAAGAAGATATAATTTCCTGCTGGTCCATCAGTGGTACAGTTACTCGATATTTGAAACCCAAAGGACTTCAAAAATAATTTAAATTATCAAAAATAAAGAAAAAGAACAGTTGATAGAATTTTTTTACAGTTAAGTTGTACATATATAAAACAAAAAATAATGAAAAAGTGGAAATAAATCAACTGTAAAAGTGAACTTTGTTATCACTAAAACTATTACAACATTGCATTATTAAAACAATTTTGAAGCGGGTTTTGTTTCAATGTTGCTTGGGGTCCTTTGTTTAAATGATTGTTCAAAGTGACCAGTGTGAGAGCACATTGACGAACCACTGATGGCAGAACATAACAAACTAGAGAAATAGAAATTGAAAGAAATATAAGAAAGAAAGAAATTCAAATTATAGATTGGAAATGGCTCCATTTTGATCTATTAGAAGCTAGAAGCTTTTTCTCCCCTTTTACACACAACAATTCTCTATTCAAATTTATGAGCGTATCAAAATACATAGAATTTTTCAATTTACCAGATAATCTTGACCTTAATAAATGCCTTAGCTCTTTTACGGTGTAAACACATATCCTAATATACAAATTCAGAATGCCTTTTAAGCCAGAAAAGCTAAAAGGTTTTTTTTTTTATTACTGTATCTACATAGATATGGTTGAGAGGTGGAAGAGCAATATGTACTAAAAAGACATTGATAAATGCCTCAACTTGAAATTTATCTCTGGTTTCAGTATAATGTCTAGTTTATATTCTGTAGAACAATATTTGTTTTTTGGTTAAGAAAATCAGGTTACTAGTTCAATGAAGGCTAGTTATTGCGAAACATTAAAAATATTCTACAATGGCACCTATTATAAAAATCAATACAAATGATATTTGTAACATTCATGTTAAAGAAATATTGCAAATTTTGAGTGTCCAATATACAACCCTCTAAGAAGCCATTTGTACATACGCACAATTTAATTAGAAATTATAGAAAATATATTATGCTTTGGTGCAAACCAATAAAAAACAAATTATTTATTTCTACTTTTTTCTGGGGTTTTAAGGTGATAGCGATTGTATTACGAGAATGTGCGTACTATTGTAGTACTACTGCTACAGTAACTGTTTTTAGTAATATGTGTAGTTATTGATAATAATTAAAAGTAATAATTATATATCTATTTAAGCTAAATCATTCTATTAATATGGTCAAGTCCAATTTATTATGTTTGTTTCCAGTTGCTTATTTATGTATTTTGCCTTTTCAAAATGTCAAGATCTTGTATTTCAAAATATGTTTTAAATTGTTACGATAAATAACATTACCCTGTTGTATATGTCATACTATAATACAAAAAAAAAAATGCTAAAGTCATTTTCATAATGCAAGGTCCAAAAATTCTTTCTTTTCTTATTATAAAGTTATATTTTTTAAATTTTATGTCAATTCACTATAAGGATTTTAACTTTGTTTCATGGTATATTTTACAACATGTAATGCTTGTTTAAAGAGAATGATTTTTTTTGTACATATTTAAACTTTTGTAGGAGAAAGCATAATAGAAAACCAAAAAATGTATCTAATTGTTTGTAGCCAAAACTGAGAGTTCATAATTAAAAGAAAATGTAATTTGTTTCATTGTTGACTTGTGCTTTTGAATTTTCGCTCCTTTACATATGTTAGAACTTTTCGTCCAGGAATTACAAGCCACGATGTTTTAGAAACACAGATCAAATTTACAAAAAAAATAGGCAAAATCCGAGGAATAGAAATGAACGAAATTTGTTCAAAAGTTATCAAAATTGTCTGAAGGCGTTTTTTTTTTAAAAAAGACATCTGTAAATTCCGTAGTCACTTTTTTTGCGCGTTAACCTATGACAATTTAGTCAACAGAGGGAATGTTTGTACCTGTCTGGAAAGTAATGATTGCCCTCTTTTGAACAAATTCCCCAATTTAACGGTTGTTTATCGGGTTACATTTCAAGATTTAACTTATCCGACTCGGAAAAGCCGATTGCACCTCACTCGAACATTTATTTTTTGTAAGCTTGAAAATATTCTTTAAAAAAACCGACCCGTCTGGAGTGTTGAAAATACACATTCGACAATGACAGAAATCAACTCGCTACCGTCGTTGTTGGAAGCCGTAAGTATCTGAAAGGATTTTATTTAAAAAAAAGCCTTATCAAAATTTTTTCTTTTGAACTTTTCAGGACACTTACTCAAAGAGGATCAAACGGGCCCTCGACAACTGGAGGGAGTTCACTCTTTTTGCTAATTCGGTACTTCTCTGGAGGAAAACAGCTTACCCATGGGCGATATTTGCAGTCATTTCTTTTCTCTTCATGTAAGATTATCGCATATTCTATTTTTAAGCTAAGTCGAACAAGTTTTAAAAACCGATACTCATGATTATTTTATATGCATTTAAAAATGCATATCGAGCGCGGTAAGCATTTTTCTTTGAAATCTGACATGTCAGTTTGGTTTTGAATATCTCTATCAAGATTTATGCAGGTGATCACTTCATTTGTGAGTATACAAAGCAAGAGAGACAATATCATTGTTATATGTATAAAGACAAGGTCCTTGCCAGATTCTAAAAGTTCCAATTGTTTTTTTTTTATTCTTTTTGGTAAAAAATGGAAATAATCTCTATTGAATTGATTTAAAAAACATGTCGATTGATTAAGATGGCTAATTTTAATATTAGCGTTTCCACCAACAACTTAAATGTAACTTTTTAGAAATGGTTTACATACAACCAATACAACACACAATAAATACAGCATCGGTTAAAGAACATGTAAACTCAGTTGGAGCTACACTAATATCATAAATCAAAAACATACGTAGGCCGGGGGGTCAAGTGGCCACAGTGGTTTAGGCATTTGCAAGGTGCTCATCACTGTAAGGTAAAAGTTAAGGGTTGGAAAGCATGGCTGCTGGATTTGAATCCAACATACTTAAAAATTCACTAATTTTGTGCTCTGCTTGACCAATTAATATTTTACAATTAATTAAGGTTTTTAGTTGAGATAAAAAAGTCAATGGCTCAAGTAGTTGAGCAGCTGTGTATCTAGCCAAAGATCGTGTGTTCGAATCCCGCTCGTGCCATTGACATTTTTTATCTCAACTAAAAACCTTAATTAGTTGTAATACTTACAAATGCTTCTTTTTTTTCCTCCCCTCCCTTCAAAAATATCGGCACCCTGAAGAAATATATAATTTTATAAGCAATATAAAATAGTAGAAACGCTAATATTAAAATTAAACCCTTTAGTCAATCAACTAATTTTTTAAAATAATGCAAAAAGTACCAGGTTCCCCCATACCAAGTTATATAATAAATTACATATAAATAATGTAAGTCTAAGTAGTCTAGTAAGTAATCTCTATTGCTCCCAATTACATTCTCCCAAAAAGAATCAAAATTCTTATTTTTAGAAGTGATAAAACGAAGTCAACTCACATTGTGTGCAAATTAGGGCTCTACAAAATTTAGGGTATTCCCAACTTATTTTATTTTATTATCTTTCAGTTTAAACAATTGCCGACATATAACCCCCTCACAATAATGGAAGGAGGTATGATGTCTCCAATCAAACTAATTATTAAAGATTATTAATATAAACTATGAGAACAGAATTAAATAAAATGAGGTACAATGTTAGTAGTTGTAATTATAAAGAGATTTAAATATTTATAAAGAGCAAAATGAAAAATTCATATAATAACATCTAGCACTGCAAGCAATCAAAACTTCTTTTATTCTAATAAAATTAATAATGTCAAATTAAAAGAAAATATTAATAGTTATGTACAAAAAAAAAAAATAAAAAAAAATATGGAGAGTATATGCCAAAAAATGGCCAGAAAAAAAGGAATGCTTCTGCAGGCCTCACACCATGTTGTCTACTCGTTGCACTAATGATTGGCACCACTCAACATGCCAATATAACAGAACTCCATCTAAACTAGTCCTAACTATTTAATATTATTATACGCAAAAATCCACTCGAGATTTCAGCAAATTATTAAATCAAAAATAACTTTTTAACAAAAAATTAAAAGAATTCCTGATTGCCACTAACAGTTTGCATTTCAAAAATTTTCTACCCAAGGTTGAGAGCTCAGAAAAGGTGGTAATCTGTCGGTGACAGGTTCGAAGACTAAAAGGTATGATAGTTTCCATTCCAATAACAATTAATTTTTACTTCGTTCTACCTTGTGGAACAAAGTTCAGCAAATACAAGCTACCCAAAGGTACTTCCTCACAATCCTCAGTTTTATCAGTATTTTAGACAGTGTAAAAGTAAAGCAATTAATAAATTCTTGTCATACAGGGCTTAACATCCAACTACTTGTGGGTGTCACATACGATGGCCCAAACCACTTTACAATTTTCCCTATTAAAGTGTTATGACATTTGGAGGTATATTATGAATTTGTATGTGACTAATCATGAAAGATAGTGATTATTAATCTTGTAATTTTTCACTCTTGCCACTGATATTGGATTAATACTGAGGGTATTACGATCTTTGCATGAATCCCCTTCACACAAAGCAAACTCGTTTCCTTATGAGTGTAAAATAAAAATATAAAAAAATATTTATGTTACAAACTTGAACAAATTAATCGGAAAAGACAAAAATTGAGACCTGATCCTGAATAAATTAAAACAAAACCTTAAAAAAAATTCAGATTTGAAAAAAAATCTGATACATATGCAACTAACTCCTTGTCCTTTAGATAAAAAAGAACAGGTGCCTTCAAACAAATTGAAAGTCCTTCCTCATCCTTTGGTAGCTCAGCACTCCCCGAGCCTACAGTAGGGATATCCTTTGAGCTTTGAAAATATTGTTATAAGGGTTATTTTTGTCATAAACATTTTACTGCCACTTCAAATAAGTAAATAAATCGTAAACAATGATTATTGAAAAACATTTTATCTTAGAACCAACCACCAACTATCTTAGAAAACGTTGGCAACCGAATAATTCTGATTTTTAAAGTTTGAAATGTAAAATTTGAGAATTTGGATTTGAAAATTTGCTTGTTTTTTTTATCAATTGCAGGGAACTTGCCTATTACGATCCTTCATTCCTAACTATGATTAGTTTGGTTTTCCTCTTTTTTAACCTGTTGGACTATTTTGGACCACTCGTCATCTCAACAATTTGGAAACAAGAGAATTGGTCTGCCGCCAAAGAAAGAGAGTTGGAAGATATATGCAAATCGCTCGCTCATTGCTATTTATCATTTAAACACTCATGGAATTCACTTATGGAAATTAAAACAAAGAAACCTAACTTGGTAAAAAAATATTTTAAATTTTAATTACAAGTATGTGGTGTTTAGTGACTTAGTCAATGATTATTCGTAGACTGAGATGCGGTCTGGTGTGATGTGGTTTTATAAAAGCATTTTGTTTATTGTGCCAACATTTTGATCTTTATTGAATCCTGAAGATGATCTCAAAAATATTGAAACGTGGCACAATAAACAAGTGTTTCTAAAATCTACGTCAGAATAAACCGCATCTCACAATCTTCAAATAATCTTTTAATTACAAGTATTTTATCCATTGATTTAAATTTTTGTTTGTTTTTTAAGTACTATCCTTCGGCCTTTCTTTCATCATGCATGCTGGCTTGGATTGGAAACTATGTAAATAATCTTTTCCTGACGTATCTCCTAGGTAAAGTATTTCAAGCTGTATAAATTCTCTGTATAATTTTACATAAGTTAATTTAAAACAAAAATATTTCAGTTCTTTTTGTTTTAATGCTCCCGGCTCTTTCTCACTATGGGCTGATCCACAAATACTACAACATGGGACTCACCTATGCCATGAATTCTCTCAAAGGTTATTCAGGAGCGAAATCGAAAATTCAGTGAGCGCCGGCGACAAATGTGACAAGTTGGCGAGACTTTATAGGGGGGGAAAAGAAAGGAGTATAATGGGGATATGATTTTTATCATTTTGCATAGCAGTATTAGGTTGATGTGAAAAAAAAAATCTGGAAAAACATAAAAAAAATCCACCAAAAAATTTTTTCTTTCTTTTATCATGACAGGTATTTTTTTACTTATAAAGCCACAGTTTCCTACATAACCGAACATAATATTGTTCATTAAAAAAAAAGACTTATGAAGAACATTGCCAAATATTTGTGATTTGTTTTATTATTTGTTGGAAGTGATGGATTTTGATACGATCATAGGCTGTGTTCATTGTTTTCAGCAATCTTTAATTTTTCTAAAAACAGTCATGATCAACATTATTGTACGATATTAAAAATAGGTTTTATTGTTTATTTTTCATTTTTACTCCGTTAAAAAACCCTGATGTTTTAAATTGTAAGCATAGGATAAAATGTTAAAGTTTATCTTTAAACAAGTCTTGGTTTAATTGTTGTGCTGTACAATTTAACTGTCATACAATTTGTTTAGCTCTTGTTTTGTTGACATTATTTATAGAATTAAAAAAATATATATATACATTACAGTTCCCAGAACACCATCACAAATTCACTTGTCCAAATTTTTGTGTATGAGTTATTTTTGGCACTGTTAACACATTTAATGCACAAAGCTTTTATTTTAATTGTATATGTGGATATGTATTGTCTTGTTCTGTATTAATTATAGTTATAAACACTAGACTGAACGTTTTTGTATTAAGTCCAAGTTTAGTTGCTTTTAAGATTAATTTAGATGTTTGTTCCTTGATGAATCAAAACCAAAGTGACTTTCTTTTTGTGATGCCCTTTTTTTGTTAATTAAACTGAGTACTTGTCATTAGAAACAAAGGTCAACAAAAGTAAGGTTTTTTACCAATATTTAAGGAATATAATGTAATTAAGAATTGTAATAAAGAAAAAAGTGTTAATTCTTTTTATCTTTTAACCAGCAGTTTCTTGAAGACAGTTATTTGGTGTTATTTAATGGTCTCTACGACGTCTGAATTGATTTTTCACGCATTGTAAAAAAACATAAATCATTGTTACGCCATCCTATCAAAACCTAAAAATATTAAAAATTCCCTATAAATGTTTTTCTTAAGCTTTTATTTTATTTCTATATTGGCCCCTGGCATTATAGAAATTTTTGTTTAAGATGGAGTACAAAATTCAAACAATCTAAAACATTTTAAATGTCAATTTTTTACTTTTGTTCGTTCCTCACATATTAAAGTCTTACCGTTGACAAAGTTTTAAAAAATTAGTTAATATTTTATATATTTTAAATAACAAAACAAAAACTGTACAGCTGTTTAAAATCCCCCCTTTTCTCATTTATTGTCAATGTTAAGTGTTTTTGTTTTAACCTTAACCCTTGTATCGTCTCTTGTTTTAAATAAATTTAAACAATTTCTCAACCATATGGGACCCGATACCACATTTCTGGTGAGTTTTTTTTCATGGTGGCCTAGTTTTAAACTGCCAGCAGAGCGAAATCACAACCCGTTCCAGGCAAAAATAGTTGTCAAAATTTCTTTGCATTTTCCACTTTGATGTGAATGTTTTCTTGAAATGCTTTTTTTTCTGAAGGGATAAACAAGAAGAGAGTAAGCTAAATTAAAAAAAAAAAAAAATCTTAAGGCAAAATAGTATGTAATTAAGTACTAATTAAACATTTTTACCTTTGAATGGAAAATTTTAAATAAAAACAGCTGTGTATTACATTATTTCTTCTGGTTATGGAACATACAATTAAAGAAAAATTTATAAAGAAATCAATACAAAAAACTTGAACATAAAAGATTAAATATTTGATTTAAAATACATTTTGAACTGGCACTAGGTCATTTATTTGCGAGTAGATCCACCCAATTAGCATTTATCTACTCGTAGGCCAATAAAGATAATCAACATTAAAATAAATTACAAATGACTTTATTCTTTTAACTCTACCTGTAGAAGTCCTGCTGACCAGTTGTAATTATTTTGTAAAGTACAAAATTGTCCAATTTTATAAAAATATGTGAAGAAATAATAGACTTTTTACCTAAACGAAAATAATTGAACTTTTACTCAGCAGCGGACGATTGTTTAAGGATGGTGACCGACATGACTAATTGGTAACAAATGGGTAGAATTTGTCAATTGAACATGAATTACAGTGTACAAGATTATTTTCTAATTCACCACAAGAATTCTTTAATATTTATTGCTGGAAAAATAATTTTGGTGTTGATTGTACATTTCTACTGGAAATATGTGTAATAAACAGGCATTTGTTCTAATTGTTAATTGTAATTTAATATTATAAATTTATCGAATAAATAACTAATAAAATAAATAATATTAAGTATAAATTTATGTATATTATGAATGATTTTATGAAAACAGAGTTCAGTAAATTTTTAGTGGCATTTCTAATTGTTGGCTTTATGTATTACTTTGTTTTGTAATTGTAAAAAAGTAAGGATGGAACAGAAGGGCTTAAGATGTAATTACCTGTTAGTTGTCGTGGTAGAGAACTAAGAATGACTGCAATTATTTTTCAAATTAATCCCATATAAAATTATAACGGCTATGCAGAGATTTGTATTTGAACACAAAACTGCTAAAATGGAGACATTTTATTTATGAGTCGAACCCATTAACCATTTGGCTGCTGCTGGCCTATAATAATACAATTATTCAGATATTATGAAATGGGTCTGGTGTGATGTAGGTTTCAGAAAAACGTTTTCTTTATCGTGCCAACATTTCGATCTTCTATTGAGATCATCTTCAGGGCCTGGGTTTTACAAACTTTGTTTATATTTAAAAAATATATTTAGGATGTGGACAAGTGAATTTATACAATGCAAGATATATTTTATATTCAATCAAAGTATTTCTACTCACTCAAAGTGTTTGTCTTCTGTGCCAGTGTTGAGAGTGCCAGCAAGATTGTGTAAATCCCAGGCCCTGAAGATGATTTCAATAAAAGATCGAAAATTTGGCACGATAAAGAAAATGTTTTTTTTTTAAACCTACATCACACCAGACCGCATCTCACGGTATCTGAATAATTATCGATTAACGGTCACTAATCTCTACACACAAATTAATTGACAAACTATCTACACCTTTCAATAAAAGATTAGCACTGTTGATCGTTATATAGACTCACCCGTCATATTTAGTGGTATGTTTGACCAAATTATTTCTTTCAAAGGTCATGGGTTTGAATCCTACTTGTGACATTTTAATTTCAACCAAAACCTTACATTAATTGAAAGAAATATGTAGACTATTTCATTTTTTTCTGTATACTGTAGTAAAATAATTGTTTTGTCCAGTTTTTCTGTATATTGCACCCACGTGCTGGGTTATCTCAGTTCTTATTTTGTTTGTTTTATAATTTTTTTAAAACGATTTTGCCGTTTATTTTGCGTTTATTTTACGTCGTTCAAATTATTTCAATGAAGAATTGTTCTTGCTGTGTATTTGAATTTTAGAGGTCTTCACTAGCTCCTTGTTTAGTTTTCCCGGTTCGCACCAGTGCAGTCTAGATTCGACAAGAGTTCTCTGTGAAGGATCAAATCGACATTTCTCCACATTTAAACTCCATAAACGTTATTTTTCTTTGAAAAGACAATGAAATTAATATCGAGGGTGTTTTATTCTCAATTAGAGGCTTTTTTGAAGGATGATTTTTTCTTGAACAGTATTCAAGGAGCGTCGCAGTAACAGTTGGTACCCGTACCAATGGTGAAGTTAGGTTTTTAGTTAAGGATTTGTTTTTCGGCCGAGTTTAGGGTTATATTTGCCGAGTAATTCGACCACCCGGGAGACGTCTCCGTGGAGAAAGGTGTCGCCCGAGAGGCCAGCTAGAATCCACAGTGTTACGCGATAAGCGGACGTACTCTCGTCTCCGTTGCGGCCTGCACTCTGCAATCCACACTCCGCAGTCTCGGCCTCCATTGCAGGCCCTGCCCTGCGTTTATCCGCCGACGAGGAGTTGCTAAGGGAAAATGTAAGTGGTCACGATTTTCAACGGGGTCTCCGGTTTGATTTTCCTCGAGTCGGACCGTCGCCGCGGCTAGACGTACATTTGACGATTTCCCACCCGATGCCGGATTGTCAATAATGGCCATCGTCATTTACAGACAAATATAGCCGTTTTATACCCCTTTCTACTCAATATTCATTCTACAATCCCAAAGATGTTTATCTTATTTCAACATTTTTCAACTACTGTCTATCTTTATTGTATAATATTTTAATTGTTAATTTGTCTTAAAATTATATCCTATTAACAAAATATCTAATTAAAAGTATACACCAGCTCCTCCAAAACGTCCTGTCGTTTTTGATTTTATTGAAATATATAAAAATGTAGAAAATGGTATTTTTTTTGGAATTTTAAAATATTTTATTGAACTTTGCATATTATAGTAATTACTACTTTTTTAAAAACTAAAATACATGGGAAATTCTTTCGTTGGCTCTGTAGAGTAATGGACCTCCAATTTTGTCGGTTTTGGTAGTATCGGTCTTCTTTTCCTTCCTGTTTTGTCTGTTGGATACGTTCTGGCTCACCATCTTCATCGTTGGGTTTCACTCAGTGAAAAACTATGCATTCATTAACATCTAAGTATTCGCTTCACCGGTACATATACTAAAATTGGAACGATACAGAGAAAACGTATAGACCTTAAAAAAATCTCTTAATAAACTGTTTAAGTTTGTGATTTGATAAGGCTGTGAAAGCGAAACCAGTTTTATACAGAACTAATTTACTTTTGGGTTTTTATGCCAAGTTAATAATAATAATTTATATATATTTATTTTTTAAACTAAAACATATAGTAGATTTCGTTATGGGGTCTGCACAAAAGTGGACCTCCAGTTTGGTCATTTCTGATCGTATCAGTCTGTCTTTCCTTGTTGTTGTCTCTTGGATAAGTTTCGGCTCACCATCTTCACTGGTAGTTTTCCTCGCTGAAAAACAACGCATTCATTATTATTTAGATCTAAAGAAATTTGTTTAGTTGGTGGTTTGATCAGTGTGCGAGTGTGAAAGCAGAACTAATGCATTTTTTTTGTTCTAGTTCATGATGACATGAAATATAGTGATTAAAATATAGAAATTATTATATATGTAATGCACCTTCAGTTTGGTCATTTCTTGTAGTGTCGGTATATGCCTTTCCTTCTTTTGTTTCTCAGATGAGTTTCCATTTGTCGTTATTTATTCAGCTGTGGTTTAGTGAGGAAAAAAACTACTAATTAAAATTATTCAGACCTACAGAATGTATTTCTCAATAAATTGGAAGAAATCTCTCAATAAATTGCTTAAAATGATGGTTTGGTCATCAACGAGTATAAAAAGTGGTTTTGTACAGAAGTAATGTACATTTGAGGTTTTTTAATTTTGAATTCCTGTTCATAATAGTATAGAATATAGCAATTAAAATACAATAATTATTTTGTTTATGTTTATTGAAATATATAAAATAATATTTTATTCATATTTTTAAATATTTTGTTGAACATTGTACATTATAGTTTTCACTAATTTTTTAACTAAAACACTTGGAAATTTCTTCATGGGTCTTCAGAGTGATTAACCTGTAGTTCGGTTGGGTCTGATCATTTTGACTGTACTTTTCTAGTTATGCCTGTCATATTTGTTTTGGCTTCCCGCCATCTTCAGCGATGGGCTTACGAGGGGACAAAACTACATCAACAAGAAGACTTCAAGAGTATATCTATGAATAAATTGTTTAAGTCGGTGGTTTGATTAGTCATCTCAACAGGTTTTGTACATCGTGTACACACTTGGGGCTTTGTTCTTTCTGCTCGTAGTGGCATAAAATATAGCTATTAAAATATAATTTTTTTTAAACATCATTGTAGGTTGCAGATATAAAAAATTATTAAACTATCTTCCTTTTTTTCTTATCTAAACCGCTCATAGTGTGTAAACCTGGTCATTTGATCATTTAGCTTGCCTTTTCTTGCTATTTTGCTTGTCGAGTGAATTTTGGCTTCAGGCAGACCTCAAGAAGATATCTCAATAAATAGTTAGTCGGTGTTTTGATCATCTGAGTCTGAAGGCAGTTATTTACAGGAGTAATGTTCATCAGGTTTTAGTTCTAATTTACTTTTTAACTGAATTATTATGAAATAAGAAAACCCCTATAGAGAATACCCATAGGGGGGGAGGGGCTAGTAAAGATCCTGATAATTATATTGCACATAAATTATAAACTTATCTGGTTACTGTTCAACTGTCTCTGCGAATGATACTAATTAAGTAATTAGTCTCAGTATGTGATTTTGCACATAATGTACTCTTTTGATTTGTGCTGCTGAGGTGAACACCAGATGGAACACCAATGTCATGATATGTGATATTGTGTCCTTACTGAGTATACATACACCCTGTTAATTTATCTCAGGTGTCTATTTATTCTGCATGTACCTTGTTGTGATTCAGTGTCTCTTTGTGCTTCTTTTGATTATTATGTCATTTCTTGGATTGCTGTCCAGTCAATGATTCTCGTTTTTTTCCATACTCTTACATTGTCTTCTTTTCCAAGATGCTCACTCCTTGATAATATGGGTTCCAATAGTGTTTTTCATTTTATTTACTTATTTGTGTAAAAGTATATTTGCTTGTTTGATTCCTTCTTTCCCCAAATGTCCTTGAACCCGATGTAGTTTGGAATTTGCCAGTTTTCAGCAAATCTTTATGTCTAAGAGATGATAAAACTCACATGCTGGTAGTCGGTTGACATTTTCCCATCCTTATTATATGGTAATTTTTGAGGGACAAGAGGGCATAAATTCATCATGAAGCTAAGCCTGGCTCGAAATGTTTAAATCTTCAATGGCACATTAGGTCTTACCTGGGATAGTTTGTAAAGTTCATTTTACACCTTTCTTAGTACTTTTTTTTTTTTTGAAGTTAGTCTTTGGGGAAATTTTCAAAATTTTTCATCAAGACAACCATTACGACTGCCTAAAAATATATTCTACAGGACACATATTGTCAACACAAGCAATAATTCTATTTCAAAATGAAGTATGTTTTTAGTAGGGAAACTAAGATTTTAAAAAGAAGAAGCAAGATGTTTGATCTCAATGTGAGTGCGGTATTCATTTATCTTGCTTTTTGTAAATAATTTTTTTCTACTACTGTTTTTGTTAATTTAGATTTCTAAGTGGTTGATTCAGAGGTATTGAGTGGTCTCATGATAAATTTGGCAAGGATTTGATTCAATTACTGGCTTAATCTGCAAACGTCACCATCACAATATTTGGGCAACAAAAAATTGAGCAAATTCATACACCGAAGCTCCAAACAAACAAGAATAGTTTTAAAAATGACAGTAATTTTTAGAGGGCTCGGTCCCTTTCTCATGATTTTAGTCAAATGATAATCTTGAATCACTGTTTAACTGTAAATTGATCACAATCACATTAGACAATTGGTGATGAATTTTGTTAAATAATAACCAATTATTTAAAAAATAACTTCAATTTAGTCAGTGGTTATTTGGAGAGCGTGAAATCCATTCTGGTGTGATGTAGGTTTAGAAAAACATTTTCTTTTTCGTTCCAACGTTTCGATCTTTATTGAGATCATCTTCAGGGCCTGTGATTGTGTGAACATTGTTTAAATTTAACAAATACTTGTAGGATATGAAAAAATGAATTTATACAATGATAAAAATTTTAGATTCGATTGAAGTATTTGCCCTCATTCAAAGTGTTTGTTTTCTGTGTAGATGTGTCATTATTGTGTGTTGAGTTGAAAGAGCCAGTGAGATGTTTTACGTCTATATATGTCGGATTTTGAAGGGGTGTAGAAGGAATGAGGATAGAAAAACATTTTTATATGAGGAGTCCCCTTCTTTGAGGTGAAAGGAGCAGACAATGGGAAGAATGGGTAATGGTTCAGTCTGATTATCCTTTCAGGATTATAAAGACGGGGATAATTAGGGAAAGGAAAGGCAAATTGTTAGATTATGTAGAAATGTTTGATGTGAGGATTGTAATGATTGTTTTTATGGTTTGTGTGATGTGATGATATATGTATGTTATCGATATTGAATTTGATTAATGATATTAGCATAGCTGCAACTGTGTTTATCTCCATTTCTAAAAAGTTGCGTTTTTGTTTGCTTTGTTCTGTGTGTAATATTTTGGGATTGTTGGAGTCGAAATTGTGTTGGTGTTCAAAATAGTGGGTGGCAAGTGCAGTAGGATTTTGTTTTAGTTTTTTGGTATCATAGATGTTTTGCTTTACCCTTTTATCCAGATGTTGGGATGCAATTCTGATGTAATGACAGTTTAAACAATTGATTTCGTAAATTATGTTAGACTTATTCGTTACTGGTGTAGGAGTGTGAATTGTTGTGAAAAAAGTGTGTGAATTGTTTTATAGTTTTTGAATGCTATTTAATCAGAAGAGGGAAATGTAATTTGTGTGATCAAGTTGTGAATGAAAGGCATGGATTATGTATATTGGTTTGTCTGTATTTGATAGATTTAATGTTGTACTATTAAAGTAGCATATGGTGTTAGTGTTGAGTAGTATTTGATTATTTTGTTGATTATGTGTTTAGGGTAATGATTGTTATGTAGGATATGATTGTACATCTTCTTGTATGTATGTTCTTGTGATGAAAAGATTATAGAATATAATCAGTATTAAATGTATGAGATTGTAGGGTTGACAAATTTAATGTACAATTATGTCAATTCTTGGTCTGCCGATCCTTATAGTTTTTGTCTGTTGGTGGATGAAATATTACAAAAAAAAAAAAAAAAAAAAAAAAAACACCCACTAGCAGACTAAACCACCAAAACTATTGAAATCAATACAGGTAGGTTCACCACCGAGATATCCTCAAGAAGAACTTTCACAATTGGGAAATACAAAAGTTGAATTTGTACAAACTAAAATATGAAGGCTTTAGCCTTTTTTCATAATGTTTTTAGTAAAAGATAGGTTGGCCTTTTTGAGTTCAATTTTGCCATTATGTCTATTTTATGGTTTAAAATTCAACAGAATTCTGCAGCTCTTCGGAGTTCAAACATTCTTGGAAGTACAGTTTGATTTAAATACTGATGAGCTGGTCAAATCTGCATACATACACAAGTGGACAGAGTTTTGCCTCGCTTCTCGCAGTCCTCAGCAAATTCAGCTTTTTTTAAATCACAATAAATTACTGACAGACTTTGAGAATCACCTATCACGGGTGTTGGCGAGGTCAGACCTTGGTCTTATTTATTCAGCTGCCGATAATGGACTCCTCAACATAATTCCTCCATCAAAAATTTAACTTCACATGATTTTGTAGTTTGTATTGTTTTATTGTTATTTCAAATTTAAAAGTCAATTGCACGAAATGATATATCACTGAACAGTTTTTCACTTCTAAATTAATACGATAATTTTATGGGGTTTCACTATTAAAAAATTTTTGTAATTCTAAGTTGTTTTAGTATTTGTAAAGATCAATCTGTGACTCATGGCAGTTTCATTGTGGTCATGTTCATTCATTGTTTAAACAATATTTCTCTTATTTCAGCCCCAGAAGTTGATTTTGGATTTAATAGGGTCAATTATTTTTTTATTTATGTTTTTGTGAAATCATGATGTTCATTTCGTATTTTTGTTGTTATTTTCTCAAATGCTTTGATAGTTCAGGTTGAGCTATGGCACTGATGAATGAATCATCAAAAAGTTTTTAAATTAATTTATTTTTTGGTTTATGTTAGAAATTTCCATGTGTTTTCTTCTATAAGAAAGTAAAAAAAGAAAGTAAGAAAGTTTGGACTTCAGGGGAATTAAACATTAAATTAATCTTTGCTACAAGGCTTGTAAGCAAATGCAAATTTTCATTCTTTTAAAATGTAATAAGGATAATAATAAACAATAAATTTCATACAATATGAGATGCTGATGATGTGTTTAATTCCCATAAGCATCCAAATAAATGTAAATAAGTAATATATTTAATTTTTCATAAAAAAAATTTCTAACCAAAAAAATTTAAATAATGCAAATTGATCTTAAAAACTCCAGGTTTAAAATAAAACCTTTAAATTATTTATATCTAGATTATTTATATATGTAAATTTATTGTCTTTTGGAAATAATTCCTGTAAAATATTTTTACAATTGAATCGTTTGTCTAACAAGCAGACAACCATGTTGGTGGGTCATGAGCTTGGACCAAAGAGATCAGAGAATTATTTTGTTGAAATGTAGACAACACAAGGACCTGAGGATGATTTCAATAAAGATCGAAACATTGGCACGATAAAGAAAATGTTATTCTAAAACTTACTCAACACCATACCGCATATCACGATCACCGAATAATTTAAAAAATTTAAGTTGAAATTTTTCATTTTTCAGTAGTTTTATTTTGCCATTCTATTTGATCAAATTAACTATGTTAATATAATATTATTTATTGTATAGCATTTTGTGGTGTTGTTTTGTGGGTTTTTGCCAATTGTTGTCTTTTCTTCTCAGTTATATCTTGATTTATGATGGTCACTTATGCATTGTTTTGAATTACCTCAAATTAAACATTGAAGCATAATGATAATTAATAATATTTGCTTAAATAGGATCAGTTGGAATTTTGCCCGAAGGAGAATTGAATCTTCGTAATTAGCAATGAGTCTTACAATGGCAAATTCTATTGTCACTCCAGAGGAAAACTATGGTTTTAATTTGGAGTGGATTGCTGAGGGCTCGGGAATTGGAGAAGAAATATGCGGTGTTGACAAAGACTGTATTGTTGTCCCATCTTCCCCGGTCCTGCCAAAAATCGAGCCAGACGACCCAATGCAGCCGCAAATTGATGAATATGTTGAAATTCAGGTTACAGAAGAAGAAGTTGTCACTGAACAATGGCAGACTCAGCACAATGGGTGAGAAGTTCTATTCTTTCAAATTTGTACAAAATCAATTATTGTTGCTTTAACTAGCTTATTACTAAAATTGCTGCTATACTTGAAGTTTTTTTTTTAACTGATTGTGAAGTTTACAACCAATTTTTACAGTATTTATTTAAAAACAAATTATGGGCAAATAGGGCACAGGACCCCTTTTATCTTATCAATAATAATAGTTGTAGCATACATAACTTTTTTTGTACAAACATTTCTATAAAGACCCTTTTAGAACAGTTGATTTATAATGGCGCAACAGTTTATTCGATTTCAGTGGAGATGTAGAAGGACTAAATTTCCGGACAGGGTCTGAGGATGATGGGATAGTTCCTTTGCCTGAAAACCAGGATGAATACTCAAGGCTGCATCCATACCCTTGCGATTTTTGTAGCCGGAGGTTCAGCAAGAAGGCCGCGATGACTGTTCACATGCTATCTCATCAGATAGAAAGGCCCCACGACTGTAACATGTGTGGAGCCACTTATAAACGAAAATTTGATCTTGTGGAACACATGAAAATCCACGCTTACGCACCACCACCTCGGGAAGACGAGGATTATGAGAATCTCTCAACAGTCCCTGAAGCAAAAGCAAAGTTGAAAAAAAAGAAGAAAAGGGTGAAACAGACACTCCACACAATGCTAACCGAGAAAAAACAGAAGAAACAGACTTTCTCGAACAACTATGATTCAGCTTTACAGGAAGAAATGAGGCTGATGGTGGAATCGGTTCAACCGAAGTTTCCTGTGATAGATCCGGCCAGGCCTTACGTCTGCCAGCACTGCGGAGTCGGCTTTGCTCGTGAAAAAGCCCTCTTATCCCACAACATGATCCATGTCGGAGATTCCGCATACGAGTGTGATAGATGCCATGACATGTTCCAAACAGAAAGACAATTATCGGATCATATGAGCAATAAACATGGGAAGTACAACACCAACACAGTCAGCAAGAAAAAATCAACCAACCACGCCCCTCCTATAGAGAAGTATGAATTTTACATTCTTGCAGTCTTTTTCATTAAATTTATCATAATAATCATTATTATAATTTCTTTAGCATTCAGATTAAACAAGAAACTATAGATCTAACAGAAGAGCATATGTGTCAGCTATGTACAATAATATTTAACACTGCTGAAGAACTGGCCTGCCATAAGGAAGATCATGACCCAGATATTGGAGTCCACTCATGCTATCTTTGTACAGAAGTATGAAAATTATACACATTTATTTTATAAGCTATTTATCCAATTGTTAATACCTATTATTGTCAGGTTTATGAAAGCTTGGTCGATTTAAGAGATCACATCAAGTTATCACACAGTACTACCCATTGGTGCCATCAGTGTGACAAGGTTTTTAAGGATCACGTTACCTTGAGTTATCACCTTGTAAACCATGAGTCTAAAATGACATGCCCACTCTGCAGTAGGAAATTCACGAGCAAACTGTCATTTAGAAGGTAATTAGTTTGTTTTTTATTTAGTAGGTAATTAATTGGAATATTGGAATAATTAACGGAATATTTAATTTTTAGACATATAACAACTCATGAGGACAAACAAGTGTTGATGTGTTCAGAATGTGGGAGCCATTTTGCAGATGGCAGTTCCCTCCTTTACCACAAGCAGACGGACCATGGATTGAACATGGCAAGGCTCTTCCCTTGCCTGGAATGTGGGAAGACGTTCAACTCCAGGTCATCTCAGCAAATTCACATCAGGATTCATACAGGAGAAAAGCCGTATGGTTGCAGGTTTTGCTGGAAAGCTTTCGGCGATGGTGGGACATTAAGAAAACACGAAAGGATACACACTGGAGAAAAACCTTATGTTTGTCCTGTCTGTTCGAAAGCATTTAATCAAAGAGTATGTTTATAGTAATTATAATTAATAAAATATATTAAATGAGTAATGGTTACAATTCACTGTATAGTTATTCTTTTAGAAGTTTCCATTACTTTTGTTATGTTTCAGGTCGTTCTTCGTGAACATGTTCGAGCTCATCATTCAGGAACTGAAAGTAGACTAAGTGAAAATTGTTACGAGTGTATAGTATGTGGTCAGTTGTTTGTAAATTCTGGTGAACTGTGTGCCCATTTGGTCCAGCACAGTGATGAAAACACGGCTAAGCATAGGCTGCCGACTACAAGAAAGAGTAGTAAAAAGCGAAAATTAAACAGTACACCCGGTTTTGAAAAACTGACTGGCATGAATTCAACAATGATGACCACCTCAACAACGACAAACTTTACCCAGTCATTGTTTTCGATGGAGCCCGATTTTGCCGAAGTCACCAATTTCTTTACACCCCCGACTCCAAAAAAGAAATTAGCTTCTCCCGTTCGCCACCCTAAAATACATGAAACTAGTTTGGACAGTGTTATGAAAGCAGGGGAATCAGCAATAGAAAGTATGAATTCCATATTGGCGAAGTCTAGTCCTAAGAGGGCAAGAATAGTTAGATCAGGAAAGAAAGGTTTCCATAAAGGCCAAAACAAGCGATTTCAAAAAGGTAAATCGAAAACGACTCGGTTATTGAGTAACTCGAGCTACGCGAGCAAATATGTTGTGAGTCAGCCAGATGAATTTTTTGTTGCTGAAGGCGAAAGTGGAAATTTGGGTTTAGATTCCGGTTCAGACCCTTTGTTGACAAATGGCAGTGATTCAATGCCCAGAAGTAGACCCAGAACAAAAAACGTTAGCTATCATAATTTAAAGACTGAGCCGAGATTTGAATTAGCAACTTTTCCAGTCGTTGAGGAGCAGGCCCCTCCTGTATCATCAAAACCAAAGAAAAAGAAGTCAAGTAAATCAAAATCAAAGAAAGAAACGTTACAAAATCACCGCCACTCTCAGTTTTCAAAACATCGGCCGCAAAAACAGCAAAAAGCGCAACAAAACAACCTACAGCATCATCTTCATCCGATCGATACACAATATGTGAACGGTATCGATCCGAGTCTCTTTGAAGATCACCATTCTGGGGAACCGATCGAAACTTGCATTGTTGACGATATTGATGTGGAATTGAAGCTTGAAGATCGGACTACAGACTCAGAAATAATTATTCCAAAAATAGAAGATATGGAAATAAAGACAGAAATTGTTTCTTGTGATATGTGTAGTGAAGTATTCAACAGTCGGTCTGACCTTTTCAAACACATCCAGATACATATTTAGTACTTCAGATTTTAACTTTAATCAGATAGGAGATAACAAAATTTTTCAACCGATTAAGGCTTTACTAGCAAAAGTTCTTTCGTTTTTCTTTTTTTCTCTCTTTTTTTTAGTCAAAAACTAACTAATCAAGGATGGAATTGCAAATTCACATTTTTAAGGAAGTTACCTTGTATCATCTTTGGCCTCGGTATTTTAGTTTTCTTAGAATTGTGATAGTTTGTACATTTATGTGCTGTAAATATAATTTAAATTCTTTAATTCCTCCTATAATTTCTTAGATTGTGAATGTAATTGTACACTTCTGATTTTGAAAATACATGCTTATTTTGTTTTATGATACTGTATTATTTGGGTCATTTTTCTCAAATGGCAAATCATTTAATTAAATTTAAGTTAAAACGTAAGTTGGTATAAATATTTTTTTATATTGTAAATAGAGTACATTTAAGTGCCGAATAATTATTTAAAATTGATTTTAAAATGCTAGGACAAAATTTTAAAAAAATATTTTTGGAGAGTCATAATACTTTGATAAATTGCAGTAAAATGCCTAAGGAATTTTATTTATGCACCTTAGGAAGTTTTAATATAAATATTTATCTAGACCAAATAAAAATAATTTAAAACAAATATAATAAAAAATTACTAAAATAAGTCTTTACCTTCCTAAAAAAAGTAACTATACCTTTGTTGGCATGCCTGTACAGTGGTTTTATTTATAGTTAAATTGTTCTTGCAGTTTATTATTTATTCTACTTACTGATTGCTCAGTTTGGTGTAAGATAAATTGGCATTTTTTAAAAATCTGTTAACTTTCAGTAAGTAGCTGAAGAATTAAGGTTATTATATGTATATATATATTGTAGCTTGCACGCATGTTATGTAAATAAAGAGAAAATATATTATTTTCCTTACCTCTTGTTATTCATCAAAATCACAGTTTTTTTTAAATTAATTTTAAAACGAATTTTAAAAAAATATGCAAGGGGTCTGAAAAATACTTCTTACGTAAGTTTCAACTGTTAACTTGGTTCAAAATTTATGTTTACATCTGTATTGCATTTTTAAAAATCATCATATGTTTTGAAATTCATCCAGGCCCTGAAGATGATGCGAATAAAGGTCAAAACGGCAAAAAAAATGAAAAAAAGGTGTTTTTTCTAAAATAATTCATTCTTGTCTGCTCATCACAATAAATTACTTATTTATAAAAAAATAAGCCATGAATAAAATAACAAGTAAAACAGTGATCCATGCAACCAGTGTTAAAAGAAATGTAGTTATAAAAAAATTGTTATCATATGAGAAATAAAGAAGAAACGTCCTAAATTAGAGGAAGCTCACATTGCTAATTGGCCCGGCCTGGCAAGCTTTAGTGAAAACTTTGTTCTTTAATGACGTTTTATGCCATGTTTTTGGGGACCGTGATAGCCAAGTGCTTAGCGTGAGAAATGGCTCATTAGATGCAGAAATGGGTTAATTCCCACCATCACTTCAGGCCTTTTTTTTATAATAACCTTTACCCCCTATACACATAATAATCGTCCCCTTAATATGCATCATGAACAACACTGCATAAAACTTCAATAAGAAGATGAAACTTTTGGCTAAACACTCTGCAGTCTGCAGCACTACCACAAGAGCTGTCTTTGATTGCTGTCACAAAAGTGGTAGAGCAATGATTATTTAGCCAAAAGTAGTGGGTTTGTTCATGTTCATGTTTCATTTTGAAAAAAAAAAAAAAAAAAACTATAATTAATTGAGTAAATTTCTTATGGTCATTAGTAGAATATTAAAGATTGCGAGGGCCGAGTTAATGCTTCTGGTTCATATTTCCCACAGGTTTTGGGTTTGTAACCTGGCAGAACCCATGGCTAATCAATCGATCAACAGTATAAGAAAAAGTATTGTAAATGCCTGCAACACCCAACTCTAGTATACCACAACACCTCCTGTATAACAGGAATTACTTTATCTCTATGTTAGTGGAACAATTAAGTTCATATTTTGTATAAAGACTACGTATTATTTGTTTCAATCAAATATTGTTGTTAAATGAAAAATGCTCCCAATTTAATTTTGAACTGGTTTGTGCCTGCTTGGACAGCCGTTGGCAGTAGATTAAGTTATTATTATTAGTTAGTATATTATTACTTTATTTATTTAATGGTTATTATTAGTTATTAAAACTTATATAGGGAGCACACTATAAAATATATGGACAAATTGGTTTTAAAAGATGTTTAATTATTACATTTAATTAACACATGTGGCGAAATTCATAAATATTAATAACCACACGTTTTCTTTTAGAATTTTATTTTAGGCAAAGAGATGTTCATCTCTGATTCCCGAAATTCTTCAGCACAAACCGCGTCTTGCATATGCCATTATTAATCATATTTTCTTTTGGAATTCTCAATGGCAGTCATCAATCAATCAGCAATCAATAATGTCTCAAAAGGGACTCAGAACGTAAAGCCAGCTGTGAAAAGGAGGAAACAGACCAAACGGGCCAAAAGAAAGCCATACGGAAAGTTCAAAAAACCCAAGAAGAAGGTGTTCAAAGTTTCCAACAGCAATGTCAGTGCAGATCAATCCATTCCCGAGAAAGGCAACTTGATTTACAAACAGGGCTGTCTCCAGTCGCAAGGGAAGCAGTACATTATAAGACCTTCAAGGGATGATTCTGGAATGGCTGTTATTTACGATAAAGGAACTGCCGAACTGCTGTCAGATTCAAACAAACTTCAACAGTGGTCAAGTAGACAATTGATCAAGTATGTTCTTAATTTATAAAGTAGAAAAAAGATACATACATAATTGAAAAAATGTGACAATAGAATTTTCTTATCGCAGCTTTTGTAATTCTAACAAAAATTATTTTTCATTGTATAAAACTTAACATTTTTCCTTTGTTATAACAAAACAATTAGCTAACAATTATTAAAAATTACAAATCATATGAGGAAATAAAAAATTATAAGCTTTGCATACGTACAGCTGTGTTGGATTTACAAATTCTAACTTGCTAGTTACTAGAAAGTTAATTGACAAGTAACATGTGAGAGCACCACTCATAAACTTCTTTCTTTTGAAAAATAAATTATTTTTTTATGTTAAGATACTAATTGTAAATTACTAAAACTTCTTGAATGTTTAACATATTATGTTTGCCTCATCAGTTATATTTATTTTGAGAGATCTATTGAGTTGAAGGATGTCTGTAGGATGATTTAGAAATGATGTTCGAAGATTTTTCGAATAACACCACTTCTTTGATGTACAGATTCTGTAGTGTGAAGTAACACCAGTTACAGCCATGAAATGGCACCTTTTTAAATTTTGGTTCAGCGCATGAATTCCTTATTCCACCACTATAAAGGTGATAGGTTGAATCACTAATAAATTTTCTTTTTAAATGTACAGGACATCTGGCAATACTGGATAAGAATGGTTGGAAAACAAAAAAATAATTGGAAAAAAAAATTAAATTAAAAATACAAAACAGCATAATATTATAGCTTTTAGAAGGCATGTTTTAAATAAATATAAATATAAGAATTTGGCATCCTGTACATATTTTTTCTTCCTTTAAACTAAAAAAATATATTTTAATTTTACATCAAATTTTAGTTTTTTAAGAAAAAAAAAGTAATATTTATCGTGTAAACCACAAACTTAAAAATGATACAGAATGTTAAAATATTCCTTAACTGCTTTCAAAGCCTAAAAAGAAGAAAAAATTAAACCATTCATGAAATTAAAAAAAGAACAACAAAAACGAAGAAAATAAAAATAAATGGCCGTTATCAAAAATATAAACAATTTTTCTTTACCTAAACCTATTAGAAACAAAATTTGTTTTAAGCATGTGAGACCACTAAATGACCAGGATATTTTTTGTAACTGACTGAACTCTAAAAACAAATTTACCAATCTACAAAAATTTTAAAGAGGACACTTTTAATTTTTTTCAGTGTCAGCAATGATTGACTAGATGTTTACATGTAGAAAATACAAAAAACAACGTTTATTTTATTTATGTAAGCTCAATTATGCACATACATTTATATATGCACAGAATCGTGGTCATTTTTTCTAAACTAAACTAAAAAAATATATTTTAATTTTACATTTAATTTTAATTTTTAAGAAAAAGAATAATGTAATATTTAATTATGTAAACCATGCACTTAAAAATAATAGAGAATGCTGCAATGTCCCTTAACCACTTTCAAAAAGGCCTAAAAAGAAGAAAAATTAAACCATTCATAAAATAAAGGACAACAAAAACAAAGTAAAGCTTTGAGCTTAAGCCATGAGAACTTTTGAGTTTTTGTGGTCGAGGGCCAGACCAAGTTAGCTCTAGGAGTCCACACTATCACACTATATCACTTCAGACCCCCAACATATATATATATATATATAT
>CM077108.1:1780458-1794231 GCA_039619505.1 Cimex hemipterus
ATATATATATATATATATATATATATATATATATATAATTTTTAAACCAAGGCGCACTTTCTCATTCATTCTTAAATACATTCTTTTTAAAAAGTATTCACTCAAATACTTGATATATCTCCATCACCCTTGCATGGTGTTTAGCTCAAAAGTGTCTGAGTGCCAACATAGTCTGGCCTATTCTTAGTATGATCCACCTTCTTTCAGAAACTCAGAGGGCCTAACAGGCTGCCGCTTTCTTTGAATAATGTTTTTACATATTCAGCATTTATTACTAATTTCATATCATGGCTGACATTTCTTTTTATAGGCTATTAATAAATTGGGGAAAACATTGAAACTTATAACACAACACTTATAAACAATTACTCTTAAAAAAAAAGAAGTTTTTATTGTCGTTGAAAATAAAATATTTGTAATTAAATGTTTTTATTTTAGGGAACTGCCTAAGAAAAGCATAGATTTGTCAAATGAAAATGTAAGATATATTATTTAACAAAAATATACATTTAAAGAATTTTTTCTGATTTGTCTATTTATTGCAAATGGACTAAAATTCCATAATAAGCATAAAAACACAACAATAAACATTATTTTCAGACTAGATGTGTACTGCCTGACACTCGAAAGAACAGAGAATGGGATATCCCTTCAGTTGTAAACTGTATATTTATTTATTTTAAAAACAAACAAAAGCTGTAAAATTATTGACATATATATATATTTTTTTATAGACATAACAAATGTTAAGCATAAAGAAGATTTTATCGACCCTGCTACTAGAAATCCATTTGTTGCGCCTGTCAGCGTTGAAGTAAGAGGGTCTATTATTTAGTTTGTAAGGATTGGTGCATTAAACGTACTAAATTTCCAGCCAACAGGAAAGCGCAAATCGTTAAAAAGGGGATCAAGAGCTTCAAGAGCATCAAAAGAACAGACAGCGGGTAGTATGACAAGCCTGCATAGCAAAGGTAGTGTCAGAAATCACAAGATGAAACTAAGAAGTAATGAAGTAGGTGAGTTTACTAACCCATAAATATATTATTTGAATAAATTAAAAACAAATTTTTTTGCAAAATCAATTTTAAATTTAATTTAACTATTCTCAGAACAACCTATTGTACCAATATACCAGCTATCAAATTCTAAATATTTAAAAGATGGATGGACTAAAGTGAGGCAGCCAAATTTTAAAATAACTGAAAAGCTGTTTACTTTTCAAACATCCATGAGTCACCCACATATGAATGCGTACGGCTTGGTTATTAGTAGCTAAGGAAAAATTACATCATTGACATTTGACATCAGTTTTCAGAAGAGAATTGGTATATCAACTTCCTATTATGACAATGATCAGTTAGCAGCACTATTTCAAGAAGAAGGAGGATCTTTTATTTACTATCCCAATGGAGAAGTAGCCATATCCATAACAGAAGGGCGTGTAGGTACTATTGTTTATTATTCTATTGATAGATTTTATTAACTGGTACTGCTAACAACTACAGTATTTTGGTAAAATATTATAAAACATTTTTTTTATAGGACCGAAACTTGTTGTCTATTCAATGTCAAAAGTGAACAAGTATGGCGATTTTTTGCCATCTCAGCCTATGGCAATTTTCGACAAATTGGGAAATGGTGTTGTCTATGGATATGATGGAGAAATAAGGCATTTTATTTATATATGCTTTTTATGTTGAGAAGTTAAAATTTTGATGTAAATTTTAGATTGAATTATGACCAGGCTGAAGGAGCTTGGTATGATGCTAATACTCCTCAACCTATACATTGGGTATGGAAAATAAATGAGTATTTAAAACAAAGAAGGGCAGATTTAGATGGGGTGGCACCAGACGCAAACGATGACATTCACATATCCGGAATTTCTGACAAAAGGAAAAGAAGCGGTCGAAGCCTCGTTCGGAGTAACAAAACAACCAAGGGGCAAAAATCTAGAAAGAACAAAAAGGGCAAGAACAATAGAAAGTCTATTGCAAAAACAACAAGGCAAAACTCAAGGCCAAATTCTGAGGACGATTCAAGGCAAAAGAAGAGCATAAAAACGGAAAAAAAGAAAAGTATTAAACAAGGATCAATAAAAAAATCTAGAAAAAGTCTTAGAAAATCTATCACTGCCAAAAGGCACACTGTAAAGCATACCAGCAATCAGGACTCATCTTCTTTAGATGAAGAGTCTAAAGGCCGAGGTGTGGGTAGAAAGACTGGCCTTAACAGGAAAGGTGGAAATAAAGGATTTAAAAAAAGAGGTATATACCTTTTTTTTTCAATAGATATTTATGTCAGGTGGGCAAGTAGAAAGATAATACACAATCTGCTTGAAAATACAAAATATATAAATATGTTGTAGTACAGTAAAAAATAATATATAGAATATTTCTAAAATATAAATATGAGTGTTTAAAGATTTTGACTTTAAATGTACGATTTATTATTTAATTATGTAAATGCCATTTATTTCAGGAACAATTAGAGATCTTCCACCTTTGAGGGATCCCCCTTTAAAACCTGCGCCAATAGTTGAGGTCAAGCCTATTGCTTTAAAAATAACAGATCACGTTAGCATGAGAATAATGGCCCAGACCCACATCCATGTGGATTTTTCCTACTTTCCAAAACACTTTAGGTAGGTTTTTAATTTGAATTGTGATATCTATTTAAAAAAAATGTTTAATGCAAGATCAATTTTGCAGGCTGCATGTTGGTATGAACATACACCCGGAAAACTTGCTTAGGATAGACAAAGTCATCGATCCGCAGCCAGTCAATAATATTGTACCCTGTTATTTCGAGTTGATGTTCAAACGGTCTAATAGTTTTTACAATTTACATACAAATTTAATTCAAATGAGAAAGGCTGCATTCAAGAAAAAGAAAATACTACTGTTGAAAAAATGTCGTCTTATGGGTTACAAATATGATTTGATACGAAGACATCGGTATTCAAGAGGTGCTTCAATGCTGTTGCAAATCTGAATGTGGATTAAATTTTTAATTTTGATTTGTTTTTATTACTGAAACTTCCAGATTTAACTTACTCCTCCTTCAACTAAACAATAATTGGTTAGGGGTGGAATTTTATAAACAATAATTATTAATTAAATAAATAAATAATGTTGTATGCATCCTTCAATAAAACCATGTCAGAATCAAAGTACAAACACATAAAATCTCGGAATTTTCGATACAGCCCTGAGAGATATGTATTGATTTGCTATAGGGGGCAATTTTAACGCCTATATTATGTTCCATATATACAGCCTCTCTAGAAAAAATCGAAAAAAAAAATCAGTTCACTCATGATTTGTAATATATACAGATGGAAAACCCGTAGAAGGATAGACACAAAACTTTGAGCAGCTATGTAAATTTGAAAAATGTAACACAAGGAGCTTCTTATAGGTTTTACATTCTTGGTGAAAATTTTCTCTAGGCCTAAAGATGTAAAAAGTACAAGTAAAAAATATTTTCTTTCAATTAATTCATCTTTATAAGGTATTGGTTGAAATGAAAAAGTTAATGTCACGAGCGGGATTTGAATGCACGAATTGTTGTCCTTTTTTTTATAGTATTTACTCGTAGAGATTGTGAGGTGAGATCTGGTACTCTCACAATCTCTGATTAATTATTGATTAATGGTCATTAATCACAACACATTTGTATAGTACCTTTTCTGCTGAATTTGTAACCTAAATTTCATTTAAAAAACACCTTCAACAAAAAAGGTGTAAAAAAAAGAAATTTTAAGAATAATAATTACAAGAAAAATAATTACTGCATTAGCAAGCACTTTGATCCAGCCATCACAGTGCAAATAAAATATGTGGAATTCCATCTGGAAGTACAGAAGCTTTTATGGTTGGCCTAAGGGCTCCATGTTGAGTCCACTCCTATTCGTTTTGCTATTGAACAACTTTGGGAATGGGTTAAAAACAGAAGTGTTAGTGCGGGATATATATACATTTGGATGACTGACATAGTGATACTTGAAGAATTACTACACTGTGGCTTACTGAAGAATATTTCAAGGTTCGAAGTATATTACAAAACATGATATCTTCAGTAAAACTTGGAATTTTCCACAAAAGTTGTTTGCATGAGACAAATTGTTCGGCAAGTTTCTTTTGTTAGTAAAACAAACAGGGCAACAAAAAAATAATCAACCATTTTTTCAAGTCCGATCACTTTGTTAGGTTTGTTATGTCAGTTGCAATTTGGCATTTTGCAATTTTTAGTAGTGGTATGAATATGATAACAGGAAATGAGCAAACTTGGTACATCGCCTTAATAAGAAATCTCTCCAATCCAAAGTTGGATTATGAGAAGGCAAAATTCCAATAAAAAATTGAAATTTGAACAAAGGACTTTTTACTTAAGCTTTTATAAGGAACTGAAAAGCTAGGGCCTGAAGGATCCACATGGGAGCCCTTGAAAAAACCTTGTGGCCTGGTAAAAAGCTTTCAGCTTAACGAGGAACTCTAGTTAAAAAAATGGAAATGAACAATATATTAATACTGGTTGCCATGCTAAATAATAAAGAAGCTGGCTCGTATATAATTTAATTTATTCTTAGATCAAATTTTCTGCTTTATATTAATTCGTATAGATATAAGAATGAGTTAAAAATACATTTACTCGTAAAATACAGTTTGTATTTTCTTTACCAATAAATTTATTTTAAATTAATATTAAAATTAGAGTTAATTGTATTATCCATGTCTGGTCCACATTTTCCAAGTTTTAGCATGATTTATTTAAGTTTTGTTTATTAAGACGAGCTTTTTTTGTATTTTACATAATAAATTCTGACATCTTTTGATTAATAAATGGGGTATTAATTGATATAATATTTTATATTAGTGTGTTAATTCATTAATTGTTGTTTGAGTAAAATGAGGGGGGAGGTCCACTGTGCTAGTTCTACAAGCATGAACAGCAGGGCAGCACAAGTAATGTTTTGCTGTCTTTAGTTTTATGTTAGGATTATGTTTGCTACCTTCCTAGCTATACTTGTCACCACTTCGCCAGTATCAAAAGCTAGTTTTTGATTTTTTGATCAAACCGTCTTCTCTTTTGACCTTTTCATGTAGTACAATGAAAAAAGAGAGGACGGGAGATAACGTGCGTCCTTTTAAATTATAAGTATCAAATCCAATGTTATTGTTGTTGTTTTTGTTGTGGTTTGTAATTAATTTTTTTAATTGGATATTTACAGCACACCAAATAGTCAGCCTTACAGGTATCAACTTTCAAAGGAGGAGCATTATAGTAAGTAATGGGAAAATTTAAGGGTTAAATTTGTAAAAAAAAAAATTAAGTTTGCAGAGGCTAGTAAAACTTTTAGGCACAAATAATGGCCAACCTTATTATTAATATTAAAAAAGTACCTTTATTCTTTTTTATTTTTTTCAATTACAATGGATTGACAACTCGTCACACATGTTTATTATGCTCGCAGTTTTTTCTTTTTCCAAATACTAGAAGATTCCCTTCATGAAGTACAAACCTTTACCAAAATTATTACATATAAAAGTCCATAGATTCTTAAAAACAAAGTTCTTTTTCAGTTCATTGCTACTAAAGTGTCTTCTTAAGTGTTTTGCCCTTCTGCCTCCTAGCCACCCCCTTACCGGCGGATCTTGGGCAAATTATTCGTATTTAAAATTTTTAACATCTTTAATAGTATGTAAACCACTTTTATAGACCTTCTGAGAAGAGGTCATAAAGGAAGAATTATGTCCTGTCCTTTTTTTCTATTATTTTTATATTAAGCTGAGGTATCTACCTTTGCTGGTTTAATTATTTTCTGTGAAATAGGGAAACAGCTTGCTTATACCTATGTTTCCTAAGGATCAAATGCAAGATTCTATTATGACACTCATTTTTAGGGGTCATTAAATTATTGAAGAATTTATTACAGCTTGTAAAACTCTCCAACATAAATTTCATGAGTGTCATTTTATTTATTCACAGTCCAAACAGTCAGGTACCCAAAAATAAGTCAGTCAAACAACACAACAAATCAATAATTAAAATATAACAAAAAATCAACATCTTGCAATCAGATTCAAGAAACGGGTATTTCATGGCCTTTCTTTGTACCCTTTCTAAGACCCATCTAAAGAACTCGGTGACCAAACAATGCTGGCATACTCTAGGTGACTGCACACCAGTGATTAATCTCTTGTAACACAAAAGGGTTCTTAAAGTCTTGCTCTAAAGTTTAAAAAAGTTTGCTTGAGTAAGAATCCTAAATTTTTTAAATATTTTATTCCTAATGGTATGGATGTGGTCCTGAAAATCACAATTCCTGTTAGAAACAACCCTGAGATCTGAGATAGTATCTACCTCCTCAATGTGAGAACTTTCAGCACTATAGATGAATTGGTCATAATTGTGAATAATCTTTTTCTTGGAGAACTTCAAAACCTTACGTTTATTTTTGTTTAGTTTGAAATTATTATGTGTACAGCAATGGCAGAAGCCTTGCAAGTCAAGCAATCATTTATCGATTTGACAGGATTTTTTTTTAATTTTCAATTTTTTCAAATCTTGTACTATCAGTGAAAATGAATTAACGAGAGTAGAGGCAACATCATTAAAAAACAAAAGAAATAAAATCAGACTAGAATAAGAGCCTTGCGGCAGATCAGATTTTGTGAGTCTGTTTAATGATAGTTCCCTTTGAAGAGGTTTCTCAAATGCTCTTTTTGTTTTGTACATCTGAACAACAGAAAGTCTGTTTGACATCACTAATTTGGCAATTAGATATAGCATTTAGTGGACTGTGGTGACTTATTTAAAATTTTTTTTTTACGAGAGTTTGCAACAGCAGAGGTCATTTAAACCCTCAGGGTGCCGGTGTGTTTGAAAAAAAGCCCATTTGTAAATATGTCGGGTTTGAATGCACGGCCACTGATTCATATTTTCCAAGCTAGTATTATTTAACTTATTAACCAACTTATTTTAACTGTGCAGATTATGGTGGTATGGATCTGTTTTTATTTGGGTCATCTAAAAATTTGGAAGGACCCAAGTAAAAGGCTTTCTTTTATATGGGAGATATTTATATGCCACTCTTCCTTTTACGCTATTTTGCTGTCTACCTTGCCAATTAATGTTCTTGTTTTTAAGTAGTGTTTCAGAATCGTGTTTCTCATGTGTTTTGAGATTATCTTGTTCACTTTTGTATTGTTGTTTTACTTTTGCTCTAAACTCTAAGTCAACTGGTGCTGAGTTGAAATAGAATCACAAGCAGGATTCAAATCCACTATCATTGGCTTCTGAGTGAATGGCTCTATTGATCCTCTATTGATGATTGAGGTTGAGGTGGGAAGTTAATGGCCGAGTGGATCGAAGTCAAGATAGCTCAAGTGGTATATCAGTGGTGTATCTAGCCAAAGGTGGTGGGTTCAAATCCCGTTCATGACACTAACTTTTTCAACTTAACCTCTCAACTATGACCTTTACAAATGACAATTATCTACCAAATACATATTTGGATTAATGTAATGCCTTCTTTGGATTTCGATTATGTTTTTGACTTACTATTTAGAGTAGGAAATCAAGCTGCTTCACATGAGGCTATAGGAAAATAAACTTTCAAAGGCCATTGACAATATGTCAGATCCCCTTTTGCTTTTGAGATACTACATATTGCATAAGCACATATCTTTATGTATCTGATAAAATGTACGTTACAAACTTGTAATTTTCTTAAAATTAGATTTTTTTTTTTTATAGGGTGTGGTTGAATTGACGATAGTACCTTTGAAAGAAAACCTCCGAATTTTAAAACTAAATGCAAAACAGTGTAGGATTTATAGGGTGTGCATTAATGATACGATTGAAGCTCCATTTCAGTACTTTGATCCATTTTTAGACATTACACATGGCGATGATAAAGAGTAAGCACATTGAATTTAGTCAATTAAACGTTAACTGCTTATACTTATAAACTTTTTAAAGGAGGAGTTTGGAATTTTTTTCTAAATCCCATTTGAATGCTGCACTTCAAATCGATCCTGACAATAATGGAGGGGAACTTGTAATTACTATTCCACCAGAGGCGGCCAATTTGGTTGTCGAAGGTAAAAACTTCAGGCTCGGTGTCGAATTCAGCTTGGAACAACCCCAAGGCGGAGTTCATTTTGTCATACCCGAAGGGGAAGGAACACTAGCAGAAGTAATGTAATATTATTTAATTATTCGACTTTTCTTAAAATTCATAAATTTCACAGAGGGGTGCTCACATGTTCACCTACTGTTATGAAAATTCATCGAGGCTTTGGTTTCCATGCGTAGACAGCTTTGCAGAACCTTGCACATGGAGGCTGGAATTTACAGTGGACGAAAATATGACAGCTGTGTCCTGTGGCGATTTGATTGAAGTTGTTTATACACCAGATATGAGAAGGAAGACTTTCTACTACAGCCTCAATGTTCCCGCAGCCGCTCCAAATATCGCTCTCGCCGTTGGGTAAATTGCTAAATGTTTTGTACAATACACATACATACAATTTTTCTTTTTCTTTACAGACCTTTTGAAATATTCGTTGATCCTTATATGCATGAAGTGACCCACTTCTGTTTGCCTGGATTGATGGAAAATCTGAAAGTTTCCGCACGTTACATGCACGAGGCTTTTGAATTCTATGAAGAGACACTTGCCAATCGTTATCCTTATCCTTGCTATAAACAAGTTTTTGTTGATGAAACTGATGTACCCATATCTGCTTACACAACCATAAGCATTCTAAGGTATTTCATATTTTCTCATATATAATTAGCGATCAGCTTCACACCATAATTTGATATTAAAAGTTGACCAGGAGATAATTAACTTTGTCTCTAGCATTCGATTGGGTCTCTTATAATTAAAACAATGTCATCTATATATAAATAAATATATTTTTTAAAACTTTAACCTTTCAAAATAATGTTGGTAAAATAAGTTTTAATTACTGGCAATATATAAAAACGGTTTGTAATAATAAGACTACTGCTATTGTAATTAATTATATTTAAAGTTTTACAAAATTATATTGTCATTTTTCACTTTAATTTCAGTACAAATCTTCTTCATTCTGCGTCAATTATTGACCAGGCTTATATTACAAGAACAGCAATGGCGCAAGCGGTGGCCGAGCAGTTTTTCGGCTGTTTTATCTCGATGCAAAACTGGTCAGATGCTTGGCTCCCAAAGGGAATCTCGACCTACCTTTGCGGTCTTTATTCAAAAAAGTGTTTCGGAAATAATGCATACAGAGAATGGATTCAGAAGGTAATAAATCAATCATATAATTTTGGCCTACCTATCTTTTCAGTTGGTCTGTCAGACAAGTTTCAACGTTTTGCCACTTTCCATGTGTAGTTTTCCATCACAAAATAATTGGCTATTACCCAAATTATATAAATTATTGTTTTCTTTTATATTTATGCTTTAGAAATTTGATTTTAGGATTTACAAGATGTTGTTAAATATGAAGAGGAATTTGGTGGAATTATAATGGATCCTAGTCAACCACCGGCATCGTTGCCAGTCCCTTCTCCAGCACCTAGTGTTGCACCAAAACCAATCGATCCAGGTTTTCACTTTCCATTCAAAAATCTTTACACAGTTTCACCCTTGTATATGGATGTCATGAGAAAAAAGGCTCAATTGGTTATTAGGATGCTTGAACACAGAATTGGCTACGAGCTACTTCTTCAGGTAAAATTAAGTCTATTTTTTTTAAAAATATAAATATATGTCAATGGTTATATGTTTTTAGGTATTAAATAAACATTTGTCACTGGCATGTAACGCATCAACACAAAAACTTTCATCAGGTCAATGGTCGCATATGCTGATCAGCACAAATACATTTGCTAAAGCGATTTTCACAGTTACTGGTAAAGACATGGCTGTTTTTATAGACCAGTGGGTGAGAACAGGTGGCCATGCAAAATTTCATCTACAATTTGTTTTCAACAGAAAAAGGTAATATTACAAAATTATTTTATTAGCATTTATGATAATTTTATTTCCGCAGAAATACTGTTGAGTTGGAGATAAGGCAAGATGCAATAACTCAAAAAGGAATTAGGAAATATTTAGGCCCTTTACTTGTCACGATCCAAGAGCTTGACGGAACCTTTAGGCACACGCTTCAGATTGAAGGGACTATAGCAAAAGCTGACATCACCTGCCATTCTAAGAGCAGGAGAAACAAAAAGAAAAAAATACCCCTTTGCACTGGGGAAGAGGTGGACATGGATCTATCTGCTATGGAGTGAGATTTTTTTTTTATTACAATAACTTTACACAAAGTTTATTAAATTAATTAAAAATTTTATTTCATTTTTAGCTCAGACTCTCCAGTTTTATGGATTCGACTTGATCCAGACATGACTCTGGTTCGATCGTGCAATATAGATCAACCAGACTATCAATGGCAGTATCAGCTGCGTCATGAGAGAGATGTGACTGCTCAGTTTGAAGCGATAGCAGCTTTGGAAAGGTTTCCAACACCGTCTTCTCGAGTTGCTCTCACAGACACTATAGAAAATGAACAAACATATGTCAAAGTTAGATGTGCAGCATCACACTGTCTGACTAAAGTAAGCAGTTTGCTTTTAACCGTAATAATTTAACAAATATATTAATTTAATCTGAATTAGGATTAAAATTTAATTTTGAATATTTTCCTTCAGGTTGCAAATTCAATGGTAGCAAATTGGGCAGGTCCCCCAGCGATGTTGGCCATATTTAGAAAACTTTTTGGCTCATTTTCCTGTCCACATATTATAAAACAAAACAACTTTCAAAATCTCCAGCATTACTTTTTACAGAAGGTATGATCTATTTTGTGTATTTTTTCTTTATTATTATTATTATTATTATATTATTAATAGCTTTTGAGTTTTTTAGACGATACCTATGGCAATGGCAGGCTTAAGAAATACACATGGCATTTGTCCTCCTGAAGTTATTAAGTTTCTTTTAGACCTTTTCAAATACAATGATAACACTAAAAACAAGTTTTCTGACAATTACTACCGAGCAGCTTTAATAACTGCACTCGGTGAGACAGTGACACCAGTGATATCAGTTGTTCAACAAGGGTAAATTAATTTTTTTTAAATTGAATTAACTCCATGTAACTCTTTTTAAATTTTGCAGTACAGAAATAACTGCAGAATCCTTGTCGCCAGATACTAAACTTGTGCTGGAAGAAATAACAAGGAATTTGAATCTTGAGAAGCTTTTACCTTGTTACAAATTGACTGTTACGGTTGCCTGCCTCAAAGCGATCAGGAAACTGCAAAGATTTGGCCATCTTCCAAGCAACCCCAACCTTTTCAGAACTTATGCAGCTTATGGACAATTTGTTGGTAGTTAACAATTATGAGCTGTTTTATAAAAATAAAAGAGGAAAATTAAATCACCTTTAATTACTTTTAGTGATCTCTTTGTTGTTATTTTAAATCAATAAATTCTATAACTTATGCTAGGCAGTAATGTTTATAGTGTCGAGTTCTTTGACTGGTCAGTATTTCGAATCATAGTTAGGAATTTTCCCCCCAACAGTTTCAATTGTTTAATAAAATAAAATTTTGTATGTTATATGTACCTCATCAATATGTACGTGTTTTGATTGACACCCGCTTCTTTTATAGAAGTAAGATTGTGTGCATTGGATGCATTGGTCGATTACACAGTTGTCGATGGCAAATGGAACGATCTGGAATTTTTGTTGGAGACGGCCGAGGAAGATCCTGATCCTGGTGTACGGTTTGCCTTGGTGAGAATGCTCTGTGAAAAACCCCCATTTCGTAAACAACTTTCGAAGCCTCACCTCGACAGGCCCGAGCTTGTACATAGGATTTGGAAACTTTTCAAGTAAGTCTTGTTAATTATGAGAAAGAAGTATGGGAGTGTAAGTTTTTTTTTCTAGTTGTATGCTGTCTCATGACACAAGAATGCGATGCAGTTTTGTTGATCTGTATTACACTTTGTACGGTGTGAAAAAGCCAATATGCCTCCCAGTGTGTGATATACCAGGACTTTCAAAAATCAAAAGTCCCCCTCATGAGGTAGAGTGTTTTCTTTTTCTTAAATATTTCTTCTAAAGTGAATTTATAAATGTAAACTTGTTAAGGAGGCGTCAACGTCAGTTGCACCTGGAATAAAACGGAAGGCAGCGTCACCTATGCAAAAAGAGGAACCTGCGGTTGATGATTTGGGAATGGTTACACCACAAGTCCCTCTTAAGGAGGATAACAAAAAATTAAGGGTAAAAAATAAAACTTTTAAATTACTATATTCATTTATTTTATACACCATTTTAAATTTACAGACTGAAAAAGGAGCAGGAGGAAAATCAGATTACTTTTCAGACAATTCGGCATCCTTACCTGGCTTGACAGGTGTTAGAGGGCCTACTGGATTTGAACCTGGAATGTTCAAAAAAGAAGATCTTGACAAATCTGAAAATCCATCTAAGGTTTGTTTAAATTCGTGTTAATTGATTGAATGTCAAATAACAGAACATGGATTTTCAGGGCAAGAAGAAGAAAAAAGACAAAAAGAAGCATAAACATAAGCATAAGCATAAACACGAACATAAGCACAAAGAGAAAAAGGACAAAGACAAAGAGAAGGATAAGGATAAGGACAAGGAAAAAGAAAAGGACAAAGATAAAGAGAAGGATGCTGACAAAAATGTAAAAATAAAAAAAGAAGAAACTTTAAGTTCTGATAGTTCTACAGCTAGTCCAACGCCAACAAACTTCGTCAACGTTGAATTTCCATTTTAAAATAATTAGTTTATTTCCCCCTAATTTTAAATGTTATATATATTTTTTTTGTAAGGTTTATTTTATGCTAAATAAGAAGCCATTTACTATAAGTTGTTTCATTTTTAAAATTTTTTTCAACAGATTGACAAAATTAATTTTTTAAAACGAATATATTCTACATAAAACAATTTTGTCATACCATTTCATTAATCTTGCAAAAAACTAGGCTTGTAATTGAACAAACGTGCACATCCGGCAGCTCCAAAACCTGAAAAAATTTATATATTATAAATAAGTATATTTTCATGACAACAAAGAACAGTAAAGCATTGAAGTTATGTAAATATTTTAATAACGTGATCGTTTACAATCAATCTTGTCTAACTCTTATCCCTGGTTTTATTGGTCAAAGGGTAAACACCGTCTTCAGAGGTTTACCTATATACATATTATAGAATGTGTCCATTTTCGTTTTTATTTTATGGAAGGGACAAATGGAAAGAAAGAATGTAGAAAAATACAATGAAAGCAATAGCAGATTGATCTGATGATGACTTTGATTGAAACCATGTGATTGTTTAGAAACATTTTTATGCCCTAACATCCAACCTTTTGAGAAATGTATGAAACTTTTACAAGTTTAATAAAAAGTGGATCAAAGCCGGTAATGGTACATTAAAGAAACTGGTATCAAATGTTTGATTACTGGCAAGCACATGATTAAAAATGAATAGGAATAAGCTTTTAAGAAATTCTTGGTTGAGGTAAAAAAGAGTTACGAGTGGAATGATAAAAAGAGGTAAAATTTAAACAGTTGTAAGTTGGGATGGAGAGTTGATGCCCAAGAGGATCGAAGTCACGATAGCTGAAGTGGTAGAGCAGCAGCTTATTTAGCTGGAGGTCGTGGGTTCGAACCACCCCACTCGGGACACTGACTTTTTCAACCTCAATCAACCAAGACCCTCCATAGAA
>CM077108.1:1794241-1804665 GCA_039619505.1 Cimex hemipterus
AGAAATTTGGAGCCGGAATACGATGACATCAATATGCTAACTGATGGCAAAAAAAAAAAAAAAAAAAAAAAAACAAAAACATTTCATACATCTAAGCTGAACAGGGCAAACAGTATTGTTGAAATATTGTTACAGAATATTGTTGCTTGGTGAATAACCAAACACTTGTCCCCACTGTCTGCATTTCTGGAGCCACAGTAGGCACTGTAATTTGTTGTTCTGATACATTTCGAGAAAGGGGACAAATTTTAGGGCGTCAGTTTCAACTACCAACAGGCTAGCAATCACTCCATCTCCTCGCAAGTGGAGGCTCTTATGCAAACCTTATCATATTTTTGGGCTAACATAGTGCTTTCTTTTCCTTGTCTTTATATTCATCTCAGGAAATGTACTAAACATCACTGTATCTTTAGATCTTTGGTCAAAGTTGCGTGACATTCAGTAAAAAATCCCATTTATGATGGGATCCAAAAAATACTAAAACAAGACACCAGATTCATTGCTGCGAATTGTCCCGGATGAAAGAAAATGAATCCCAGACGCAACTGCACAGCAAAGAGTTCGAACCAAGAACAAGTACGTACTAGGCTTGAGACTGATATTTGCCATGCAGTTCTAGATTCAAAACCAACCACAGTCCATGGTTTTTTAACCGATTGGACGTATTGTAAAATGGTTTGACCTCTCATCCATGGTACTCTACAGTAGTTGGATTTATGCCATCTTTACGACAGGAATTATTTTACATTGATAAGTAGCTAAACTAGTTGTTTTATATAACTTTATATAACTCAATAGAACTGGTGGAAAAGAAGCAACCTATGCCTCTGCACTAATCAAAAGAAATTTGTTGTTAATACATTGATCAGGAATATTGGGCGATGAAACTCCAATACAACAGGCGACACTGTGTCACTATGTTAGTCGGTTTTATGTCAGAGATCCTCAAAATATACAAAACGTCTATCAAATCTCTCACCTACTCCCATTATCGTGTAAACTCCTTTACCCCATCCGGGTGTCTTGCGCCCTTCGAAAAGTAAATAACTTCCTATTCCTAGGCCGGCAGCCGAGGAAATTAGCCGGCAGACAATGCATCCCTTTGGTGTTTCGCTGTCTCCCATCCTACGAGAAACGGTTCATAAATTTTCAAAAATTCATCGGTTTGAGTCAGACAGATGAAGACGGGGACTAATACAATTAATCCGTGTTAAACTATCGATAAACATCGATTTGATTTTTTTTATAAAAAAAAATTAATGACAAAAGACATAAGCTGAACAAAACATCCAACGTTCAACGTAAATATTTAATATAAAATTGAATCAATGAACATTGCATTAGTCTAGGTATGTGTAAACCCTAACATAGTGCCAATTAAATAATAAAAAAACTATTTATAGAGGAAAAACTTGTTTCATTACGAAAATTAATCAATTATGAACGTTATTGTTAACCATTACTCTCATTCACTGTAGTCTAAAATATTTGAACCATTTTATACCGTCTAATTATAAGATAATATTTAAAGACTTTAAAGGATTAAATATAAGATAGAGAAATTCTATTGATTAGTACCTTGATCATGGACCATCAATAATTCAAAAATATTTCTGCAATGGTACTTATAACTTTTACATTGACAGCACGTCCGCAAAGGAAAGTTAAAAAGTGAAAGAAAAAATCGATAATAATAAACGAAATTTGAAAAAACCAAGGATGAATGTAAAATAAACAAAGTATTACGATTTATTCGAAATAGTTTCGATACAGAAACGAATCATTGACTTGATATATCAAGCAATCCAGGTTATAACATTGTTATATCATCCGGACAGGTACTCTAGGTGCTGATAGGGAAATTTAAATGTAACTGAATCTCCAGCTACTGCAGTAGATAGAGCAAGGAGATGGTCCTCACCAAGGAGTACAGGATCTGCATGCCACTTAGCGTGGAGGAGGTAACGCCTTGAATTTTAACCAGTTCTGGGTACCTGCTTATGGTATTCTTTTGAACTGGGCTGTTATTTATTCTAGCTTTAGAGCCTTTGTTTTAAAAAGGTCTACCAAGAAGAAGCCTTAGGGCCAACTAAGGCTTATCGTAGATAAAATCTTTTCTTATTTTTACAGTTTATGAAATCAATTTTTATCTTTATTATATTGAACAAATTGTAACTTTTTATACTTAACTCGTACACTGATATCAAATCCTACATGACAGCAAAGTCTTGGGTGTTAAGATAAACACATTAATTTTTATTTTCTGTCTTTTGCTTTAATGAAGCCATTTTTTGTCATCTTTATGTGGTCGTTAGTATGTTTTGTGCTCAAGAAAAGGTTCATTTTTGTTGAAAGAATAAATGTAATGTGTTTGGTATTTAGTTGGGAATGATCCGGCAAGAAATTTATGTTGTGTTTGTGCAATTACTTTTATATCTCATTTTTAGTATTTTCTCTTTTAGAGATGTCTCTTTTTTAAACATGATTTGTTACCATTTAGCCAGTAGTAAAAAAAAATTATCTCAATGAATATCGAAAAAGCGTGAGACCAAGAATGTACCCTTGAAGGAAACCAGTGTTTGTGATAAAGGGATGGCGTTTGTTATGTAGGCAGAAATGAGTCAGTGAGAAATTTATATTTTAATAGCATTTAATATAATTAGTCAATGGTTTTGGTATTAAAACTAATAAATTGGTATTTTTGATACTATCCTTGTTCTGTTCATCTAGATCAGACATCATCTCACATTAATTTCATAGGGCAAGAATTTAACTTTTAATTTTATTGAATGATAATGAATTCACTTTTATATTGTATTTTTACTATCTTCTCCTTAGAGATATCTCTATTAGGCTGGTACTATGTATTTCTTTCAAGGAAGTTTTTTTCTTCAATAATAAATTGATTAATACTCCAAAAATAAACCAATAAATTTCTATACTGTCATTAGTTTGTTTACAAGCAATTTGGAATAGACATAATCTTACTATAAGGCAATTGCAAGAATTGATCTTATAATTTCTAGATACTGAAATCCCTTTTATAATTTATTTTTACTGTCTTCTCCTTTAATTGTACCTTTTTGGTATGTTTTGCCTCCATTTGGACAGTAGTGTGTATTTGAAGGCAGGATGGAGATTAAAAACTCGAGTGGTTCAACGTGAGATCCTTGGGGGGTTGCAGTGTTGCAGTGTTGCAGTTTATGACCATTACTTTAACATTTTATAAAAGAATAATTCCATATAACTAGATAGGATCAATGTAATTTACCTTCACTGAAAATAAAACAATTGTTAAGATTTGTATTTGTATTATCGGGCAGATACTGCTTGTTGATATGCAGGCACTTTTAATTCAGGAAAGCTGTCGTAAAAAGAGTACATCAAAATGAGCGTTCCATTAATGCTTGATTTGTTTTTATTGTTTACAGTATAAAATAGGCCAACTTTATATGATAGCAAGACACAGTTTGGAACAAACTGAGTCAGGGAATGGTGTAGAGATAGTAGAAAACAGAGAACATGTTGACCCTGTTCATGGAACAGGCCGTTACACAGAGAAAAGGATCCATTTGAATGGGTTAGTTTCAATTTTTTATTTTTAATCTTTGAAAATTTGAAGTTTTTGTTTTAAAATTTAGTAGCCTGCCGTACTGGCTTCAGGCGATATTGCCAAGAGTGTTCTACATTACTGAAAAAGGTTGGAATTATTATCCATACACCGTAACTGGTAAGGTTTTAGTGAAAGTATTAGTTTATGGCTTATGTAGAATTTAAATTAATTATTTAATTTTTTCCAAAAAAAACAAAAAACAAAAACAAAAACTGCAGAATATACAGTAAGTAAAATATGTTTGATATTCATAGTAGCAATTAAACTTAATTATAAATTTTTTTACATATTTTCAGTGTTCATTTGTACCAAAGTTTAATATGACAATTCAAACATCATTTGAAAACAACAACGGTTGCACCGAAAATGTAATAAAAATAAGTTTGTTTTAAATGTTTCATTTTAACGATTTGGCTATTGCAGTGTTTAAACTTGAGTGAAGAGGTTCTCCGAGAAAGAACAGTTGAACACATTGATATTGCGTATGATGAAATAAATCCAAAACATTACAAAGAAGAAGAGGTAAACTTTAAAGTGGAACAGACTTGAAATTTTTAATGCTAAGTATTATGATATTTTAGGACTTGAAATTCTTTAAATCCAAAAAGACTGGGCGGGGTCCATTAGCTGAAAACTGGAAGGAATCAACTCATCCAATAATGTGTTCTTATAAAGTCGTTCAGACCTCTTTTGAAGTCTGGGGACTTCAGACTAAATCAGAAGAGTTAATTCAGAAGGTGTGCTAAAATTAGAGTGTATGTCTTCTTGATATAATAATTTTTTTTGTTTGGTTAGATCATGAGGGAAATTTTAGCATTGGGCCATAGGCAGGCATTCGCTTGGATAGACGAATGGTACGACATGACTCTCGAAGATGTCAGGGAGTTTGAAAAGAAGATTCACTCTCAGACAAACGAGAAGATAGTTCAATCCGATCCACCTGCTTCACCAGTTTCTCCCCGTACACCTACATCAAAACCATCTACGCCACCAATTGCAAAATCCTGGTTTGATTGGGGTTGAGCATTTTCTGTAACAATGAAGTGTTTATTCTAGAAACTTTAATTGTTCAACCGTTGAATGTTATTATCCAATTTCTTTTAATTGGAGTGTGTGATTGTCAGTGGCGTGTTGCAGAATTTTTTCAGTATATTATACCAACTTGTTACAATTCTTTTTTTTTTTTCCCAACACCCTTATTGATTTGAAGGCTTATTTTATTTTGTGTAAGTTTTATAAGTAAAAGTCATTACATATTTGATACATTCCCATAGTATTAATGCTACACATGTCATACATGTATCTTTGATCTTTAAAATATAAAATATATATGATGTATATTTATTTTTTAATACCTTTCTTCTATTTGCTTTGTTTTGCTTAAAAAAATTTTCCATTACACTTGGAATTTTACCTATACTTCCTGAGGAGTACCGAGATATCAGGCTGGACTACTTTGCCTTGGCAATCATCGTAAATAATACTAATTAGGATATTGCATTATGGAATATTACCATTCAATGTAAAGGACTTAATAATGTAAAACTTTCATAGGTAATGTGGTAATGGTAAGTTGCTGGGACGAAATATATTTGACATATGATATTTCAAATGATATTTGAAATATATCGTAGACTTTCATACTTTAAAAAAATAAATAAAAAATAGACAGTTTTTCTCTGTAATCTTTATTTTTCAAAAATTGAGTAATTAACTACTGGTTCAAAAGTAGCTTCAACATTTGGTAGACCTGATCGAGATTTTTTCCTTTGAAAAACTGGTTTAACACTCCAACCCAATCCATATTATGAACTTCACTTTCAACATTTTGAACAAATTGGTTGGTTGCTTTTTGAACGGCTTCTTCTAATTCTTGCTCTGTAACTCCTTCTACATCAAATCCTGTAAGTTTGACTTGGTTGACTTGGAAATTGTTTTCGAATTTCAAGTCGGTCACAGTCACAGATTTTGAATCATAAACTGCTTTGAAGGAGACATCCGGATAAACATCTGCCCAAGACATGCTGAATTGACAAAAAAAGAATCAAATGATTTTTTATTGTTCACATTATTCCTAATTTTTTTATATGCACTTACTCAACATCTCCGTTTTGTGAGACAGGCTTTCCTTTAACAGTCCCGGTTAGAGCAAGTTTACCTTTGGTAGTGAAATGCTTGACTGAACCCTTTAGATAAAGATCAAGTTCTTTGTCTGTTAAAGTACTAGATTCTTCATAAGTTGGTACTTCTGAAACTCGTCCTTCAAGACCCACCAGCTCAAGGTAAAGTCTGCACATATAATTAAATTATTAAACTATAATAAAATCACTGTTAATAATAAGAGAACCCAAAACTTACTTGGCATCTTTAAGTTCAAGTGGCAGGAGAGGAGATCGACCAAAATGAACACCGTCCTTCTCTAGTTTTTTAAAGTAATTATCAAGTGTTCCCTTTACTAGTTCATCGACCTCATCCTTGGTCACACCTACAAAAAAAGGTAGATATCAAACAAATTGCCAGTTATTAATTAACTAATAATAATAATAAAAAAGAATTCTGCACATGTAGGTTACATCTATACAGAATTGATCTTATGACTAATTGTGGCCAGCTGCAAGAATCATTCACCTTGGTGTTTTGGCTCACCAGGTCTTCTGACCTTTATCTATTAAGTTCAAGGCTAGGTCATTTTAGCCCCCGATGCATAAAGTGTTTAAACCTAGATGTACTCTCACTCATTCTTAAATTAATTTTTCTTATTTTACATACTATCCACGGAAGCAGTTTGGTCAGATATTTGGTTTATCAAAATTTAGACATTTACATATACACCCTGGAAGTCTTCTGAATCTACCACTGCTACATATCTGTATGGCTAATGCTTCAGGGGAAGTTTAAAGCAGACAGGCAGGGGTTTGGGGTTGTCTGTTGAGCCAAATCCCCTAAATTCAGATTTGATAAAAAGTTTCAAATTAAAATACCTCGTAGAGCAGACTGGAAATAAACCAAGGACTACACTTGAGCAATATGCCACTGTCTTCCAAGAGGATACTGTGGTTATTGAATACAAGGAGATTTACAGGTTAGGTATTGTTAACAGAAGATAAGCCACATACTCAGACAGCGAGGTGGTACTGAAACTGATAAATTGATCAAGTAAAGGGTGATGAAGGCAATAAAATTGCCAAAAATGTGGCTCTATCAGAAATGGATTAAAAATGTCATTCATTCATTGAGAATGTAGACTGTATGCTAACTAACTGGAAATGAAAAAGCTGGTCAACAGACAAGGAACACTGCAAACCATCCCAAAGAACAGATTTCCTCTCCGCCCAGATGATTTGTCGTTTATGTTAAAAGCATTATCAAACAAAAATGGGTGGCAAGATGGAATGTTTGTAGAGATAGTATGAAAGAAATTAAGCCAGTTGTTCATAACTTGCTAACTGAGGAACTTAAGAAAAAAAGAACTCATGATTTTCTCCAGATTGCAAATAGGTCACATCAGCCTAATCCATAATAAGCAACAACCTGCCAGCTTGTCCTCGACCTATGCAAAGTGGAGAACGTATCATTCTGACAGTATAACATAACAGTATAACAGTCGACTGTCGCACTTTACAACCCTTTAGGCAAAGGCTCAACCTTTCGAGTGATTTACAGTTCTTGGTTCCCAGTGTTTCTTTGGAATGGGGGTATACAATATTCTACCATCAGACCTCTCACAGTAATCTCATACAATAAATACTAATTCTCAACATACCAAAAAAAAGGAAACAAAATGGGGTATGTATACCAAGAAATGTATACAATAAAACAGTCCTGTTGCCTACAATAATCAGAACAGGAGGGTGGCATTCCTTGCTTTATGTATGGAGCCAAGGAATTTATTTTATAATTAATTCTCTTTAATTAAGGGTCCACAAAGCAACCTTTTTCTACATGCTGGAAATACACAATGTATTTCTTCTTAAGTAATAACAATCTAAATTAGTTAAACAAAACACTCTTGGCATACATTGCTTACCCAATGTTTGTGATGGCAGTACAGCTGCGTTAACAGCTGCTATGACCGCTAAAGTGAAAATTGCCACTTTCATGTTGAACAGTTTGGATGTCAAGGAAATACTAATTTGTTTCTTGCCAAACACAATATATATATACCAACAGTATCCCAGTTGTTATTTATTTTTTGATAACTCTATGAGTGTTTAAAGTATTTGCATTGATTAAAATATGTCAATGAAGAAAAAAAAACTTGAAGTGTAATGTCATTAATATCGATAGCTGTTGTTCTTTTTATTTTAAAGGCAAGAATCACCAAGATCATGGTTGCCATGAGATTTCATTGAAAACCTAGACCTTTGCAAGCAGAGAAGAGAAAGCCATTGGAATATTAAAGCTGGGCGCAGGTTGCCAGGGAAGGTGGAGAATCAGTGAAGTGGCGACCAATGTTCTGGTAGATTCTTAATATAGAAGATGATCTCAATAAAAGATCGAAACGTTGGCACGATAAAGAAAATGTTTTCTGACATCTACATCACACCATACTGCATCTCACGATATCTGAATAATTCTTAATATAGTTTAAAAAATTCATATGAATGTTCCTGTATTAAAGTAATCAGCAATAAGGTATGGAGGGGCATCGGTGGCTGCAACGGTGTATGCAGTGACATGGCACTCATCACTGTAAGGTAAAGGTCCCAGGTTCGAATCCAGTGGCCCTGTGGTAAAGACATTCATTAAGGTGATTTATTAATATGTAGATCCAAATACAAGTAGAAGCAACTGACAAACCACTTGAAATACAAAATAATTCAATCTAAATAAAATATAGACTATAATTAATGTAATATGTAGTAGCTTCACCTTACACAAATATTACTTGTATCAATACAAACAAATAAACATCAAAATTTATAATAAAATAAAAAATAAAAATAAAATATTCACTTAGAAGAATCCATACTATTTGTGATTATATGACACTTGTTCACAAAAGAAAATAAGAAAATCAAAACCAAAATATTCACTGAGAAGATACCATGCTATGCGATCATTAAAAATAATATGAGTCCTTGAGATATACTCACACCCCTTGGACAGTATCATAGCTTTTAATGAGAAAGTTAAAATTTTTTAAATTATATATTCTTATTTTATCTTAAATCTCAAAAATTATTGGTGTTAGATTTATTTACAACAACACAAGTTCCAGGCTGTACCCGTGTGAGACTCAGTTATAAAGTTGACAAAAAAACAACTAAATGGTTTAAGATTCTAGCATAACTAACAACGATATGATCATTGTAAATTTACAACAAATTCACTTATAAATTGACGAAATTTTGTCCAGTTCGCTTGTCGATTTGTTTTCCACGACTAAACCAGAGATCTGGTCGAATTAAGCAAAGCAAACTCGTCTGCTCTCGTCCTTGCAAAGTACTAATATCTCATTTTTGTTGTGTAAACATTTTACCACATGCCTGTTAATAGTCTGTTTGCCAACGCCTCATTCTCTCCCTCCGACACTTAACCCAGGCATCTGCCGTTGATAAAGGGAAGAGTAGGTACGGGTAGTCATACGCATCCTGATCATCCTGACAAGATCAACAACACCGAATGCACCGGTACACGCTTAAAACCTTGATAACAGTGTAAGTTTTTTTATTACAGCCCTGCCATCTTAAAAGAACGGTGTCATCGTTATAATTTAAAAAAATCTTATTCAGGCTTGAACAATAAAAACATAACACAACACCTTATTGACTTTTTAGATTACGACTAATTTTCCAATAATTTATGATCATATTTGGCCTATATTTTCATAATTTCTAGGATCGACCAACGAAGCGTTCGTTAATCCACAGTGATTTAATAATATCAATAAATCAATAAATTACGTAAAAAGGGCGAACCCGGAAAAGTGAAACTGAGTAACAATTAAAAATACAAATTTTTACGTTTTTTTGATTACCATTACAGAACTTATTATATATTAAAAAATGTATGTCTACCTATTTTATTACCTATTAATTTATGTAAACTTTGATCATTTTGGCTTCTATCGTTACTGAAAAAGAAATAATTGCATTTCCAAATTCCTCGATCAATCATATCGACTATCAACGGCAACAAAATTATCTTATAATATTTCAGTATTTCATATAGCAATTAGAACTTGAATTTTTTAAAACACATAATAAATTATAAGGATCAAGTGTTGGCCAAACTAGGAAGTTTTATTTTGAATAAAATAGTTGGCCGACCTCGGAATAAAGTTACCGACAGTCGATGAAATGACTGTGAACTATACATGACCGAAACTCGAAACACATCATCGGGTCAGAATAGCCTTAAGGTGGGAAAGTTTCGGGGCCGGCGAGAACAGAATTAGCATAATGCTAAAGTCCCGAAAGTATCTTCGGTAAAAAGACATTCGCTCGGAAAAACAGGGAAAAAGAGGCCAAAGTGAAATTGCTCTACTCCTTGTTTCGGGATTGAAGGCCCATCTGAGCTCATGGATTAACCCGAGCAGGTGAAACACCCTTGTCCAGGGAAAGTTCAACTTACAACATCCGGCGAATAAAAGAGGAAAATTGTCGGAAATGTTCCTGGTGAAAGGGGGATTAACCGGGAAAAGGAGATTCTCTTTATCTAAAGATTTGTGTAAATATAAATCTGTGAGTAGAACCATCATTTACAAATAATAATACATACCACTTTCATCCTTTCTATTAAATATTTCTTCACCTTTTTCGATATATATATATATATATATATATATATATATATATATATATATATC
>CM077108.1:1805065-1855957 GCA_039619505.1 Cimex hemipterus
ATATATATATATATATATATATATATATATATATATCATATCGCTCACTTAAAATTCATGTCGAGAGACGTGTTAGTGACTCCTTCAACCTGATGATGAGCGTGTGTGCTCCAACAAACTGTGAGTAAGAAATACTTTTAAAGAGATTAAATAACCTATTCTAACTCACTCCACCTTCATCATTTCTATTAATTAGCTGGCCAAAGCATTTAACAGTTTTGTTTCGATGGCCAAACAGATTTCAGTCTTAAAGGTAATTGTCCAAGTCTGCTGTTGGGTTGTTATCTCTTAAGTCTTGTGGGTTGATTCCACATACGTACGATTTGTAGGTATAGTCCTGACTTGAGTGGAACTCGATAGCTCCTTGTTATAGACTTTTTTCAATGTAAATATACAAAACATTATATACATTTTCTTCATTCATTCTTGATCTTTAATTTTTGCTTCCAAAATTAGCTTTAAAAACATAAAAAACCTATAACACATATAAGCTAGACAGATTGTTAAGGCAATAACTCCACAATAAAATGTTTTTAATTATAAAACTTAAAATCTTTTTAAAACACGCAGGTCATTTTGTTTGATTTTCTTCTTGAAGAATTGTTCAGCGGTTTTCTGCGGCCTGCACAAAACTGGTAGCAAGTGCGAAACAAGAGTCGATGATCATAACAAAACTGACAAAATCCTCTGCAAAGGGGCTTTCAAGGGTTTTAACGAAAACAATATGATCATAGCCGGGTAAAAAATTGCAGTATCTTTCCCACCTAACGGTTTTAATTGAATGTAATTTGATTTTCAGGAAAAGGTTCAATGCAATAACCCTTTGCCAGCTCCCTGGGCCTGGTTTCGACCCGGCAGTCATCTTTCCCGTGGAACAGCTTCACAGATTTTCATTGATAAAATCCAATATTACCCATTTCACTAGGGATTTTCCCACAGTTAAACATCTCCAGGTTTGTAAACTAGTTATTAACCGTTTTACATTGCAGTAAATCAAGTTAAAATGTGAGGCCTCTTATCTTTATCGCGTTGGCTAAGATTAGACCATTAATTCTTATGTTTACTTCGAGTTTTATCGTTGCAGTAAATCCTTTAGATCCACAGTCATCCAGATTAAAAACGTATTGTGTGCAATAACAGAAAATTTAACGCGATAACAAATTATTACAATGGTTCTTCTTATTTATACAAGTTCAAAACTTTTAAACATTATTGACCTACGTTGTATGCAGAATAAGCTAAACTTCTGACCCCTTGTTTTTCTAAGTTAATTTGGTTTATTGAGGCATTTTTGAGAAAAACCAGGAGGCACATAAACCACGAACCAAAAGTTGTTGATCTAACTCTACAAAGGAGCTTAACTATTTCAAATGGCAAGCTATCCATTAATGTACATCCTTTGAAAGGTTTTTCGACGTTGAGCTCAACAGCGCAAGCGTTTTTTAATTTGAAGCGATCGTTCTCAAGTTATTTGCGTAAAATTATTTTTCGGAAGGACTAAATCTTTCTCATTTTCTTCAATCAATAAGGAATTTATGTAATTATTATTTGAAATGGTAGGAAACTAAAGCTCATGGTACCGGAAATAGTTAAGAAAGGAAGAGTCGACAGCCACTCGATTCCTAGACCTATTTTATTTTGTTTATCTTAAACTTATTTTATTTCAAAGTCTTTACAAGAAAATTTGGTACACTCCTTATTGGGGAACAGAGACATAGACCTAGAATGTGTGTAAAATACTTTTGTCTTTAATTTTACATCTTGCATTTTTATTTCAGTAAAGTATTGTTATTATTATTCTTATATTCAGAATTATATATAATATTATTTATTTATATGTACACCCACATACGCACGCCATGTGCGCACGCACCCATATACAACACACACGAAGAAGTGTATACATAGAACCCACGCTGGATACAGAAAAAATGAAAAAAGTTGCATCACTAAAAAGATGTACAGGAAAATGCAAAAAATAAAACTATGGCTGAATAAGAGGAAGGGGAATAGTGAATGTGTACGTCACATGAACCACGGGCCAAACGAAATCTTCCCCACAGTATAATCGGGAATAATGCAGACACCACAACAACAGTACTCGCTAACAAAGGTGGTAAGGGGCCGGGAATATATACATACATATATTCGGGATATCGCCTAGGAGGACTATCAGAGACATGGGGCCACGTTTCATACGACTGCCCAAATAGTGCATAGCTTAAACAAGAGGTTTAGACCAGAAGGCGGTCGATGATCAACTAGCCACCAGTGTTTATGAATATGAAGCCCTGTTACACTGCTATCAACGCGGAGCCGATGAAGGAAACTGCTCCATGACCATACGAATGGCAGCAAAGTGGAAAACGGTGTAGAATGTGCTTCGAAAGCCTATTACCTAGATCATCCAGCCCTAATTCCTACCAAAAAATATAACCAGAGGATGTAGGAAAAATCAAGCAGAGCTACCGGCAATATGCAAGGAATGTGCGGCTAATCCAACAGTACTAGGGTACTCCAAGAACAATAGCCTGGATATTAGACCGACGTAACCGTCGATAAAATCAGTAGTCTTGGTGGAACTTGCCAGGCATTGGATTGGAGTGTTGATTTACAGGGTTAAAAGTACATGCCTGAAATAAGGATAATGAGGGAGATGACGTTAGAATGTTATCCTTTTTAATTTATTGGCGTTACCATCTCATTTGTGAAGTCAATAGGCCCTTGATAAGTGGGAACAGCTTCCGGGCCTCATGTTGAAGCCCACACTTTTTTTTCCGCGAAAGCATCAAAGGGCGAAGAACAAAACAGCTCCCCCATACAAACTTACATAGGTGATAAGTAGCCATGAACAAAGCGCTGTCTACCTGAAAAAATTCAATCTGAAAGAAAGCGACCCATGCGACAGCAAATAATTTGAGAAAAAATTGGGAACATTTATCGTTATTTTACCAGTTTCATGAGGGGTTGAGAGAAATGCTCATCAGTAAAGTTCTGTTATCTTTCAAAGAAAATTAATTAATTATATATACTCATTTGTTTTTAACTTCATGTTTGTAAAAATTAAAATGAAAATTCAAACACATTTTTAAGAATAAGCTGTACATTTTAATTGGATTAATAATAAACTACAAGTACCTTTTGAATACACCTGTATGAGAGTAGATATAAAATAAACTCCTACTGGAGGGTTACTTTGTGGTACTTATGTATTCATAAATTCATATAATTTATATTATAACATGTTGCATTGTTATGTATTTCTTGTTTCAGATTTTAAATATGACGAGACTAATGCTGGAAAATCTGTCGTTAACGTTATTTAGAAATCTCACAGATCTCAGAACTATTGATTTGAGCTATAACCGTCTTTTATTTTTCGATTCTACAGTCGTCGAATGGAATCACCATCTGCAACATATTTATTTAAGAGGTGGTTGAAATTCATTAAATCTTTATTTCGATCTTTTGCAGTAGTGAGGATCAGTCAAGAATGTCACGGTAGTTTAGAAAAACCTATTTTACATTTTTTTAAACGCGTTTCGATCTTTATTCGAGTCGTCTTTAGGGCATAAAGTGTGGTGTTAAATTGGTTTTGTGTGAAAGTGTTGTGATCCAACACACTTTATACCATGAAGATGTACGGAATAAACGTCAGAACATCCAGAAAAAAAGGTGCTTTTCTAAACTACTTCTTTCTTGACCGCTCCTCACGACTTCAAAATTATGAAACAACAGGTCACTAAGAAACAAGATTTATTGCAATCTTTTTTTAAGCTTGTACTGTTTTTTTCTAAATGTAAAAATATCCCAAAATATTTTAATATATGAAGGGTGTCTTCAGAGGTTCTGTTTTTCTATATAGACGGATTTTCCAAAATTTAACAATGACGGGGGATGAATCTACAATTATCCCAAAAATAAACCATATCCATTTATCCTTTTTTCTTAAAAAAAAGAAAAAAAGAATGTATATCAGGTAGAAAAATCTAATTTTGGCTTTTACAAAAAACTTAAACAAGTGGTCACTGACAATTCCCTTTCTAATAGTAAATTAATTAAATTGACAATTAAACTTAAATCAAATTGACTTACAATGAACAGTAAAAGCCATTTGGAAATAAATGCATTTGCACGGTCCGTACGCGACAGGCCTTTTTAAATTGGAATTATTCTGGCTTTTAACAATTTTAAAACAGCACTGAGAACATGTACGCAGTTTCGAATTGTGTATAAAAAACGAAGAAAAGATCAGCGCGTTTTAATAAACAAAAAAACATTAGAAAAACACTAATAAACATTGAATAATGAAAAGCAAATATCATGTAAAACTAACGCAAAGTTCTAGTTTTTTTGTTGAAAAATTGGAATATTTAGAATAAAGTGAATATGATCATAAAAGCATCTATAACTAATTGCAGATATTACTTTTTCAAGCACAAGGGTTGGAGAGGCTAACCCTAAATAACCATACAATTCTGATGAATTGTATTGTTTAAAAATCAATAGACGTATATTGTTACTATATTGATTAACTAATTAGGGTTGTGTTTCTAAAGGGAGAAAACTTTTTTCCTTCTAATGGTTGAACACCTCGGGTTAAATTTGGAAATCAATACTTAAAGGCTCCTTATCGTGGACGCAGCGAAGGGAGAACACAATGTCAAACAAATTACACCCGCTTTTTCTTTAATTAAAAAGAAAAAATAATTAAAAATACCGATTAAAATGTCAAAAAGAGGTTACTTATGATATTATTTGTTAACAGGAAACAATTTTGACTGCGACCTGGATAAGTTTAGTTGGACTTTGGACAAAAATAATGGCTCGTTTGCGAGTAAAGTCGTAGACTTGACAGAGATGGAATGCGGAAACGAGAATTATCCCCAAAAGCCCGTCATTAAAGTTATGCGCTACCTCAAAGTAAGCTGAGGTAGTTGTTTTCAAATGAATAAAAAAAATATTTTAAAAACCTTAAAAATTCTTTTCCTGTCTGAAATACTCAGGACTGTAAAGATTTGTAATCAATTTCAGACCCTGGAAATAGAATGTCCTGTACTTCCTGGAGGGATGTGCAATTGTACTTTGGACAAAGTCGTCCGGTCGCCGAAATCAAAGTATCACATACCGATTATCACGGTCGACTGCAGCTTTAGAGGGATAAAAAACCTTTTTGCCAGCATACCACGCAACACAACAACACTTAACTTATCAGGGAACAAGGTTGATTTGAAGAGACAATTTTCGAAAGGCATAAAACATTTTCTTTTAGATTTCAGACTTAAGCCCGTTGGCGATCGGTCAGGCCTACTCGTCTGTTTTTGATATCTATCTGGATGACAATCTCATTCGATCCGTTGACGTGCTAGAAGGTGCGAATTGGATTAAGAACTTCAGAGTTTTAAGTCTGAGGGACAACGATATAAAAATGGTATGTAATCATCCAATCAAGTGTAATGTTAAAGTTGTATGTTAATCATAAGGGCTTGGGATTTCGTGTTTCAGCTTCCGACCTATGCTTTTGATAACGCTTTTGAAAAAAACAGATACGCTTTGGAGATCTATCTCGGAAATAATCCTTGGATATGTGACTGCCATTTCACCCCAGGATTTAAGGTTTGTTTATTTACAAAAAAAAGAAAGTTTTATCAACGGTCTGGTTAAATATTATATTGTCTAAATAGTAGATTAAAACTTTTTGCAGGACGTTTATTTAAGCATGAAAAATAATGGGCTTTTACTAAAGTAAAACAATTTAAGTTAGTATTTTTTTAAAAGGTTTTTAGATTGATTGGAACATTTGAAACTTTAGATTTTTCTTTGCGTGGAGTTTGTTTTTTGTCTTGGTCTCAAGTCTTTTTAAAAATCACCTGGTTGTTGTTATATTTTCATTAATTCCTAAATGCAAAGATAGTAAAATTACAAAGAAGTATTTTCTGAAGGGTTTTCAACCAAGTTGTCCAAGACTAAGGTCATACTTTTCTTGCACAAACTTGTAACACGGCGACTTATCTCATAAAGTTTCGAATCTCAGCTTCTGAATCCAACTTGCTTATTTTTTAAAACATTCTAACATAGACGCCCACATTGATAAACCGCTGATCTGCTCATTACCAGTCAAAGTCAAAAAGTCCCGGGTTCGAATCCAGCGGCCTTGAATTCTAACCCTGGATGCCCTTTTATGCAGATAAGTCCAGAAAGACAAAGATGTATTTCTCCTAATTGCAAGAGATGATTGCATTCAATAGAGATATTGAAGGTTTCCACGACAGTCAAATAAGGTATATATTTGAAAGAAAGACTTTTGACCGAAAACTCGGGAATATAGTCATCATATAAAATATCAGGAAGGTCATGGGGATTTAAACAATTCATGTTATCTATGAGTGGTTGCCTTATAAAAAAAAACAATTTATACGATTTATAAAGGCAAATTCACGTGCACGTTTTTACCAATTAAAAATATCTTAACCAATCATGGTCTTAATTAAATAAAAACAAAAGGTTAGGTATTTATTATAATATTTTTTATTGCAGGAACTACTTTTAAAGTATCGAACGCTTATCCGAGATATAAACGACATACGTTGTGCGGAACAAGAAAATGACCAGAATTCTTTGAAACTGGTAGGAAAAACATTTATATCATTGTTATTAAAACTTAAATTCTCCTAATTGTCTTTTGAGTTCTGTTTTTTTGCGGCATGTTAAAAATAGTTTAATCGCTATAACTCCATGTAACATAACTAACAGGACATGTTTCCGATTCTGTCAGTCAATTTCGCTCGGAACGTTTTATAAATTATTACTTTTGTCGAGGGGCTGGATGGGGAAAGTGTTCCGACTTTTTATACCAAGCGCCTCTGGTTATAGCCGACGGTCGCTATAACGAAAACAGTTCAACAATAAACACGCTCGACTGGAGTTTTTAGAGGAGTTTATGGCAGTTCAAATCCCTTTGATTACATCCTCTGATATCCGGACAAATTCAGATTCCGATTTGGAACAGACCGATTTTTAATAAACCCAATACCCACTTCAATGTTCGACAAAACGCACGTGTAATATATTGGCAATTTAGAAATAAAATCATTCCTTTTTTTTTTTATTAAACTTTCTTTTGATATTTCTGAAATTGAATTTTTTTCTGTCTAGATTAGGGATCTTTCACTGAATTCTATATGCAGGGAGCCAAGGACTTTGCTGATGTCTCCTGTGGATTCTATCAACCTAATTTTATTTCTGCTAATTCTATTTATAATTATTAAATTGATGTATGATTACTGGATATACAAGGCAACTGGAAAATTACCCTGGATAGCGACAAAATTACCTTAAATAAATTTTTTTGACTTCATTTATTTGTATCTAAAACTGTACATGTAGTATATACAACCAAGAGGTTCGGAAAGTTATGTTTGTGGCATTACGGGCATTATAGAAAAAGCTACCTATTGGCCGCCGCTCTGGATTAATAAAATGATATTACTCATTTAGGAGGTCTATTTTCAATTCCAGATGTTTAAGTGAAGCAATCGTATTTGTGTGCTAAGTGTGATTTTTGTAATTTATTATGGAAACCTCTGTAATATGTTTTAACGGATGAAAAAATTGTTGGCATGTGATGATTTCTGTGGAGTGTTTTTTTTGAGGGTTCGCATCACAACAACAGAGGTTATATCAACCCTCGGGGTGCCGGTGTTTTTGAAAAATTCCCATTTGTAAATATGCCGCAACGGTCTAGGTAAAGGTACCGGGTTCGAATCCAGCAGCCTTGACTTCTATCCCTGGACCGTTACCATGCAGTGATGAGAGCCGTTTCCGCGCCTAACGGTTGCGGCCACCGATGCCCTTTGTAAGCTTTGCGTATTGGAATTGGCCGATTCATAAGCTTGGCACCCTTACATCCAAACAGCTTTGAGTAGGTATGTGTGTGTGAAAGTTTTGGTTTTAATGGTAATTTTGATTGTCGGTTGAATAGGTAACAAAGAATTTCAAATCGTTTGTACAGTGTCTATTTTTTTAATCGTGTGTCTGCATTCCACGTTAGTCTTCTGTCAAATGTAAGGCCTAAATAGTTAACTTTGTTGTATTGAGGAACAGGCTCATACTACAAGTATCACGATGGAGTGTAAAGGTAATATGTTGTCACTTTGAGGGGTTAAACTTTATTTTCGAAAGGTGGCTCCATTTTTTAATTGTTGATATGTGAAGCCTGTATAGAAGAAGTATGTTTTGTTAATATGGCTGTGTAATCTGTGTGTAGGTGTGTATGTGGCGGTAAGTGTATTCTCATTGTGGGTATAGCAGAAGTAAAAATTGTATACAACAGCGGAGCGAGCTCCTGCAATCACATCTTCCATCCCAGAATTCTTCTTATACTGTTTTACCTCTAAAAATCTCTCCTTAAGGTATAATTGTATAATCAGATAAGCCCGAGAAACATCTAGAAACACTCCTGTCGTGTATGGCTTTTATTTGGAACATGATGTAATAAAATCTGTAACTCTGTGAAGTTGATGAGTGGTTGAATGATGGGTCTAACTGATGATCTTGTAAGATGTTGCTTGAAGTAGCAATATCATTCTTTTGTAAATTAATTAATTTAGAAGGTACGGGTAACAAACTAATAGGGCGATAAAGTGATGTGATGGGACGCTTAAATTTTTATGGCGCTTCAGGATCATTTTAAAGTACGAAAGTTTCCATTGTTTGGGAATGTGAGGAATTTTCAAAATTGCGGTTAATAAAAAAAGAACTTAGAAAGACGACATCTTTTTTTAATGTTCTTGAAGAAGTTCAGCCGTTATCGAATCATGTTTTATGTTTATTTTTAAAATTAAAATGGAATTGTTTACAGTTTCTAAAAAGCCTTTCTAATCATTTCTACCATAATTTCTAATTCTAGAGAGAGAGAATTCATAACATAATAGATAAATTGTGTTTACATATGAATGTACCTAAATATTATTAAACATTTTGAAATACCATTAAAACCACTAATTAATACACCACCTTTGTTTTATAGAACAGGGTTTAAAAATTAAAGACTGCTTTGTTAAATTTTTAATTAATGATTGCGAGCCCTCTAAAATATCTTTTATTTAGGTAAAAATCCAATACGAACAACGTTCTCGTTTAAGTTAAAATTAGTTTAAATAAACGTTTGGGGCAGAAGAAAAAGAAAAAGATTGACCATTTACACAGACGACATTATTCTTTTGGAGGACGATGGCAACATAAAACTGTTTTGAAAGCACCACCACCAATAAAACCGTAGCTTTCTTTTTTTTTATTTTTACATTTCGTATTAACCACAGGATAATCACAGATTTTACTGCGATTTTTGTTATAAGGTTATGAAATCGACCCGAAAGCGAAAAGGCCACCAATCCGGGAAAGCGGTCTTGCCATTTAACTGCTTACTAAATACTCTTAAAAAATATACGTGACGATGATATTCTCACAGACGAAATAACAATCTGATCTCGAAATAACAATGACGAGAATTTTTTGTTTTTGTTTGGAGCACAATGACAATAGAAAACACCACCATCAATAAAACTGCAACTAGATCAATTATGAACTTGTAAATAGTAGAACAAACTTGACAAAATTGACCTTTTCGCCGGTAAAATTTAATATCTGGGGTTGATTTCCCGTTATTTTTTGATATTTTGCATTAAATGTTATACACTGTAGACGTTGAATTTTTTATTTCTCGTACATCATCTACTCATCGATGTTATCTACATTTAATTGTTCTTAATAAGTTAAAACTAACAATATTAAAATTGAACATAATATAAGGATAGATTAAGTAACTGTAGATTATGTATGAATTATATAAATATGTTTTATATACACTCTAACAATGTTTTAATAAAAATATTTTATTGTGTTAGTTCTAACGAAAATTGATCAAAACATCGGAAAATAATTTAGTGATAGATTTACTAAAACTTTATTTGATCAGTAAATGATTTTCCAGTGTTTTGATGATTTTATTCAAACGATCATAATTAAATAATTTTTATTAAAACCCATGAAGTTTTGATCTTGTATAATTCGGTTTACATTAAAATAAGTATGTTGTAATTAGTATAATCATCAAAATGTATAGGTTGAAATAAACAATGCTATTATTGGCTCCGAAGAGGGATCCACTGTCAGAATAGAACTGTCGTTAGAACACTATTTCATTAAAAGAAGAACATTTTCAGGAAGTAATTTGTTTTAAAAGAATTGTTTATCACAAAAATAAGTTTTAATTGTTTTAATTTTGAGAGTAGTAGCTGCAACGGGGGAAAAACCCTGGTAGAAACCCTCTGCGGAAGTTTGCAAAAGGTTGGTGCTACCCGCTTCAGGTGAGTTGATTTGACTCTGATTAATTCATCCCGAGTCAGTTGATTATATACAGTTAGTCACTGGTCAGTACCCAGTGATGAATTTGATGTTGGATGAACAGTGTTGGCTACAAAAAACTTAACCTTTGTTGGATTTTTATGTAGCGAGGGAGCGTGGTAGTGTTCTTTGGCTCCACTTTTGTAGAGTTTAAGCAGTAAATGAACAATGTTTAAAAGTGTGAAAACTTGGATTAATTTTTAATCGCCTATAATGACAGATTTTGAAGAAAAGGTCCGGAGATGAGCGACTCTTTGAGATATCCGTCTGTCCTCTTTTGCTAATACTCATATCTCGTTTATTCCTTGGTTGCCTACTATAAAATTCAAACAAAACTTATAATATATTTGCAAGTTGAACCCCTTCAATACTCGCTAAAATTTACTCACCACACCTACCTCACACCTTCCTTTTAAGGTATTAAATTAAATTTATTCTACGCAATTAATGTAGACATTAGAAGTTAACATGTGTCAAGCCTTCTATATTTGAAAATATGTTGGACCGTTATATGTATATACACACTTACTCGATGCAACGCTACGCGGCGCTACCCGATACCTTGTCTCGTTTTGTTAGGGTGAACACATCTATGCGACGGCAAGCCACGCCACGTACAGACACACCTCGTGTAACACAAATCAGTACCACAATCATTTGTTCTTAATGCACTATTTTGAGCAAAACTATGTAATAAATTGTTAGTTAAATTTACTTGTTTTAATTATAGTTATTCTAATGTTTAATTAATTTTCTGCGTAACTATCATAATTAAATAATTTTTATAAAAACTCATGCATTTTTGAACTCGTTTAATTTGGTTTATATTAATTAAGAACGACAAAATTAGATATACGTAGTTAAAAATAAACCACAAAAAAAGTGTCCTGTTTGACGCTAATCGACGAAAATAGTGTAATTGTATGAGCAAAGCCATTAAATAAATTGTTAGTTAAATTTTATGAAGAAAACCGTGTAATAAATTTTTAATTAATTCATTATATCAAACCATGGTATTCCGGTGTTTTGATCAATTTTCTACCAAACCATTAAAATTAATTTAAAAAAATAAAAACTAACAAATTTTTGAACTCGGTTAATTTGGTTTATATTAAAGTAAGCTTGTTGTAATTAATATAACGACAATAATGTAGTTTGAATAAAAATATGAGTGTCCGGTTCTTTTGTCTCCGACTGTACTCGATGCTACCCGATGAAACTCTGGACGGTGGGGATCGCGTAATGTTGAGTAGGGTAGCGTTGCGTGGCATCGGGCAGATGTGCACGGGGTAATTAAATTTTATGGAAAAATGGACTTTGGATTTACGTTGGGTAGCGTCGCATAGCGTTGCATCGGGTGTGTTCCCGCTTTATCCTACAAACACGGTCGCTTTCCAGCCTGGAGGCGTTATTCTTGTATGGCCCCTGAGTAATCATGACCTCTTCCTTCCACCAACCACTCTCCATCGACTACGTCTTTTTTACCCTACCACAGTCTGAAGATCTATTTCTATTTCTTCCAGCCTAGCGGTTACTTCATTCTATTTTCTCTATATGTGATGGTGATAGTTCCAAATTAGCTGATCGTAAAAATTGGGAAGAGTTGAGGTTTTCCTGCGGCTTCTTTGTTATCAGTTCTTTGTTTAACAAAAAAATCAACAATTTTTCCAGGGTGAAGATAGTGACTAAGAAGCTAAAAGTAAGCAAAATGATTTTTTCCTTTTTAATCTAAAACATAACAATCTAGATTGTTTAAACGAAAAGGAAACAGCTTTTTCGATGAAATCAAAAATATATAAAAGCATTGTCTTGATTTTTGCAGCCACTGCCCTTTGGTATTAATTATAAAAAAATTCTTTTATAAATTATATAAAAATAATCCAAACTTGTACCACCATTTTTTAAAGCTCTCATTACTTAATTTTTAATATACACTGCCCGTGATGATTCAAAATTTTATCGTTCTTCAAAATCGGGAGAAAGAATGATCGGTTTTTTCCATGAGCACTTACAAAAACCACGTTTTTTTGCCCAAAAATGGTAATAATTCGAAAGCGGTTTAGAAGTGGGACAAAGTGGAAGGTGATCAGTTGAAAACTTATTAAAATTTCCTATAGTTTTAGCTCAAGAGATAGAGCAGCTGCGTATTTAACCGAAGGTCGTGGGTTCGAATCCCGCTCGTGACACTGACTTTTTTTATCCCAACCAAGACCTTACATTAGAAAGAATAATTAATTAGAAGAAGTAAATTGGTTAATTGTCCACTAAAACGTAAGTGGACTCAGGAGGGTTTTATCAATAGGACATTTCCTAAAAAAATAAGATCCGGGTCGAGGATGAACAAAACGAAAAAACTTCACGGCATGCATTTGGCAACCGTCAATACAGACAACACAATTTCCAATATTGACACTTTCCGTCAAGGTCAGGACGGAGCCATTGACGTGTAACGAAATGGAAAATCTAGACATAAGGAAAGAAAAACAAGCTTTCGGAAGCAAATTCAACATTTTGTCGTATCGCATTGTTATTGGAGAAGGGCAAGAGAAACACAAATGAAAATAGCTCAGGTCTTTTTAAAAATAAGTTCGATATGAAACGGTTTGAACATAGTATTTACATAAGAATAAAAAATCTTGCCATGTTGGAAACGGCACAGCATATCGTTTTCACTTTAAAAGAGAACGATTTGTTGTACTGTGTTGTACTGGAAAAAAATTGACAAATCAATATTGCTTGGTGTTTTTATGTAGAGGGCTTTTCGTCAATCAAATATTTTGACAGATCAAAAGAATCGGTTAATATTTGCATATTTTTCTTAACTTGTCAAACAACGCAATCTGTGGAAGATTGGAGAATTTTGGAGGGTGATAAAAAATGCATCTGCCTTCTCTGTGTACCACGTTCAGCTTACTTATAACAGTAAAATTCAGAATGTTTAATAAAAAACGAATAAATGCGAATAAACCCTTATATGTTCTTTGAACGTCAGAGGGGGTCATCTAATAGTATGCTTTGAAATTAATTACATAAGTTATTAATATATTAGAGTTCATCAATGATCAGAGAAAATTTAAATCGAACTATCTCAAAATATGAGAAATAACGTATTAAAAACATGATAAACGTTCGCTTTATATATGTTAAAATAGCAATAATTATAGATTAATCGTGAAAGAAGTAGATTTAAACTTGACGGTTAAGTGTATAAAAACGACTACAGTAACGCTATAATAAATTTCACTAGCTTGGTTTATTGATTGGCGTAGACAATTTCATTTCCACCCTCAATTAACATGAAAAAGCATTATGACGTGATGATATTCAAGTTGATTGAACTGTCAATTTTTCTCTCGACTATGGTATTTCTGGCCCATTAGTTATTCCCGAATGTAAATTAATCACAAAAAGCTTCATTACATTTAAATAGTGATGCTAAGGTTTCAAGAAAAGTGATTCTCTTCTTTCTTCTAAATTAACTATGCATCCATAATTAAAAGGATCCGTTAATAAATAAATCGGTAATGTATTACGCAAGTTCATAACCGTAAAGAAAAACTATCGATGAAATGTATTTTAAACGTTAAAAAAATCAACATGACGAACAAAACTCTAAGAAAGAAAACAGTTTCTATGAAGTACCGCATCGTTGTAAGAAGAAAATTGGTTTGAAGAAAAATCGTCCTTTGCCTAAACAAGCCCAGCCTACTTTGTAAGTTTTGTTTTTACTTATTTTCAATGTATAAAAATGAATATATTTGGTTGTAAAAATATAAAACAAATAATGGCTTTTATTGTTATTGAAAGGTCCAACCAGCCTTATACTACTTAGCACGCAGTGAATTGAATCAGTGGGAAATCCCTAAATAATTTTATCAACCATAAATTTATTAAGACTTTTAAAGCTTTAAAGTATATTAAATAAACCGATTCGAAATGCACATATTAAATTGTTATGGACATCCGATTCGATATAAACAAAAATATGTTCTATCTGGATGGATAATCTGTTTTTCACCCGGGGCCTAGTCGGTGGAAACCCAATCGAACGGGAATTACTCATAAATATTTCATTGGCTTTAAGAGTAACAGGGATAGTCATAAATATGTATTTTCTCATGGAAGCCGTTGCGAATTTTAATTGAGTTGTGATGACTCCCCAATTGGTTTTCGCGGATTTTTGGGGATTTTTTTTAAGGCCTAGACCCAGAGATTATGATCATGTAGAAGAAAATTTGCTTATGATCTGTCCATCTATAATAAATTTAAAGCTCAGGTAAAGATGTGGTATATTAAAGAATTTCACTACCAGTAAAGTTAAATTCTTGTTGGAACTTAGTCGTTACTGTCTTTTGGCCTGTCTATACTTGCTGGGTTGGTATGTTAGACACTTTTTGGTGTTTCGTCATTTTTAATGTTTTTTTCGCATACCAAATTGATCTGTTACGACACAATTTTATGATACTCACCCTTCAAAAAGGATAAAGAAATCTTATAGCAAATTCTTTTTTTAGTTTTTTGATAATAGTATGATTGTTTGGAGATCGTGAGATGCGGTTTGGTGTGACGTAGGTTTTAGAAAACTTTTTAGAAATTTTTTTTTATCATGCCAACGTTTCGATCTTTATTGAGACCATCTTCAGAGCTCAAAGTGTTTGTTTTCCGAGTAGATGTGACATTGTTGTGAGTCGTAGCACTCTTTGCCACATCAGACCGCAACTCCAATTAATCGGTTGCTAACTGTCACTATACACCACACACGCAATTTTCTATTGTTAAACGTGATCATCAACTATTAACTTAAAACGATACTTTTGAGAATTAGTCAGTTTTGTTAAGAAAACATCTGTTTGGCTCAACACTGATATTTCCACAAAGAAGGTTCTCGTACTTTATTTTTTATTTGGCAAAGGAAGCAAATTCATTATCACGTCAGTCAATTAAATATAAATTGATGGAATTAAGCGTTAGCCAGTTCCCAAGGGAAACAAGAGTTTGTATTATTCACCAACGTGAATTTTCTTTTCATCCGACGTACTTTATTCTCTTCTTTTTCTCTATCCAATACAATTAAAACGTTTGCGATGTAAAGACCATTCGTTTTCGAATCTAAAGTTATCTCGGCGCATTAAGTACGATTTAGCTTGAAAGCGATTTTGGCATGTAAAGAGTTGGTAATTCCACAGGATGAAAGGAACGATCAAATTTTTAAGAGGCAAAGGAGGCGACCCGAAAACGGCTTTGGGTGACTTGTATCGCCTATTAAAAACGATATAATTTCCCCAAGTATCATCTAACTCACAACAAAAACTCAGGAAAAAACTCATTTCTTTCGTTTTGTTACTCTTGATGTTTGATGTTTATTCTTATTGATGAAAAGGTTTAGAGAACTCTTACTAAATTCTTCAACAAAAAAGTATGCAAATTTCAAATTTAACATTTTACTTTATCGCATTGCACAATAATTATTTTGAGAATGTAACAAGTAAACAAATATAACGTACAAAAGAGCATTCATGGTGAATTACTAAATATATATATTATTTTTTTTAAACAATATTTATAACGTATTTAACACCTTGATGTTTGAAACTAACTCTATCAAGCTTCTGTTAATACGTACTCCTCAATTAGTCCACAAATATTCTTTATCTTTTGAAGATAAATGCTTAAAATTTCCAATTTTAATAAAATTTTAGTTTTGAATTTCATAATAACAAGGGGTTAGTTGTTGAAACGTACTATGAATAAAATCTTTTAAAATGAACAACAAACAGATAAAATTATTATAACATACAAAACCATTTATCTTACAATTGCCTTGACGCTATTATTTACATGGATATAATTGATATTTACACATTGTCGTATTTATTGAAATCAAAATGGAATCCTTTGAAATGACCAAGGGCTTCACGATACAAACATTTGTTTTAACAAGTATACTTTTGTTAAATGACTTGTGTTTTATTTATACCTACTAGATTACATTTGTATTTACATTGAAAATGATTAAATGTTTCTTTTATTTACAAAAGTGAACTAGTCGTTAGTTATCTTGGAGCAATCCACGTTAGTGTAGCGAGAGCGGCAGGAACAATCCACGGTGAAGTTCCCATCCTCCAGGCCGTACTGTTTACCATTTCTGTAACGAACAATTCCAATTTTAAAAATTCACATTATTTACAAGGAATCAGTTTTAAATAAAAAATATTATTGATTATTATCAGTTAATTGTGGTGTATTCCACATCAAAAACCCACGCCAAAATATTAAAAAACAAATAAGGAGGTGACTCCGAGGAATATTGAGTACTCTGGGGTAGTGTGGTCGAAGCCAGGGTGTGTGACTGTAATTTATTAGCGTGAATGGAGGGCCATATCCGAAATTACCCCGAGGAATATTGAGTACTCTGGGATAGTGTGGACGAAGCCTGGGTGTGTGACTGTAATTTATTAGCGTGAATGGAGGGGCATATCCGAATTTACCCCGAGGAATATCGAGTACTTTGGGATAGTGTGAATACTAACTAGACATCACGTTTTTATCTACCTAATTACGTACTGGACACATACAAACAACAATACAATATACAATTGAAGGAAAGACTGAAATAAAATCGATTGCTCAGAGGTAAATTCATAGTTGAACGGTTTAAGAGGATGGGTCGGGTGCTGGTCCGTTGATGGGATTGCCCTCCTTCGAATGGAGACGGTTGTAGGTTCTTGACCTTTCTTAACCCAACCCAACCTTACCTAAATTAACCATTTCTAACACTAACCCAATCTAACCATGGGCCGCACTTGCAATACGAAAATGGTCGCAGAACAATTGAGTTTCTAGGCATGCTACAAGGCTTTAGCAATTAATAAGAAAGTGACATTTTAAAATTCAGAGTAATGTTTTAAGCTTTTCATGGCACGGTTTTCACTCCGTTAAAATTATTTCATTCTTGTCAAGGTTTCATTAAGTTTTTAATCAGTTTTTTCGATTGACAGAGTTAATCGAGAGCTTGATAATATGGGGAGAAGGGGTGAAAACGAACAATGGGTAAAACATTTACGAGCTTTGTGAAACTTTTCTATAAAATATGTTTTGAATAGCCTTAAAATCCCTGAATAGGGTAGGGGGCATTTTGTTGACAAGGGTGATGACGGGAAACAAGGGATCCCATTGTTTACCAAATAATTCACGCTGTTGGAAGCGTCAAAAAAGTAATTTAATTTATTTAACAATAAAAAAAGACGCCAAAGGATTTTCCCTGAACGAAAGCTAGGATTTAATGTCCATCAAAGTCCTTTCCTCCGAACAATTAGATTTTTTCCACCACTTCCAAACGAGTCCACCCTTTTTGCTATATTGGGCTGAATATAAGTTAATCAAAGTCAAATTAAATTACATTATAATATAAATCACACTACGCCGGGTGTCCTTTTTAGATGGCCCATCTGAATTTCACTTGATTTTTTAGTCTATTTTTAAATTTTTTCTTTTTTTGGAGAAAAATTATATACGGTACCTCAGGCCCAGTTCAACATCAAAATTTCAAATACAATTCTATACATCCTTGCACGTCCTTTTAAAGGATTTTTCACGCAGAAAACAATGGTGCAATAGATTTTAAATTGGTCAAAAATAGCAAAGTAATGTAATAAAAGAAGCCGGCAGCGTAATTCCGACGAGGAGCTGAATATTTTTCTGTATGTTCGCGAAAATCGTATTCCACTCTCCGAAGTTGTTGGAAGAGTTTTAGATTTTTCAAAAAATAAAACTAGAGATACACTTGGGACTTACAATTTTAAGCCGTATCTATCTCATTTTATCCAGGGACTTCGAGCTTCGAGCTGTGATTATGACATGCTTCTAACGTTCTTTGCAAGTTTGGCAAAAAACAACAGTCATTTGATTTCCTATCTATTAATGACATTTCATGTTCGAACTGCCCGCTTTGAGTAAAGATGCCAAGATTTGCTCTTTTTAACCACTTATCACCGGTGCTCATAGAGATAGAGTCAGAGGATATGGATTGACAAGCATTTCCTATTCTTTGCCGTAGTTCTTCAACTGAGGATGGTGGGTTATGATCGGCGTAGACACTGTTTTTTAATTGGCCTTACTGAAAATAATCAAGTGGAGTTAAATCGGGTGACTGAGGAGGCCATGAGGTCCTATCCACCTAACCCGGAAGTGAGGATTCAAATAAGGTCTCACGTGTATGCGGGATATCCATCAAGCTGGAGAATCATTCTTTGTCAAATTGCAGAGGAACATCATTTGATAGTGTTGGTAACCTCCCTCAAAAAATTAAGGAACTGAGCGCCATTTAAATTATTTTCGTAGAAATATGGTCCTATTAATCATTTGTGAACCATCTGATGGCAGGGGTACGAAAGACTCGGTTTTTTCTTCTGCCGACGTTCGAACATTTCAACAGTTTAGTACTGTACTCTTCGAGGTGAACTTGCTTTCATCAGTCCATAGGGTGTATGAAAGAACTTTTTCTTCAGCCTCCCAAATCGACATTTGTGCAAGGAACGTTAGGCTACGGTTGCTAAGGATGCGATTTCTAACGAGTACGTCCGTAATCCTTGTCAGAACACGGTAGTTAGAATGTGCGCGTTTTCTGATAATCAATTCGTTTCTGCCTCCCATAAAATGGGCGAACTTTATGGGTTTTGTTTTCTTGAAAGTTCATTGATTAAGCGATTATTTATAGGTGGTGAGAAAACAGAGCTTATTTTCCGCGAGTTGAGAGTTTCAAACTTAATGCTAGTTCGTTAAAAATGATACATATTAATCCGTTTATGTTTAGCGGCCATAATTTACCATATTAATTGAAATGAAATTTGAAAAAGAGAGGGAAAATTCGAAAGGTTGTAGGTTGAGATGAGTTGGTGTTTGAGGGGATCGAAGTCATGATAGCCGAAGTGGTTAGAGCAGGGTCGCATTGGGCCGAAAGTTGAGGGTTCGAATCCCGCTCGTGGTCCTAATTTTTTGTCTCAACTAAAAACCATAGATAAAAAGAATTATTCGTTACAATAATTAATATGGTCAATTATGACCACTAACCAAATATGCTAGTGTTGATTTTTTGAGAAACTTTTTCCCACTTTAGTCGAGAAATATCTCTGTTATGATATTTTTTGTCGTTGTCCCGCAACCACCGATTCTCAAAAACAGGAATCAGAATATATTCATGGGGAAATACCAAAACTGTCTAAATTGAACTTCTAAACGCCCAAAAATCAAACTGGTTTGAACGCGTGTTCTGACATGCAGTTCGCCGCAAAAATAGAAGTAATAAACTGAAGGTCAAAAGCTAATCCATTAATTTATTCTCTATCTGCTTATATTTTAAGGTAGGAGTTCTGAATGCACAAATCAAGAGTTGACAATGTTTGGAAAAAAAACCTTGAATTTATATAGTTCAAAAAATGTGAACGTGGTTTTGGCAATTTAACATATGGAAATTATGTTTTCACTTTCTATTTAAGTAATTAAGCTTTTTGTAAGGTATTTTTTACTTCGATCCACTGGGACACCAAATCTCAACCTATCTTTCGAAGACACGATAGCTCAAGTGTAGAGGAGTGGTGTATTTAGCCCAAGGTTGTGGGTTCGAATCCTGGTCATGACACTGGCTTTTTTATTTCAACCACTACCTTACATAAAGATTAATTAATTGAAATAAGTTATTTGGTCAATCGGGCCACGAAATATAATAGGTTTCTATTTAAGTTTATAATTGTAGTTATTAAATTAATCAGGTCAAGTTTGAAGGTTTGAAATAATTTGATTTACCGCTAGACGGTGAGACGGTAGGGCCCATGACATGTGCCAGCTGAGGCGTGTCTTCTTGAAGATCAACTTCCGCAGTTCTTCTGTATAGTGTGAACTGAGTGGCTAAACAGCGCAGTCTTAATTTTCCGTCTCTAAATAGGGAAGATCTCGCCTCGAATTCCACCTCGCTCAATCCTGGGATTTCCGTAACGACGCTGCCGACCCACTCTTTCACCTGGAAGAACGCTATATATTAAAATCTCTTGAATTTCAGAAAGGGCTGATTCAGAAAAAAACGCCCATCCATTTTCGATTGATTCACTTCTAATCCTTCTCTTTCTTTATTTCTTTCTGTCCCGCCTCGTGATTGATGCCTTCTGGTAGATTCCTAATCTCCCCCGAGGAGACAATCCTATCTAGAAAAATTTTTAGAAAGGGGAAACATTGACTTCCAGAAATCACCTGTCAAACCTCTTTTAATCGAAACAAGATATCACATTGTCAAAATTGAGGTATTGAGAAACAATACTATCGTTAACGATAATAGTTAGCAAGACGGAAATGAACGTAAACATTAACCACACTATTTTCTTATGCTAAATTATATCTTTTAATTAAATAAACAATTCCTGCTGACCTATGTATTACATAGGAGAACCAATTGAAGCAGGGAAGATTAATTAGTAATTATTTTATTAATTGGTAATTTTTATGTAACAAAATTTTATCAACCTTACACTTCATTTTAAAATAGTTTCACTGGCAAAAGGGATATACGAAAATCATCTAAAATCAACAATGGCTACAATGCTCAACACCATCCATTGGAACACCATCCAAAAATCATAAACAAGGTACACACACAATAACAGATAATAAATTAATCAACGTCAAACACAAAGAAAAATAATCGTACAAACTTGCAAATATTTAACCAATTAGGAATTGTCATATCTCGGATGCAGATCAACACAGTCGGAAAACTATTATATAAGACAACCCTTTGACGAAACTAGCCCACTCGACAAAAATAGCATATGGGTCGTAACAAGACAAGTGGACATGCAGGACGAAAAATAAAATACATGTAAGATATAGGAAATCAAACTACGCCACTCTCCTCATAAAAATCTACCACGAACACGCAACAACACAGACAAGCTTGAAACTACATTTTACACAACAATGAAAATTTTTATATTTTAGTAAACGGCAGTTTAATAATTGCTGAATTCGTGAGGAGTGATCAAGAATGATGTAGTTAAGAAAAATACGTTGTTCATTTTATTAGACCTTTATTCGGGTCACTTTCAGGGCAGGGACAACTTCGCACAACACCTACACCTCACCACAGGAATGGCACCGCCCTTTGCCCTGAAGATGACTCGAATGAAGGTCGAAACCCTTGCAAAAAATGGAAAAAATGTTTTTATAAACTACGACATTCTTGAACTCTCCTCACGAATCCAACAGTTATATGGTTAAAATGATTTATATTTGTGTGTGAAATTTTTATGTAAGATTACACCAAAATTTCACCGTGCAATTCATTGTGCAAAATAATCAATTAAGACTAATATTCTCGAAATTTACTTTCATAAGCATAAGTTACAAATAATGAATAATATATAAAATTTGTTCTAGTAATTAGTTTATTGATTTTTTAAATCCAATTGTTGGGATTGTATTTAAAAATATAAATGGAACTGTAAAAAGTTTCATTTAGTTAATTTACAGAAGAGGTCTTCATTTTTGTAGCAAACATTTGACAATTTAAAAAAAGTCTTGTTAAAATGGGCAAATATAAGTTTTTGTTGATAGTAGTTTAAATTTAGTAATAGTTAATAACAGTATTTTACTTCTTTTCCGTTGATAAACCAGGTAAGATTGGCCGGAGGGTATCCACCTTGTGAGGTGCAATTGGCTCTTATCTTTTCACCGAGGGAGTATTTTCCTTTTTCTACACTGACTTCCGGTAAAGCAATAGGCTCCTCTGTTAACAAAAATTTATAAGGGTTTTATAAGACATGTTTTTCTGGCGAAATATATACATATAAAAAAAATACCTGTGACGATTACTGGAGCGTCCTTAATTACCGTGTGGAACAAAGGAGCGTCAGCGGACACTTCGCAGGCATAAAAGCCGGTCAGCTCTTTCTGAACATTGGAAAGCGTCACTACTGTACTATTAGACAGGTAAATCTGAAAAATTGAAATAATATTATTATTAATGATAGTTTTATTCCACCCGTCGACAGGACTAAAGTGACTTAAATAAAAGTTAGCATGTCAGTGATTTGCAATTTTTGCGTATAAAATTAGAATTATTTATTTATCGTAGCAGAATCTAATTTATAAGCAGTCCGCTAGAGCGCGCCAGCACTTATGAAAGAGAAAGGGGGATGCAGTTTCCAATAATCGAGAATTCGCTGAAAGGGTGAATGTACATTGTACCCCCTGACTGAAGAGAAAGCCTTAGAAATACACTGACAGGCAACAAATTCCACTCATTTGTAATACAACTTGATTGGTATAGATTTATTTTATATATTTTACATATTAAAGTTTCACTTTTTAACGTTTGCTAATTGAGACTTTGTCTAAAAAGGTAAACAAATATAAATTACAAAGAAAAATGAACAAAAAGACGGAGAGATAAAATTTATTTTAATTTTGTTTTAGATTTTTAATTAACATTTCAATATCGTGTATTTCCTCCTCTTGCCTTATCGAATAGGCCTCGGCGTACTTCCTACTAGCCTGGAAATGTTTCTTTGCTGGAGGTCAGCCTTAAGCGAAGAGTCCTTTAAAGATCGTGGAGTGTATCAGTGATGGACGTGTTCGTATTTGTCTTTTAGTTTATCCCGTAAATGTTCGATGGGATTCGAGTCTGGAGATGGCCAGGCTAAGACCCTGATGTTATGATGATGACGATGCGTTTGCACAAAGCGAGCGACATGTGGACTGGCATTATTATGTATTAAAATAGGGTTGTCGCTGATTTCATCGAGGATAGGCAACGCATTATGTTCCAAAATTTCACCCACATAGCGAGTGGCTGTCAAAGACACTCCACGAACAACAATCAGCTCTGTGCGACATTCCATTGAAATTCCCGCCCACACTATCACTGAGCTACGTTGAAAAGATTGGCTAAGAGAAAAAATACAGGCTTCGTACACTTCATTTCGCCTTCTCCACACTCTTCGGCGTATATCTGGAGTTCGTAGAGCAAATGTGCACTCATCTGTAAAACGTTTAGCAGACCAATCGTACAAAGATCAATGGCTGTGTTCTCGAGCAAATTCAAAACGTGCAACTCGGTGTGCTATGATCAATTCTGGTCCTCTCACGGAACGAAAAGTCATCAGTCCATACTGATTTTATCTTCTTTGAGCAGTGCAATCATAAATTTGGAAACCTGGAACTTTCTGGAGCTGATGAATCGCTTGAACACAGTAAGATGCCGGTTTCGCAAAAGTCTCAACGTCATCCTGTAGACCTGTTAGCCAAAGGCGTCTATGGTAGGAGGTACCATCCTTCTATGTTAGGACTCAGTTTCTCCGAAACTTAACGGGATATCCCAGTGCTTCGTAGGGAACTCCGATGGTCACAGCCACATACCTGATGGAACGCGCATCATAAATAAATGCCAAGTGCAACATCCTCAGCACTAACTGGGGTTTTAAGTATGAGAAATGGAAATTAGGGAAACGAAGTTGAAACTAAACAATTTATTGCTTCAGAATTCAAATAAGACTGAATAAACATTTTAAATTTCGTAAAAAGTAAACATTGAAAAATCCTTTATCCTTGTTTTGGATTAATGTGTTTATCTCTAATTGATATTCCCAATTTATAAAAAAAATTGAATTTGAAAAAAAATCAGTTATGTAATTTCTTGCCTGTCAGTGTACATCAAAAGTTACTCTAAAACATTGTTATTATATCATTTCCCCTTGGATTCTTTTTCGAGGGATGATGTTTTTTCATCTTCCTCACATATATTATCAAAAACAATTAAATTCGGCACAGAATCGTTTCAGTTTGCGATTTAAATTCTGTTTGTCGAATGTAGGATGTCGAGGGTTTCTATCATGCTTTTTAGAGGTATTGTACTGTACTTTACTAGGTTGTTACAAAAGTCCCTGCGCGTCGAAACATTAAGTCCTTAGTCAAATATTAATCCTTACTTGACTCTTTTGTTTATATAAATTGTATTGTTTACTTAGACTAATCCTTTATTCAACTTAATGATTCACGATTTTCGCCGTCTCTGTTGTCTAAAAGGGAATGAGCTAAGAAGAGGTCCGAAAGTGCAGTGAAAAGGGTGACGATAAGGCCCAAGTTTCTGCTCAGTTGGTTTAATTCAGACACCGACATTTAAGCGGAGTGTAGCTTAGATAGAAGAGAGTGCAATTCCTAATTTTTAAGGATTACCCGCTTACACGAATTATAGTCAATCCTTTAAAAGACAAAAATTCAGCATCTTGAAAAAGTCCATTATTTCGTGGTCCGATTGGCCAAATAACTTCTTTCTATTAATTAATCTTTATGTAAGGTATTGGCTGAAATGAAAAGGAGGGAAAATTCGAAAGGAAGAGATGGGGAGATGGTGTCCAAGTGGATCAAAGTGAAAATAGCTCAAGTTAAGGGCAGTGTCGCATTGAGCCGAAGGTCGTGGGTTCGAATCACGCTCGTGACTATTCGTGAATATTCTAAAATGTTCTCTTGTAAGTTTCTCCTCAAAATTCGAACAGTACTTAAATGAAGAATAAAATGTTAGAAAGTGTTGACTATTTGTATTGTAACAAATATATTGTAGTATTTTATAGATGGGAATTTTTCAGGCTCCGGGAGAATTATATGTTTTTATAAATGAGAACATTCTAAAACATGTTTTTCCTACCTTTTACCCCAAAATACAATATTTAGTAAATGATTTATGTAAGAAGATACATTTGAATGAATGTATACTGATCCGTCAAAAAGAGGTGCAATTTGAAATTTGACATTTCAGTAATTAACACCGACTTGTTCAGGTATTTATTAAAAATTTTTATAGATGAACATAAAACATTATAAAACAAACTTAAAAACCTTTAATAGGGTGTATTATTTCCGCTCTTATTACACACTTTATTCTTCCCAGCATGCTCATAATTAAACCTTCAATCACGTCATGAGGAATTCCATTGCAAATCTTGACTAACATTACTTTCGGCTCAGCTAAGGTTGTAGGATTGTTACTTGCTCGTTTAAAACAACGTCTGAGCTCTTCCCAAATGTACTGGCTTCAAATTAAGGATACGGAATGGTCTTCTTAGATGTCAATACTGACATCTGGAATGTACTGCAATACACTAAAAAGGACAATGAGGATATTTAACGCCCGCACCTAGCGTATCCGGCATTACCGGATGTTTCGGTTCTCAAGATGAGAGCTGACGCACCTCCAGGTACGGCAGAATGGTGTACTTTCGCAGCATTGGTGTAGAGGCAACTCAGCCACGAAGGCCCTAGACAACCTCGCTCCTCGCTTGCCCATTCCGAATGGTCGCGGCATTAAGCATCAGTCCGTATGTCGCGCGCGCACAAAATGTTCTCTGATAGGGGTAATTTCTTAATAGTTTTGAGTCATCAGCCAGCAAATGAAAAAAAGGCATTTTAAAAATATTAAATTCCCTTGTTGATCTTTTCATTGCAGATATTTCTAACCTAATAAGCTGTTTTGTATCATAAATGGTGACAATAGCAAATACTTTTTGTCTAATTATAATTGTTAAATCATTTTTAAAGTAGTTAAACAAGAATACGGTCAAAACATTGTTATATTAAAAATAAATCAACCTTTCAAAATGCACCAATTTTTTTTTGAAGCAGTGCAGTATTACACTTGTGTCTTAAGTCTCAAGGAAATTCTTTGATTTTCAAGATGAAAATTTCATAGATTTTTTTCTCTTAAATATATTTCAACAAATAAAATCTTCCAGCAATGACCCATAGAGGTGTTTAAGGCCCTATTGACACACTTTATAATTTTAAATTCAACTTGTTTGATTGTGGCCCGCCGGCCTACCTTAAGAACGGAGGTGATGTGTACCGATAAAAAGTAACCAAACCCGACATGCAGTAATTATTATTTTAAAATATTTAAATTTTTTGTTTGAATGGTCAATAAAAACAATATAATTATGCTTATTATATTCCGCGGTCCGATTGAATAAATAAATTCTTTCAAATAATTAATCTTTGTGTAAGGTAACTTGAGCTATCGTGTCTTCGAAAGGTTGAGATGGGGAGTTGGTGTCCGAGTGGTCGAAGTCACGATAACTCAAATGGTAGAGCAATGTCGCATTTAGCCGCAGGTTATGGGTTCGAATCCCGCTCGTGGCACTAACTTTTTCATTTTCAATCTTACATAACAATATAATTATGTTACTAATTTAGTAGCCGGTATTTTTAGAATGTGAAATAGAAACTTCAGAATCTTTTTAAATTCTTTTAATTTTTTGAAAGTGTTGTCCACATTCTCATAAAGCCCAATCATTTACAAAATCGTAAAATAAAATAAACTTTCTTTTTGACTAGTTAAACCTCCTTGGTGAGTAATTACTGGCAAACATGGCTATCAAAGGACTTCGCAGCTTTGCCCGAGCTTTTTACCGTTTTAAACTGATTAGAAGAGAAAGAAAAAGGTCTCGTGTAGAAGAGGTGTAATGCTGTAATGGATATCGTTAATTGATTCACAAGTGAAATGGTTCGGTTGGCAACAGTTGTCGTCTGTGAGGGAGGAAAGAGTTGGTTGCCGGCCAACTGGACAATTAGCCCAGTCCTTCCGCCTCTACGGCGACATGTTGATTCCACTTTTCCGATATTTATTTTGTTTAAAACGCCCCCGGTTCCGGATTCGAATCAATCCTTTTATTTATAGGAAACGGATTTCTTTCTAATCCTTCCTTCCCTTCTACTTTTTCTTGTCGCCATTCTTCTTTCCAAAAAGAGATTACTTACATTTTAACGAGAGGGCGGCCTAGAGGAGTAAAATGGTAAACAACCTCTTTCCACGCTCATAGCAGTGTAGTAAAGTATTTTTAAACTATATTATATCGCACATAAAGAACAAAAACTTGAGATAAAAAATACTAAGTAATACCAGTTTGATGTGTTGGGTCTGTTTTCACTCGCGGGTTTGTTGAACTACCACAAACATGAACAATGTAAAAAGTGACAGGCAGTTCCTCACTGAAGATGGCGCAATGCCGAAACACGTTTAAGCAGTCCAACAAACCCGCGAGTGAAGCCGTACTCAATAAATGGCTCTATGCCGGCCGATTTAGTTTGAGTTCACAGAATCATGGACCAACACCTAGGACCAATTCCCATATTAATAAAAGAAAAAAAGAAATAACAAAAAGTCCTGGTAAAAAGAAATAACTAAATTTTCTATAGTATTAACAAAAAATAAAAAATAAATATTTTCTAGATACATATTGTTGAGTGTGGCACCGTTCTTGCTGTGAACTCCATAATGGTGTTTTTTATAATTTTTTTTAAATTATAACTCTAACTATCCCATACTTTATAATGTAATATAGATATACGGTTTTTATTTATTTTTATCCTACCCATAATATGAAGAGGGATTTTATTTTCAACCTGCTCCCATACTGATTACAGGTTATTTTTGTTGTATTATGTTTCACAATTTTACATATTTTTATATATAATAACAGTTAAAATGTGCAAGATAATTATTGCTTATTTATTTAGTTATATCAACAGAATTTATTAAGTTCAGAAATTCTTTTTCAAGAGATCACACTTTTCTCACACTGTGATTCCAGGTTAAGGCGGCCCTTTCTTTATCAAATAAAGTAAAGAAGTGCGTTCAGGTGTATGATCCGAAACCACATGGACATCATGGATGGTACACGATGTAAAAGCGCGCTAGATAGAATCTGTTTTTCCCATGGTTTGTAAGAGATATTGTAGTGTTATGGGTGTGATCAATGATGATATCCATTCAGGATTCGTCTGTACTTCTTTCGTCGTCGTATTCGTCGTCCCTATCCATTCTTTCTCTTAGGTCATCCTGAATCCTAGTACTTCTAATGACATGGCTTTTTGCTTACTTTTTGTAAACCAAATATAAGGTATAAAACGTTTATAAAGCGAGGGAGGGAGGGAGAGAGTGAGAGAGAGGGAGAGAGACGGAGAGTGAGAGAGAGAGAGAGAGAGAGAGAGAGAGGAAGAGAGACGGAGAGTGAGAGAGAGAGAGAGACGGAGAGTGTGTGAGAGAGAGAGAGAGAGAGAGAGAGAGAGAGAGAGAGAGAGAGATGCAGCGGTCTTTGAGAGGGTGTGGCATTCTGGACTTAACTACTTAATTCAAAATTAAGGAGGACTTCTACGAATGTCTTGTGAAATCATAAACTTGTGCCATCAAACAAGACGGCCTCAATTCAGTAACAAGTTCCGTCCGAGCCGTGATATTGCAAGGGGGTGTTATGAAAGTCTTGTCTTTACTTATGCTAAGTATCTTTAGCACTGTCCATGACATCTCGTGGTCTAACTTGCCAATGACAGCCGTGTTTGCAGATGATCTTGTACACTAGTAGTAGGTAAATTAAATATCAGTTACATGTAATTTTTGTTGAGGCATCATGATCGGATATTAGAATGCACGCAGGCGATATCACGTAAACGATAAACTTGGGCTTAGAGAACGCCAATTCTTATATCTATAAACATTCTATAATTGAACGTAATTTCACTTTTCTATTTTTCAATTGGATGGGATGTTAGTACAATTGAATAATTCAGAACCTAGAAGTCTAGTATGTTGAAAAAAAGTACTTATTGTAGAATGCTTTGCTATTGTCTCTACAATTAATCTTTTTGTGATTGATTTAGCTAATTCATCCACAAACCAAATATGGACAATTATCGTCTCTCCTCCGACCATTCACTTGGTCAAAAGGATATAATATAACAAAATGCCAAATAATGAAGTTGTATTAAATATATTTTTATTGCTACTAACTTTTTAAGTGGGTTGTGTTTTTAAAACGTTAGTAGAGGTATCATAACTAATTCATTAAGTACGACAGGTAGTGAAATATCGCAATGAATACGAGGTGACGTTTTGCAAAGTTTGTCCGGTGAATATTGGATACACCTGTGTACTCCTATTTCTATAATCCGCCCATAATTGAATAGAATTTCCATTTCCCCGAAGGCGCGGAATAGTCCAACAGAACAGGGAAATAATAGAAATTTCCTGGTTCATAGCTGGTACGTTGAATTAGATCGTCAGATATTTTTACATTTTACATCTTAACTGATAAATGAACAATCTATCAAAAAATGAAATAAACAACGGTTTTGCGGCATGTACGCATTAAAGTTTCTATGAATTTACTTATTTACCAGTCGAACAATTTTTAAAAATAATTTTTTACAAATAAAAGAAGAAGAACAAAATAATTGATACATATTTAACCAATTTCAATTGTGTAATTGTATAAGTATTTATGATACTGACACTTTTTTTTCTAGAAAAACCATAAATTTATAGTTTATTTCCTTGTGACTGCTTCTTTGATTATGTGTACGATTATAGACCTTTGCAAAGAAGCATGATGAAAAACAAATATTTTTAAACCTTCATATTTGGAAGATTTTTGAAAACCTTTTCCGGACTAATCTTCATTGTATAAGATGGAAATTTAACGTTTAAAATAGCATTTAAATGCTTCAAAATGGTTGATTTTTTTACCAAGCTTTTATCCATAAAGGTAATACAACCTTTATATTTGGAATTTTTTTAAAGCTCTTTCAGTTTCACCCTGGATATATAGAATATGTACGTACGATGGAAATATTGAAAGACATAAAGAAAGATGTCGAAATGCCCAAATAAAATATAAATATATACGTTTTTCTATTAATATTCCTTTTTTTTGCAGATAATCTTAAAATTTATCGTAAATCTGAACTGCTTCAAAAACTTATAAACTAAATATAATATTATTGAAATTATGACTATTGCGAGATAGGAAGTCTAGCAAATTAAAATATTTTTTTTACTATAAATAAAATATGTAGTGAAAAACGCTTCTATGGCTTTCACATAATTGACATTCAAAACAATATTATTATTAAAATTATAAGAAGAGCAAGAAGATCAGAATTTATTTAGTCTCAGTAGAAAGATATTGTCCTTCTAGATTTGACTTATCTTCTCTGCTATGGTATATAGTATCTTCTTTGTCAAAAATTCTTAAGAACAAGTTCAAAATAAATTCTTTAAGTTCAATTCTTCCAAATTAAACTTTCTTTATTGTTCACATAATATTCTTTATCATGAATTTACTACTTGCCTATCTTTACTAAAACCTCATTGTGTTTATTTTGACTTTGTATTTATTTATAAATTAATAAATAATACAATTCACTGTTCTTTATTATTTTCTAAGCTAAATATCGAAGTTCTAATACATAATCAAAGATTTTATTCCGATTTCCCCAGTCCCCCAAACAGAGTGTTAACCTTTTGAAGGCTAGTTGAAAAATAAAAAATAAAACCGACTTCACGAAATAGGTAAAAAACTTTATTAAAAAGTCCCTATAAATTGCTTTATTCAGTAATTCCTTACAAACCATTAGTCATATTTCCTAGCTGTACAAAATTATCAACGTTTTACTATTGTTTTTAACTTAAATTGTAAGTTTTCATTCTATCACAGTTTAGCAGAGTAGATATTTATTCTATTGCTTTTAGTAAAGTAATTCCTTTATACAGGAGGGCTTAACGTTCAACTACCCGCTGGGTGTCGCGAAATATTTCACAATACATTTTTCGTACTGTAATCGACTGAAAATCCATGGGCTCACCGGAATCCTTTATATTTGGATCGTTTTAAAACTTTTTCCTGATCTTGGGTACTCAGGTTGATACAAGAAAAGAATGAAAATGTTCTAAATAGAATATAAATGTGTAAAAATGGTTGATTAGTTCATCAAGCTTACCAACCAAGAAAATCTTTGTGTTTGGCTTTTTTTTTTGAGATTTTTTCCTGTCCCTCCACAGTATATGTACGATCGATGTACATGAAGAAACAGGAAAACGTCCATATAGAGAATTTGATCAAAAAACGTAGAACAATTGACTGTGTCTTTCCGCATTTTAATAAAATTTGTATGTTTGGTACGTTTTCGAGACATTTATCCTGGATATAAAGGAATAACCCTTTCCTGATGGTAGGACAAGAAAAGAAGAAAAACGTTCTTAACAGCAAATTAATATAAAAAAATTAATTAGTTAATCAAACTTCTCTTCACAAGTTTAATAAACAATTTATCCATAGAAGTATATAATTAAAACTTATTTTTGCCCGCTTAATTTAGTTATGAAGGACATCTGACATATCCATAAACGATGCGGATATTGAAAAAAAGTAATAAATATAAATAAATTAATGAAGCTAAAAGTAAATCATTTAATAATTATTGGAGGAAGCCTGTTAAGGTTTAGTGATGATATTTAAATATAAAATTTGTTAGATTAACAAATAAAGTTTTTCATAATTTTTATTTATTTATTAAGATTAGTTTTACATTCAGTCAGGAAATTATGCATGTTGATTGAAACATATTAAGACTAAAAGAAAATATTAAATTTAAATGATAAATACATTTCTCTTTGACAGAGTTTGCAAGAGTGAACTTCAGATGCGTGCTCAACGAAGACGCCATATCCGTTTAATTGACGATTTTCCGATAAGACGTGTTGTACGACTGATCGATAAAATAATTGAATTTCCTCAATCGAGGAGAACGGTTTGGGGCGTTTTGTTTGATACGTACACCAGATCGGAGGAGTACATAACAATCCCGCCATGGAACTTAATACTAGCTGGGTAGGCAGTAAAGCGATACTCGTATGTACTCAAGTCCGACCGCAGCATGCTCAGTAACCATAAAGGTAACTTTGAGTGGTACAGGCTGTTCAAACGTCGAGTGGCAAATTAGTTTTCACATAACTGCTTTGTCACATTACCGTCGGGTAATTTAAAAAAAAAGTTTCTTTTTTCTCAGTGCGAAAATACCACATTAAAAGGGCAAAAAACAAAATACAAATAATCCTGAAGGCTATAGGGTTGTTGTAAATCTGAATAGCCATTAATCAAAACAGTCGTAAAATTATTACAAGCTGTTATGTGAAATGGCCATATCGTAACTCGGCCTTATAAAAGCTATACATTTTATTACATATATCTAGAGTTGTGTTTAATTGTTTTTATCTCATTTCAGACGAAAATTGGAATCGACAACGAGCCAAATGAAATTTGTAATTCGATTATCGATTTCCATGTTAGTTTATGTTCACTGGCAGAAAGACCACGGTCGAGGTATACGCAGGATGGGGCACAACTTAGATGGTTTTTTTGACAAAACAGTATCGATCAAGTGTGGAAGACGTGCAGGTCATCATTGGTTTTTGAATGAAACTGGTGTATTTTGCTTGTAATGGTACATTGTTGAGTAAACCTAAAAGTTCAAGTGATTTTTCTATTACCAGTTAATGGCAATCTTCTGGCACAGTAAGAAATACGACATGAACAAAAGGAACGAGGATAAATATTTATATTTAGTAATATTTTTGTATATCAAGGCAAGAATTGTTCAAAAATCTTTTGATATGAAAAACTTAATTATCTAGATGACTGATCAACGTTTTCAATGTTGTACTACTATTGAATGATTTGAAATATACATTTTCTGATTACTTGACATGAAAACGGAAATAACTTTTTCTATGGAAAAAAACTCGTTAGAGTCAGCACAGAAAAGGCAGTTCTGATCGTTAACATTTTAATCTTTTTTAAAACTAGATTTGCAAAATGAAACTAACCACCCACAGCCAATGAAGTTCTACATTAATAAAATATCTTTTGTGAATAGCTTTGTAACTTTTTAATCTGGATCCTGCTCAACAGTTTCTTCAAGAAAAGCTTTTTGATTATGTCCTTTCTTGGAAATAAGGGAAAGGTTTGTTTTTTCGTGTAATATGCACCATTATCATCAGACTTTTCAAAACAGGGGTTTGCAAATTTTCCCTTTGGCTGAATGTCTGTTTCAAGTGGAGCTAGGGCAAACCCTTTAAAGGAGGATTCGACGTCAAGGGGATCCGGCTTGCAACATTTCCTTTGATGTGCAAACATGACCTTAATGCAGAAACTTCCAAACCTTTTGAACAACATACTGGCCATATTTGGTTCAGGGTTCCAACGTCTCCGCATTTTCTTTGGCTTTTATTAAAATCCCCTTTCTTGACGTCGTAATATTGGGAATTTTCCCCAGTACCTGAAAACCGAGGGAGTCAAATTTATTGTTATGAGTCACATAAATGTGGATGGTCTTTTGAAACCTCCCGAAGGCTAAGTTTAATGTAGGGTCTCAACTTTATCTCCTTTTATCCCTCGGAGACTTCACTGTTAAGTCGGAAAACTGATGTCGCGTCTTAAAACGTAACAGTCATTTTACAAGAGAATGAGTTATAAAACTTGCTGCATTAAAATATAATTGATGGCCTTGAACATTTAATGAAATTACCATTCAAATGGAAGATAAATCGTGTTCATTAATTTAAACCATTTATGAAGATTAGATATTTTAAAATTTTCAATAAAATAAGAATATTTCAATCATGTCGATAAGACCATTTATTTAGTGGTTTGTTTGTCCAAATGACTTCTTCCAATTAATTAATAATTTTATGTAAGGTATTGGTCGAAATGAAAAAAGCTAGTGACGAGCGGGATTCGAATGCTCGACCTTCGGCTCATACTCCGCCCCTCTAACCACTTGACTCACGAGAGCTCAATAAAAACAATATAATTATGTTCATTATATTTGTGGTCCGTTTGTGTAAATGATTTCTTTCAATTAATTAGTCTTTATGTAAAGTATTGGTTTTTGAAAAATGGCAAAAAGGATAGAAAATTCTAAAGGTAGGTTGAGATGGGGAGTTGGTGTCCGAGTCGATCGAAGTCACGATAGCTCAAGAGGTTAGAGCAGCGGCGTATCTGGCCGAAGGACATGGGTTCGAATGTCGCTCTTGACATTAGCTTTTTCATTTCGACAAAAACCTTACATAAAAAGATTAATTAATTGAAACATATCTGTAAGGTTCAATATCTGAGAAACAAAAGTTCATGTAAATAGTCCATGTAAATGTAAATAACTTTACCTTTTTACAATTCAATGTTTAAAAAAATAAAACTATTACTTCCTTCATTTATTTATAATAAATATAAATTAAATAAAAACCAAGAAAAATACCAAATGACTATGAAAACGGAGGTATAAAATAAAAAATAAAAATACAAACAAAGCAATTAATTTTTATTAATTATTGAACTCTTGAACCCAAAACATTCTATGACTCAGCGGGTCCATTAACAAAGAACTAAGTTGACCTCTTTTACTATCATTTAGATAAGCACATAGTTCATTCTTCTGAAAAAAGTCTGTGCTGAAAGAAATTTTAAACAGAAAAAAGGCAAAATATGGCAAATATATAAATGACAATGATCGTAGAGAAGGCATGAATGCAAATGCAAAGTTTTGCCTTAGAAATCAACTTTTTTAATTTAAGTTGTGATTTTATGATATTGCCCTACTCTGGTTTTAAATCATTTTTCCATATTAACTCAAAGATAAGTCCAAGGGCTATGCCGAAACATTAATTTAAATTGGACATTAAATTCTTTCCAATTAATTAATCTTAAAGTCAGGTATTGGCTGAGATAAAAAAGCTAGGATTCGAACCCACGACCTTCGGCTAAATACGCCGCTGCTTAACCACTTGAGCTACCACCTCCACCCCACCTTCTGAATTGTGCCTCCTTTTTGCCATTTTTTTAATGTCTTGATTTTATATTTGGATGTATTTATAAGCAGAAGGAAGTATACTTCACTTAAAGCTCTCCGTGGCCATTTCATTTGTCGCCGAGAATGAAATAGATTACTCGACGCTCGTTACGCTGGCATTTTTATCTCAACCAATACATTACTTAAAGGTTCAGTACTACATTTGTCCGAAATCTTCGACGGCTATTTGAACTGTTAAGGGACACTCGCCTCATCATGAAAAAAACATTTTTTTATACGTCAGTAATTTACGATTTAGGTTCTGTTGCCAATCTTAGTTATGTTTACGGGGTTCTGTGGTGAGAAGGGTGCATTTCACGGGCTTCTTATTCTAACAGTTGAAACCAACTTTAATATGTTTTTAATGTCAGAAACTGTTGAGTTGTACTTCTGGATTGTTTGAATTTAGCCGGTTGTCTGTGTGTATTGTTGATTCTGGAACGCTACGAGTGATCCTTTGTGCCCATGGACCGTTTTATGTCCCTGTTGAATAATGAATACCAAGGTCAATTTAGCAACAATGATTTTCCTTTTTTTGTATGATTCTGACTGATTTAATAAAGCGAGTAATTATGACACACAAAAAACCAAACGGTTAAAGAAAATATAGAGACGTTATCACTCGGGGCTATCAAAATGTAACAACCGCTTGAAAGGAATGAAGAACAAGAAGTTTGATCCTTGTTTGTTGGTAAAAGTAATTGACAGTGATTTTTATAATTCCCAGTGACTTTCATTATAAATAGTAAAAAGGTGCCCTAAGGCCAAAGGCTATAAAAATATCGAGATTTGTAGGTGTTGGGATATTTTTGAAGGTAAGTGAATATATAAACGAGGAGAATTGTGATTTCTTATCATACAGTACAATATTTAGTTAGCAATCAATGGAATGAAACTGAAATATCTCCTAAACTAGTAAAACCCTTAAATTACTATAAAGTAATGCATAATCATGAACTTTAAATATCATGAAGTTGGAAAGAAAAAGTTTTATTCCTGAGAATTTTGTAGTTTGGTGAATAAATAAAAAATATATTGAATTATATAAGTATCTTACTAGATATCAATTAAAAAGGCATTACATATTTTTAAAATACCCTTTTGGAGAGAGAAATCCGGTAGATGGTTCGTAGCTTGAAAATGTATTCAGTTGGTAATTTAAAAGTATACGCTGGAGAATCCTGTTTTAAAGTTAATAAGATTCTAAGGTGATTGTAGGCTGTTTAAATAGTTTTCTAACGGGAAATATTTGAAACCTTTCTACCTAACCTTACTTTTACTACGCTCACATGGCAAAACGTAATGAAACATGAAGATGCTTTGCTGCAGATCTTAAAGCGTGGGATTCTTGTACGAAGTAGTATGCAGAGTGAAAATGTCAATAATGCCACAGTGGATTCATTAACTAAAACTTAGTCCTGCCACCACCAGAACGAAGTTTCTAACTCGACTCTTTCCTGAGATATTAAAATTTTTGTGATTTTAGTCAAAAATCAGATGGTTTTACAAAAAATCGTAATTTCTGAACTTCATCGTCATTAAAATACATAGCTGACGTTTATTTCACAAAATCATTAAACTTTTCACAAGATAACTAATTTTTGTTGCAAAATTCTTGCTTCCTAATACACATTAGCGGATCAAAAAATAGCAAGTGGCAATTTTTTAAAAATAATGACTTTTCCATCACAATTTTTGGGGACTGAAGTTGCCTTATTTCATAAGTATTCCAAGAACTTTTAGTTGAGTTTTGTTAGTTGATCACAAAAACTAATTAATTTCGTGGCATGACCAGCGAGGAGCCCTGATTTGACCTTAGTAGATTTTTACACATGGGGAACTCAGTGCAGTGTACAGCACACCCGTCGAAATGAGGAACAGCTCACAGAAATCACGTGCAATGACATGAGGGAAAGAAGGAAAAATATCTGCCATGGAGTCAGATCAGTTGTTCCACGTTCGAGCCTCCTTATCCAAAAGAAAGCATTTGGAACAATTCATCGTTTAATTTTCAAAAATATGCCTAGTTTAATGGAGTTTCAGTTTCATTGTAATTTTTGTTTATTGTTTCTTTTTATGTTTGTTACTAACTAATAAATGTTTTTATTAAAAATATGACATGCACGATGGTTATGGGTTGCTGCTCTCCTTGGATTCGAAATCATATTTTTCTTCCTTTCAAAGGAGGTTTCACTAAGGAAAGTTCTAAAAAATGTAAAAGTGGGTATGTCCTTTGAATAAACATAAAATAAGGCAACTTTGGTGAAATCCACGCATTTTTTGGAAAAGCCATTGCATGGGTCACAATTAAATTTTACCAAAAAAACGTGGGTTTTGCCATTTGTTATTCTTTGAACAGCTACTGTATATAAGAAAACGTGAATTTTTATCGGAAAGATTATCTTGTAAACGATATAATGTAGCTTGCGAAATAAATGTCAGATTTCTATTTTAAGGATGATAAAGTTGAGAAATTACTATTTTACATCAAAAATCGGGTTTTTGACTAAAATCACAACAAATATGCTAATGTCTAAGGAAAGGGTCAAATTAGTAGTCTTGTTCTGGCGTTTCTAAACTAGGTTTTATTTAGTTAGTATTTTTAAGTAAGGTTGAAATGAAAAAGCTAGCGTCACGAGTGGGATTCGATCCACTTGACCTATCGTGACTTCGATCCACTTTGTCACCCCCATCACAACCTACCTTTTGAATTTTCGAAAAAAAAATCATAAGAAGAAACATATACATACAAACATAGAATGCTATGTTCCCTGCCTCCCACAAAACTCGACCAGCTTGAATAAAAACGGTATTAAGATTAAAATAAACTGATTAGAATAAAACGTAAATTAACTTTCTTGCCATAAATAATTTAACATTACAAACTTTTCAATATTAAGTGCCATTCGGTTTGTTTAAAACGAAGTGTCCTGCTACATATCTTTGTCGGAGGGATTTGGTTTTTCTAATTGAAAAAGCCCACTGTTTAAAATTTGACTCATCAAACCGTCTAACGAGCAATCTATGTAGAGATGTAACTTTTAGGACAAACAAAGATTCGTATTTGATATGGCGGCGTAAGCGGAATCCAATTGAACGTTTGGCGTATAAAAGGGGGAGGGCGTGGACACTGATGTTACAAAAGATATCTATCCCGACGGCGCGGTAAAAAATATATATATTAAAAAATAAATTGGAACTTAATAAAACATTATCGATATGGAACATTGAAGCTTTTTTTATTAAATCGGATTTTAATTATACTTTTTTCTGTAACACTACTTGAGTTTCTTCTAGGATGCCATTATTTTGATTAATTGAGGAGTAGGTTTATTGCTAAAAAGACTAGTGTCTTCTTGGACCTTCTTTGCATTTATATCTCATTATTTAATAAATACCTTTACAAAAATCCATATTACAACTCTTACGTAATATAAGTTCTTCTTAGTTCTTTTTTAAAAGTATGTTTAAAAGCTATATTTTGAGAAATTTTCTATTTCTTGCTCTATTTTTTACAAATTACATACTGCATACTGAGCTTAGTTCGAAAAACACCGGTAGCCTCATCTTCATGGAAGGGACCAAGACCGGCTGCTTAATGCGCCCCATATAATTGAACCGTGTTGTGGCTCGATATAGAGAGCGAGTAGGAATGCTTATCGATATGAGATTGCGCTTGACACGGCAGCTTTTTCGGTTTTCAGCACAGACATTTAACGAAACAGGGCTGCTTTATTGTAAAGGGTGAGTTGATCTTCTGTTCTCTCCTATATTTTTTCACGTTTTTGTGAACCCCTCCCAGATAGTTAAATTTTTGGTCTACTTCCTCATTAGCCAAAAAGGTCTTGTCTAATTTCCGGGAAAACGGGATATTGATAGAAACGTAACTATTTCAAATGACGAAAGTACTCATCAATGTACATTTTCAAAAGAAATTTTTTTTCGTCTTTGGGGTTTTTCACAAAAATGCCCCAATAAAAAATATAGGGGTGGAACAGGAATTAAATTAACCCTGTGCAGTACTTGATAGATATCTCGTATTGTGTTTATTTTTTATTTGTATTATGAGTGGATGTGGGTGATGACAGCCTCACGGGTAGGACCCCAAGTCTGACCCCGGACTGCTAAAACCCGAAGTAGATGATTCTCCACTCATATGTATTTAAGTGTATTCGTGTGCAGAGTTGAACTTACATAAATGAATCCGGCCACAGTTTCTGAAAACCATAATTTAGTTAGAACAATTTGCAAATTTCAGCACCTTTTATGGCTGAAAGGAAATGGAGAGGTATGTTTATCAGTCAGGATGAAACCGTCATTTAGTTGCCCTTTCAATCATTAATACAAACTGTCAATGGGATCGGGTAAGTAGTCCTGTTTTCTCCCTTCTGTAATAGAAAACCCTTGCGTCAAACACAAGAAATGTTTCTAGTATTAATCTTTTTATGTAAGGTTTTTGTTAAATGAAAAAGTTAGCGCAACGAGCGGGATTCGAACCCACAACCTTCGGCTCAATACGCTACACTCAGTATCGTGGCGAAGTGTTAGTAGAGAAGAAGTAATTAGGTCAATAGACCACTAAATATAATGGATTTAATTTCTAATATTTTTGCTAGTACAATTTATTTTATCGACTGTTCTAGAAATAACATATTGCAATTTTGTCTAAAATAAATGAATTAAAAAGCCTTACAATGTTTTTACATAAATTTTTAAAAAGCGAGAATTTTTGTTTGTTTAACTATCCCTGCATTATCGATTGTTTAAAACTATCATTCAAAATACGTACATATTGATTAAAAAGCGTAAACTGTTAACTTTGAATTTTTATTTGTTTATTAACTGTTCTTCTAATAGTTTTTTATGGCTTATTTTTAGACAAGAATTTATACACAAGATTTCATCAATCGCTTGGATCCAATAAAAAAATACACTTTGAATGTCCTAAAAATTATAATCTGTTAATTCTTGCACCATTGATTGTATAAAGTTGTGCCTAATGTATAGCTCAAGTAATTTTAATATGTTTTATTAATACGTTTATAGAAATCAAAAATAGTTTATCGTAATTTTATGTGAGTGACTTGATTTAATTTAAAGCCGAGGATTTTATTAATATGATTTCATTAATAGACCTTTCTAAGGCTTTCCATAAAGCTTCTTCTTTTCCGAACATTAAAAAGACATTTTCTTTTCAAAAGAAAGAAAGAGAGAGGAGAGAGAGAGAGAGAGAGAGAGAGAGAGAGAGAGAGAGAGAGAGAGAGGGATTGATGGACATATTTAAATATATTCGCCTTTCAAATTCAATTCATTTCCAATTCCATCAGTCAATTTTTGAGGCTTTTGTAAAAAACGTTCTGTAACAAGGGGTGCTCGCAGGCAAAAATAATTTCCAGTATGCACTGAATAAATCTGACTATTCCGATCCGTAAGTAATATCGGGTTGATGTAGTAGAGGCTCGTCCTCCTACACGAATTCGGCGTTTATGTCAGTTGAAAAGGTATTTTAGCCTACCTCGAAATAAATCCCTGTCTCGATCTTCTTTTGAAAGTGTCTTTTCATCGGTACAATGGTTTTGCCCTTGCTTTTCGAAAGAGATTCGTATTCCTTCATGGCACTTTTTTCACGGTGGCTTTCAATTAGAGAATTTTATCAAGTCACTTTCTTTTTGGTATTATGCGAGAGAGAACGTTGTAAATTACGAATTGGGCTGTTGTAATTTCAACTTACTTTGCAAGAAGCAGGATTTCTTACTGGAATCTAAACAATGAGCGTCAACTTAGTTTCTCCGTAAGTCCTTTCTCTTTATTCACCTGTTTATAGCCTGCTTGCTTTAATTGTTTTAAGAAAGACGCGACAGTTTAGCGTTTGTTCTTATCAAAATGTTTAAGTTTATAAAAGTCAATTTTAACACAATATATTAAAATTCAGATTTGGTTTTTATTATTAGGAATGTATTAAGCGCATGATGACAATGCGGGCCTAGCATGGAAAGTTACTTATGATCCTTAGTGCAGTATTTCGAACAGATGTATTGGTATGGTATGGTGGAAAAGTTACTAGGAAGTGGGGTTTTTGTGCCCCAAGCACTGCAGCATTCTGGCTTATTGTACCTTCTTAGTTCCTTGGTTTAGCCAATAGACTCGATCCTTTTTCTCAGAAGTATCAAGTCATTGACTGTTATTGCTTCAATGTGGTTCTCTGAGTTATTTTTGTACGTTAGATTGGACCTCCATTGAGCCGTTGCTTCACATTCGAAGATGATATGAGTGGCTGTTTCCTCCTCCTCATTACATAGTCTGCAAATGGGATCGTTAGTGTATATGCCCATGTTATGTAGATGTTTTCTCAGATGCCAGGGGCCGGTTAGTAGTCCTACCACTCCTCTGAGATTTGCCCTCTCCAATTGTAGCAGTGTTTTTGCCAGTTTTGGTGAGGGTTGTTTTATCATGAGTTTACTGTGTCTAGCACTGCTAGAGTTTATCCACTTTTCCTTTTGTTTTATTTGGATCCATTCTACGATTGAGGATTCTATGTTTGTTTTCGATATCCCAAGGATAGGCTCGAGGCCTATGTATGGTCTTGCGGATCCACCTCAGGGTAGGTGAGAATCGGTCTCATGTAGATGTTAAAAATAAATTTCCTTTATTGTTCAAGTTTAAATTAAAGTTCATTAAAAATAGTAAATAAAAATGGATTTAAATTTCTTTGGACAGTTGATGTTGATGGGATACGTATAGCCAAGTTTTTTGTCGAGTGTTTGACATTTTTGGCTCATGTAAGTCCATCATCGCCAAATCTGCACAAATTTTTTAACGTCAGATCTGTTGCATGTGAAAAGTAGGTCTTTGGTCTTATTCTTTTCTGTATTTTCCATTTAACAATATCTGAAATATTTTACTGCAGCTTCACTTCTGCCAGTTTTTTGGACATGAAGACCGGATCGCTCAGTCATCTGCAAACACAAGTTCAAATTTGGTTTTGATTTTACCATCATATCTATTATGAACAAGTTATAAAGATTCCAAGAACCCAACCTTGAGGAACGCAAGGTGGGTTCCTTTTGTAAATGTTTTGAAATGTTTACATTGGACATTAAATCCTGTATTGTAAAGTAGTCAATTGAAAGATGCATAATATATCTGATAAAATTACATAATTGTAATTTATGTAAGGGCCCATTGTGCCAAACACATTCAAATGCTTTCCCAACATCAAACCAGAACAACAATATTTGTTCCAATTGTCTAAGTTAAAATTCTAGCAATTTAGGTGAAAAAGGGTTAGAAAATCATAAAAGTGGTTACACCTGGCAAATAAATACAGCCAAGCAGATATTAAAGCATTAGCTAAAAAGGTCATAAACAAAATCTGATCTGACCGTAATGAACCGATGGTATCTTGGGTGTCAGAATAACAAACTGGCCAAAGGATCACCAAGGCAATATGGCAATAGGACCTGAACTTATATTTGGGAATTAAAAAAAATCAAAATTCAAACAAACTTATCCGTCTCAGAATAGATAAAAGAAGGCAAAGGGAGAAGTGGACAATCTCTAGAGGTGCCAGACTCAGCAGAATTACGGTAGAACTCACTGTTTCAGTTCGAGAGGTTAAAACTTATACGAGTGACAGTACTAGCAGGTCACTGGCATCTGAATAAACATTTATATGACATGGTATATGCACAGATGACTTTGACTTGCAGATTATGCAATGAGGAAGAAATAACGTCCACCTATAACATCTAACGCGAAGGAACAGCTCAATGAGACATATTCTGGAGTATAAAGAAAATTTAGGGAAAGAAAATGTTTCAACAACAGTTAATACGATGAAAAGTGCAATAAGCCAGATGGCTGAAGTGCTTGGAAAAAGATAACCCACCCTTCCTTCCTAACCTCTATTCATCATAATCTTCAAGTTTGGTGAATTTATTAGTGAATTTGAAAGTGTCGTGAATACTCTGTCTAAAGCCAAATTGGCAAGAGGTGTGATATATTTATTAAAGAACTCAAGTAGTCTGTCAAGGATAATTTTTTCAATTTTTTGTTGATCAAGGATAATAGGAAGACAGTTCTATCGTTGAGTAGAATTGTTATAATCCTGTCGTTTATCGAAGCAATTCTTGTTTTTATTTTATAACTAGTTTGGCTTTTCTAGGAGTCGTCAATAGACAATTTGTACTTTAATCTTTGAGCTTCTGCAAATTTCTTTTGTTTCGTGAAGGATGGAATGCAAAGACATTTCTAGTAAGTTTACCTTTTCCAGTTGTTTGTAAATAAAATGTTAACAATTGAATGCTTTGTATTAGAATGGTTCGTCACAGGGATATTTATGGCAAAAAGTTCTCAAGGAATTTTGTTTCTTTATAACCAATTTAAAAAAAAAGTTTTGTAAGCTTAACTTTAAGAACAAATTGAATTATGTGTAATTAATGTTGATTTTTAATAGGATTATAGGGAAATGAAAAAAGAAAAAAGGGAAGTAAAGGAAAATATTTATTTTTTTCATCTATGAACTTTCCTTGAAAGTTCGTTTATACAACTTTTTCACCCGTTATTGATATATTCCAACTTGTTAGAAAGGGTTTCTGTAAAAACATTGATCCCTCTGGCCGAATTAGCACAGAGGGGATCGCATCAGGGGGGAGGATGGAAATATGTAAAAGAGTATCGGATGAAGATACGATTTTATTCCATTTCTCTATTCGTTATTTTTGTACGCGGAGGGCGAGAACGAGGGAAGTGAAATATATAAAGTGAATACATGCTCCTCTCACGCCCTCCGTGATACCCTCTTTTTAGTTCCATAAATCACGAGTCTACACACGTTCACCACGCCCGTTCTTCAATCCACGTAGTGGAACGTCAACCTTCAGTGTCATAGCCTTTCCCTTTTACCCCAGTGATAACTACTACAAATCCTATTTTCTCTTCAAAACGCGGAGGAAATTAAACGTAAAATGCTTTGCTCATTCACTGCTATCTTTTGCATTGATAATTTTTGTTTATTCTTCGCCAGCCAAACATTTCAATGCTTTGAAAGAAGAAAAAGATATAGAAGAAGACCTTATGGGCAACCGAAATATCTGTAACTCTTTACAAACGTCAAAATCTTTGCAATTAAAATGAAAAAAAAATCTTTTAGTTTAAACAAAAGTCAACACGGTGATTTAATTTTAGATAAAATACTCAACTGACAAATGTAGATAGGTTTAGTGTTTAAGCGATACACAGAATGTTTTCAAATTAGATTTGAGATAAGGGTTTCTCTTACTTGATTCTTGAGTTTCCATCTTTCCCCAATGTTTATGCTCGAAAACCGTATTTGTAACTTTTTTGAACTGAAAGATTAAATATTATAATATTACAAATTAATTCTTTCAATTAATTATTCTTTCTGTGAAAGATCTTGGTTGAGATAAAAAAAATCAGTATCACGAGCGGGATTCGAACCCACGGAATTCGGCTAAATATGCCGCTGCTCTACTGTTTGAGTTATCGTGACTTCGATCCTCTCGGACACCGCTCTCCGTCTCAACTTATAACCGTTCGAATTTTCCCTCTTTTTTGCCATTTTAAACATCTTTCACAAAAAGAATATTTATTTGAACGAAGTAACTTGGACAATTGACCACCAAAACATAAATGGATTATAAAATTAGCTCAAGCGGTTAGGAGCGGCGCATTGAGTTCGTGGGTTCGAATCCCGTTCCTGACACCAACATTTTCATCTCAACCAATCCTAACATAAAAAAATAATACTTAATTGAAATAAATGCTTTGGTCAATGGCCAAACATAAATGAACTAGTGTAAATAATTCACTAGTTTAGAGTGTGGTCCTTCTTCGATAATAATAATTAAAAATGTAATATGAATGATGTATAACACATACACACACCATCGATCACCTCCTCTGTTCGAGCGTTGCAGAATCCTACCGGCGAGTTAACACCTTAAGAAACATATGGTGGACAAATCAGGGATATGGCTAATACTAAAGAAAAAAAATAGTTCGTTCATGTTGTCGTCAATCATTCGAAGAGTATAGTAAAATCACCAATTCGTAAAAATTATTAACAATTTACAATATTAACAAATATGAAATGTAATAAAAATTACATTCAGTCAAGCAGTTGCTTCCAAGAACAGTGTTTAGGCGATTATTTGGCCACAAAATGAAATATATTACGGATAGATTAACGTGAATATACACATTTTTCTGATCAATTGTGCAGCAAAAAAACCCCAAGGTAACAGCCAGTACTGTAATTTGCACCTCATCTGAGAAAGATTCAGTACCCACACCAAACATGTTAGGAATTGAAAAGGAAAGAACTCGGAATTCAGGAGACACACGCTTAAATTAACAAGCGGATGTTACTGTTTGGAAGGCAATGCAACATTGTTGAAAAGAATTTCTCTCGATAGACATGTATCATCAAATAAAATTTTTAACAGACGAAAAAGTAACAAAAATAAAATCAAACTGAACACAATCAAGAATCCCTTTTGAATTGTAGTAAAGTTTCAAAAAACAGAACGGCATTATTTTACAGAATTTCCCGAAAAAAAAATGGAAGCAGGGGAAACTTCCAATTTCGGCAAGTGTATTGTCAGGGCTTTTCAGACTTAAATGGACATCTGGAAAAATTGGCTGGAGTGTACTAGATTCGGCGAGAAAGTAAACCCTTACACGTTTACTATCGGACCGCTAGTAAAAAAGATCTTCACTGGACAAAAAAATTGTTATGGGACTTACAACGCAACCAGGTCACGTAAATAATAAAATTCATAAATGAATCAGGACTCACCTGAGTTCTGTAAGTAGAGAAAGGGGGATGGAATAGATCTTTCAGGACGCTGTATGATTAGTCCTACTAAATTTAACATTCTAGAATACACGTTCAGTTTTGACTGACGATACATTATATGATAAAATGATTACAACTTACCTTTTACCAGTTAGGTAAAAATATTAAAATATTCTTAATTCTTAGTAATTATACATTTTATGGTTTATAACAAAAAACAACCGCCCTTACTATTAATTAAGTGTTTTGTAGATCATTTTTTGTGTAATATAATAAAATTATTAAGACTTTTTATTGAATAAATAATTTCTATTTGTGGTTTCAATTAAATAACATATGGATAAGTTTTCCTGTCGCTTCAATAGAACGCACTGTGCAATCGTGGTGATATATTTTGAGAAATGATGTGATTCCATCATTATTTGGAAAATATTGTGCTCAAAGTTTTTATCTCTTTGTTTTAGACATGTATATTCTTCATACCAAGCATAGCCCTCAATCTTTTAAAAGCCTCTTCATCGTACCTCAGCGATCTCCTGCTGTCGTGTAGGTTTCGTGCTGTAAATGTCATCCAGATAACCCATAGAGAAAAATGTAGGTTTAAACTTATCCCTAGGTCACTAGCTTACTACCTATCCATTTATGGGGTAAATACTCCTCTCTAAGGATCCTTGCACTGTTTATTTTAGACAAGTCATATTTTCAAGGAGACAATATATTTCTTGAAGAAAGAAATGAGGTATGAAGTATTAACCAGCAAGTAAAACTGTATCAAAATTTTTATGTCAAAACAATTAATTTGGTAATCCCCAGAAATAATGAGACATTTTTTCAACTACTAATTACCTTCTTCATTCAATTGGTAGTAGAACCATAAGGTTTAAAAAGGACAAATTATCCGGTTGGCTCATAAAAAATAGTTATAAAATATTGGCAGCAATGGTGAGAATGGATCTGTTAAGATTGGTAGATGTACCAATAATCCATGAAAATATTTCAACGTCACAAATGGCCATACATATCTCAAAACTTTGTATATTGGTGGCAAGGAGACGTGTCATTTATAGAATGACCTTACTCGTTTGAACTTTCAACTTCTCGATTAGCAGATACAATGTTAGGTTCTTTCAATTAATTATTCTTTTTATGTGAATTGAGCGTATTTAGCCGAAGATCGTGGGCTCGAATCCCGCTTGTGACATTGACTTTTTATCTTAACCAAGACCTTACATTAAAGAATAATTAATTGAAAGAAGTAGCATGGTCTATTGACCACTAAAACATGGTCCACCTCTTAATTTTAGTTTTTCAGCATAGTCGCCTGCGAGGATCAGCGTAAATCATTTTAATACGTAAAGTTTAGAAACAATGCTATAAGTTAAAAGCATTGCAACAGTGTTTTTTATATTCTCATGTAAAAAGCTCTCGTTTATGCCGGGATTCGAACTCAGTACTATTAGCGTGGTAAATACGAAACTGACAGTCCCTTTGAACTTGTTTTTAAGAGGTATGCATTTTCTTTAGTTATTTGTTATATAAAATATATAAATTTATTTAATAAATAATTATTCAAAATGTGATTAAAAGGTATTTCGCAGGGTGGGGACCCGTATTTGTCTTCTTTTTTAAAAAAGCGTTGTGCAAAGTTCATTTTCGTTTCTTTTGGAATTGAATCGTAGGGCATGTTTTATGTAAGGTGTACGATACATATGCAATTGTAAACTTTTTCGACGAGTTTCGACCTTTAGAAAAACGGGTGATGGAAGAGTTAGAACGGAAAAGGGGGAAAGCCGTTGTAGTAACGGGCGCAGCCAGGGCAGAGGATAAAGTCGGAGAAGAGAGCTTTTCGCCATAGTTTCACAGAAATCCTCTGGGCGGTCACAAAGTTTCTCTTCCGTTCATAACTCGTTTAAGCCATTCCTTTGTCTGGGTTGATGTGGAAAAGGCGGTTCATCGCTGCGGCAAAATCTAGGCGAAGGGGGAACAAATTCGTAAGATAATTCACAATAATTCCCTCCCTCCTCGCTCATTGAAAGTAAGCTCGGTCGAGATTATAACAGAAAAACACCTTAAAAACAAAATAGTGCAACAAATATTTATAAACTTTATTTTCTCATTTTAAATTATTTCAAACTTGTATACCTATTATATCAATTGAGTCATAAATTTATTGATACTGAAAATATGATTATTTTTATTTATTTACAGCCTGATTCACTTTTTTATTATCTTGAGCATCCCTTGTATTACCTCCAAATTATTTTCTCAAATTTTTGTTTTGTTTTTCCCTTGCATATTTGGAGATTTATGAATTTAGTTCTTAAGATAATCGCCTCAGGAAGGTCATAAAAAATTATATTTTGTCACAATTTCGATACACATTATGGATGTACACTATTTCAAGCTGAAATTCATACTATCTATGTTTGTGCTTTAGAAAATCTTAAAGCTTAAAAACGGTTATACTGATAAAAAGTCCACATTATGTCAATCAGCGAAGTACACTAAAAGCATTAGGATGTAAGAAGGTGACACCCAAAATAGACAATGAATGTAAATCTTTAAAGCTTTGGAAAACATTTAACAAACAAAAACAGTATTAACAAACTAATAATATCTTGACCTCAAGGGGCAACGAACAAACATACCATACAGAAGAGGATCTGCATAACAACTTGGTATAACCTGATCAAACGTAACCCCCCCTTATTCATATTACATTGTTTAATACCACCTTGAAAATTACCTTATAGGTTTGAAAATACGTAAAATGTAATAAATAAATATTACTATTGTAAGAAATTTCATTTGGAAAAAATGTCTTCCTCTTATTAATTGAAAAGTGGGTTTGATGGAGATATTAATATAATAAAGACGGAGAGTGCACCTTCTTTAACATGAATATTATGGTTTAAATGTAGTGTACATTTCATTCTAGGTAATTTCTTTATGCAAGAAAATTAAATATGGAAATCCTATTTTCTATGCCAGATCATCCTATTAAAACATGGAATTTCAAACAATTGTGAAACTTCGATATTTTAGTTTTGTTTGTTTTTGGTATAACGGTTTTGTAAACCAATTTGCGATTACTATAAAGTTAGGGTTTGGAAAATTTTGATATTCTACGATTGTACATTTATCTTTAAAACATACAGCCAAATTTCGTTAAACAACCTCAAACAAAATCATGAGGTGAAAAATTGCATTTTGAATGCGGGAAACGGCCATGCAGGAAAAACAAGCAAAGAATAGCCTGCGAGGAAGCCAAAAAGGTATCAGAGGACATAAAAGTTAACGCCTGAAATCACGATAGAAAAATCTACTTCTTCATAAACACAAGGAACAAAAGGGAGTAGAAAACCTTTTTTTTTTTTAAATCGAGGGTTTACAAGAGCATATATCCTATAAAACCTCAAGGTGTAGAGCCGCTGGATTCGAACTCGGGACCTTTACCTTACAGTCATGAGCGCCGTGTCAACGCCTAAACCGTTGCAACCGTCGACGCCCTATCTGAATCCTATTGACTAACGAAATTGAAAATGTCTATCATTTTCTTTCCACTGTCTCAAAAGTGTTTTGCATCATTGTTATTTCACCTCAAGATTCCTCTTAGTTGTATTTTCAGTGTAAACTTGTAGAAGATAAGTGAGTTCAACTGATTCGTCAGGAGAAAAACAAGGCCCTCGACTTACGCAATTTATTAACAGATTACGGTGAACGAACTAAAAAAATATCTAAAAATAATAATTAGATTTAAAATTTAAAAAGTTATTGTATAACGTATAAGCATTCATATAACGCTAATAAGCACATATTTACAATCAATGCTTCATTACATATATAAAACTTTGGTTACAGAGATTTATCAACGCTAACAATTTCCCATATAAGAATTACTATTTATAAATAATAACAATAAATAAATAAATTACAAATAAACAAATAAATAAAAAACAAAACAACGAACAATGAGTATTTTAGTTAAGAATAGTAAATAATATCAAGTAAGATTTATCTGCACTCAAATTACAAGTTTTATTGTCTGCTTTTATGTAGAGCATTTCTTTAATTAATCTACTCTGTAAGTTACGTTCCTTATTAAACATTTCCACTTTCTCAAAATCAAATTTATGTTTGAGTTTGTGACAATGCTGGGTAAGAGGTTCCCTGTTTGTATTTGCACCTACAATCATGTCCATGTTTTCTACATCTGTCCTTGAGTAACTGTTTGGTTTGTCCATGATGTACCGTTTCGCAGTTCTTGCAAGGCAATTTGTAGACAACATTACTACATAGTTCAGTGAAAATACACGGTTTCGAAGATTGTTATTATATTTGAATGAAAGTATAAAATTCAAATTAAACGTTTTATTCATAACCAAATTTACATTGGTAACTGTTTTATATATGGTCACTATTCCTATCAGGTACATTTGCAATGCAGTTAAATATTAGAATTCTATAATTTGATAATTTCGACCACAGGTACATTATTGACTAGAATATTGATCACGGTGTTTTTACAATCAGGGTGAAAGTGAGCACTACATTCTGTCAATTTAATTACAAGTTACATTAATTTGTAACTTAAACGCGGTTCTTTCACCTGCATGGCTTCATCCTTGATCTCTTTACTTTACTATTTATCAGGAAACCCGATACTATACTCAACGACTATTTGAAAATGTAAATGGTAATTTTATATACAGGGTGAATTGCTACTCGTGCTACAAACTTCTCCAGTAGATTCTTCACCCTAAAATGAACAAAAAAGTTCATATTGTCCATGGTCCGATTCTCAACCATTTCAGAGTAATTTCGCTTTTTATCGATTTTGAAAGATATCACGTCCTGGGGTCGGAAAATCGTGATATCTTTTAATCTAAACATTTCTCTGAAAATCTAATAGCACCGTTGAAATTCCCGTTAATTTTTCAATAAGAAGATGA
>CM077108.1:1865957-1887641 GCA_039619505.1 Cimex hemipterus
AGAGAGAGAGAGAGAGAGAGAGAGAGAGAGAGAGAGAGAGAGAGAGATGAAAACATTTACTACATTTGTTTTTTGTTAGATTTACCTCAAATTTTCCTTGTCAGAATTATTATTATATTTTTTAATGGTTCAATTAACATACATTCTTGAGCTATTGATAAAGATATTGATAGCAAGTTAATAAATTATTTGTCAAAATTTCAACGAACTGCATTTTGAAATGGCGCCAATTTAAGTGCAAGGGAGTATATGATGAGCCGGCGATTATCCCTTTTTATCTAATACAAGGAAACACTGGAAGCGGCTTATCTCCTATTCTTCCAAAGGTAGTTCATCATCGATTTTAAATGGCCAATAGCTAATGTACCGGACGAACTCGGCCGACAGCCAAAAGGCCACGGACGAAGAATATGAAAAACAAAATCACTCTCAAAATTCTATCCATTAAAAAATGGGGCTAAAAAATATGGGAGCCAACCCGCTCTGAAAACTGAGCGAAAACAATATAAATCAAAATATATTTCAAATGTAAAAAAGAGGAGGAAGAGACGGTTCTCTCAATGTATATTATATCACGTAAATGTTTTTTAAGGTAGTACATTATTGTTATATCATAAGCGAATAATGAGAAAAATTGTAATTAGCCAACCATTAAATAAAATGTTATCTACAGATGATTATAATATTAAAATTATGAAATATAAAATAATATATTATAAAAAAATATAATATTAAATTCAATAGTTGTACGTATAATGTATAAGGTTCAAATTTTTAGAAACCTTCAACATTTATGAACAAGGTATTTGAATACTTTTTCCAAAATTAAAGATACACACCCATAACAAATAAATCTGTCGTAATCTACGAAATCAATTGTTTTCACTGTCATCACATCCCAACATATCTGTGATTGCAAAAACCTAAGCAAAATCCTACATCACTCGCTACCCACCTTTTGAACACCAACACAATTTCGACTTCAACAATCCAAAAATATTATACACAGAACAAAACAAACGTAAACGTTTTTAACAATGGTTTACATCAACAGAGATAAACACAGCATCAAATACAGAACATACTCAGTCGCAGCTACGCCAATATAATTAATCAAATTCAATATCGATAACTTACAAATATCATCACAACACACAAAACATATAAAACATTCCACACATCAAACATTTTTTACATAGACTAATTTTTCAACAAGTTAGCTTTCCTTTTCCTGTTTATCCCCGTCTGTATAATCCTGAATCAGACCGAACCATTACCATTCTTCCCCATTGTCAGATCCTTTTCCTCAGAGAAGCCGACTCCTTATATAAAAAAATGTTTTTTGTCCCAACTTCTTTCCCCACTTCAGAATCCAAAGTAAATAAATATAAAACATCAGTATCTCGCTGACTCTAAAAACACGACACCCAACAATGACACATCTGCACAGAAAACAAATACTATGATTGAAATCACCAAATATTTTTTGCATTGTATAAATTTTCCACATCCTACATGTATTTCTTAAATTTAAACAATGTTTGTAAATCCCAGGCCTTGAAGATGATGTCAATTGAAATGTTGGCACGATGAAGGAAATATTTTTCTGAAACCTTCGTCACACCAGACCGCACCTCACGATTTCCGATTAACTATTGTTATTATTAATTAAGGTTTATAGTTGAGATAAAAAAGTCAATGGTACGAGCGGGATTCGAACCCACAACCTTCGGCTAGGTACGCCGGTTAACTAAACAATCTTTTTATGTAAGATTTTGGTTAAAATGAAAAACTTAGTGTCAAGAGCGGGATTCGAATTCATTTCGACCAAAACCTTACATAAAAAGATTAATTAATTGAAAGACTTTATTTAGCCAATGGGCTACTAAATATAATGGACTTAATTTAACGTTTTTCAAGAAAATATTTTACTTTTATATCTATAATCCATTGTAAAATAAGCTTTTATAGAACAATCTCGATCTGTTATTTAATTAAAATAAATATATCGCTGAATTATTATTATGTTTTTCATAGCAATAGTATTTACTTTGTTATTATATCTTACTGTGCATTGCTAAGCGGAATAATATAATAATAATAATATGATTTAATAGCCGTTAAAACGCCCTTAAAAATTAATTATAATAATAATATGTTTTAACGCCCTTAAAAACTAATAATAATAATAATAATAATATGATTTAATAAAAAATATTGCTGAATCGTCTTTATTGTTACAACATTTTGACCCTAACTGATTGTTTTCCCCTAAAATTTTCTATTTATTAAATGATTGAAATAATAATAAATGATATTTCATTAACTGACTTTTTGGAATGTAAATATCACACTGTAAAACAGACAATTTGGTATTTCAATGAATATATTTTTTGCATGATGTAAAACTCTTTTAAAGGAGTAGACGTAAAAAGGAAACGTTCTTTGGATTACTGTTTATATATTTTTTATGGGCATTGGTTATACATTAATCCAGTAGGTGTACCAATAAAGATAATTCTTGTATAGGGGATACGGTCAAATATTCTAGGGGCGTCGGTGGGAATCGAACCCACGAACTCAAGGTCTAGAATTGATGACTAAGTGTTAATTGTGATCTTGCTTTTCTTTAAAATATACTTTTTTAAAAATATTTTTCTTCTTGTAATTTAGTGTAATTAATAGGCGTGTAAAGGAAACGATTTGTTTAAATGGGAGGAAAACAGACTTGTTTCTTTTTCCCGTGATTTAATTAAAAAGTTTGTACCACCCCCATTGTTAGGTAAGTCATAATGAACCGCGGGAGCTCTCGGTGATCTGAAAGAGAAATTTTCCAATGATAATTTGCTTTGAAACTTTGTCTTATTGCACATCACGCAATTTTGTTTAGAAAAAAGTATAATCCATGAAGATCAAATGTGTTATTTAACAGACACTGATTGCTGGGTCTGTGTATTCTCGTTGGTATCTGTTTTATTTCATAAAGACACTCAGTTCCCTCGTCGAGCCTTCAAGAAGTTCACTTTCTAGTTTGAAAGATATCAATTTTTTAGGTATTAAGAATCAGATTGATTGATAGAGATTTAGACTATGTCGTGGTAAAGAAGGTAAATTTATTAAAAACTCTTCGAGTTGTTCTTACCCCTGGTTACATTTCAACATAAAATTGGCAACATGATTTTTTGTTGACCTTTGTATCTGTGACAATTGGATTAGAAGAATAAGATATTTATTTCTATTTGTATTTTTAGTTTTTGAACTGATCGAAACAACTAGTTCCGCTTATTCTCGCTGGGCATTAAGTGAAGGACAAATTCACCATCTGTAATGCAGGAGAACAGCAAAAATTAAAAATAATATTGAATTAGCATAAAATGAAAATTAAAAGTATGAAAATGACTCAGCCGAAAAAATTAGTGTCTCACTCGTCCATCGTCTGCTAGGAAAGAGCGAAAGAGCGAATGTTACTCTTCTTGAATAGAAACGCGAGAAATGATTAATCGGTGGATACAATTTTTTTATTTCACTAGAGCGGATTAACTCCTGTTGGCCTAGTAATTATCGAAGACGGCGAATCATTATTGCCGCGCCATCTTTGGATGTGGTGTAGAAACCTCGACTGAACACCATCTCCAATGAGGAACCGTGAATATGGCGTGAAACGGAAACGTGTATGAATGAAATCATCGAGCTTAAACGGACCCAGTGAAGTGATCAATGTCGATCAGTTCAACAAGTGTAGATTTATACCGTCAGACCGACCAACATCGCCAACCTATTGTGGAAGTTTTTAATTTGCCCATATTAACACCGCGTCTAATCCATCCAGCAAAATTGAAGGATAGATTTCAATCGTTGAGTATTGATTACGGACAATTTTTGCCTGCGGTTTGTTCCTTATTCTCAAGCGGATTGGGAGAGGCTCATAAAGGCGTGGACGTACATAAACGAGATAAAACCCGGTTCCAAACCGTCAGCACAACTTTCTCAATAACACTGACTCCTGTTTACCTCGGAGCGAATCTCTTAAACCAAATTCTTAGACTTGAAATCACAATCTTCCGATTGCTTCGTCCCCATCTGGTTAAATGGAATGGTTTTGTTTTTCCTCCCGACAAGTTATATAAGTAGATAAAAGATTGGGAACTTTTGTTTCTTTTATATAGGCAGTAAAACGGAGTGGTCATATTATAAATACGTTTCAGTGAAAGAAGGGCTTAGTTTTTTCTGCTACATATTGATCTCAAGCTTATTACTTTGGATAACCTATCCTTCTCTTTGCCGAACTCTCAAAAGGAGCAGGCAGCAAAGGACGTGGAATATCGCCCCCGGGAGCCCTTAGACCAACTTTATAAGTGTTTTCCTTTCCCTATAGAAAGGGGATGAGAGTTGTCTATGACCGTGATATTTAAGGGAAGTTTGTACTTCAGGCGACTTTATACCGACTCTGGCCAGTCAAGGTTGAAGAAAACACCTCCTTTTAATAAATAATTCAGGTATTTTCTGTCGTTCGTCTGCACAAAAAAGGCCCTGGAGAAAGTCATTTGGAGGTATTAATTCGTGGGGCTGTCTAATCGATGCTAAGTGATCCTACTTCCCCTCGCTATCCCCTGGGATGATTTATCCGCTGGCGAAGGACGAATAAATAATTCTGTCCCGGAACGTCCCTCGACGTAAGTGTCCCTTACCTATTCCTCGAGGGATAATATAACTGATAGGCGCCTGTTTAATTGGTAGTCCTGTTTATTAGCATCACTAATTTTATTTCAGTTCTCTACATTTTACTACATTTACTGCCTTTCGATCTGTCTCTAGTTAAAACATGGTAAACATCAATTTATCAACTATTAATAATAGTTGAACAGTTTCCATAAAAATAGTTAATTATACAAACCATTTAAAATCTATATTTATAGAAGATCAAACAAATATGAATATGACAATTAATTATTGTTTTATGTAAGGTCTTGGTTGAGAGCACAATGCACAAATGTACAAATGTAAATAATTCAATACTTTCGAGTATGGCAAACGCCCCAGCGACCTCTGACTGACCCAAGGACAGGACCTACTCGGACAAAATGACAGACAGTTCCTCTCTGAAAATGAGCACAATGCCAAAACATGCATTTGCGTAGTTTAACAACCCGCGAATGTTAAAGACGGACACGTTAAATGGCCTAATGTAGGTTCTGCCTGAGTTCACCAACTCGCAGATTAATACCCATCATCAACTTAACTTTACACCCAATATATATGTATTGGCGTGTAATTCAAATAAATAAAAATAATAATGGAACAGTTCGTTACATATTCGTTACTAGTGTAGATGTGTGATTAGTGACCGTTAGTCATGATTATTCGGAACTTGTGAGATGGGGTCTGGTGTGACATTTTCATTATCATGCCAACGTTTCGATCTTTATCGAGATCATCTTCAGGGCTTTTCTGCAGAAAACTAACACTTTGAGCCCTGAAGATGCTCTCAATAAAGATCGAAACGTTGGCACGACAGAGAAAATCTTTTTCTGAAACCTAGTCACACCAGACCGGATCTCATGATTTCCGAATGATCATTCGTTACTAGATTGACTTGGATAAAGATCAGCAAACACCAGAAAGGGCAACAAGATTCCTGTACTTCCCAATTTCTTTTTGTAACATTGAGGTACACTTTTATGGAAGATTCACTATTTTAGATATCCAGGTACAAAACAGTTTCATTGTTCGTTCACTGATTCTAATTGAGTTTGAAGATGCAAGAAAGCCGTTGCCGAAAAATGTTTCAATAAAATATTTAAATGTTTCATACATTTCGGCCTAATATATAAAACCGCACATTTGGGCACTAAAACATAAAACTGCATGCATTAAGAATTTAAATAAACTCAGTTTAGATTCTACAGAAATGCAATTATTATTTACAAGTTTGAACCGTACCTGCTTTATTGCATAATTTAAAAAAAATAAAATGTTAATAACAATTTAGGTTAGATGGTGATTCCTATGCACTGATATTATTGTAAATGTCTCTAGTGTGATTTTTAAACTTCCCACTTTCTTACCTTAATTTTTTTCAATTCGTTTTTAAAATTAATAATTTTTGTTCTAAATTTAAATGTAAGATTTCTATATACTTGGTAGTAAAATTAATCGCAATACCTGAAGCCCGTGAGCTAGCATAACGATAAATTTTGTCTACAAAAGCTATTATTTTAATTTTTGTTTCACCGGTAATAGATGCCATCGCTGTTAAGACTATGTACGAGATAATTTAAGAACTGTGTAAAACGCAGAGGGCTAAGTAAGATTCCCTGCTTGACTCCCGTTTCTCTATTTTTATTTAATCCCTGAAAAATTACGTAAATCTTGCATAAAATGAAAATATTTCTATGAGGATAAACAGTTTTTACCTGCCTTTCAACTCTTATTTAGTCTGTCACACAGATATATTTTATGTTGTACAAAATTGTGTACTACAAATATTTCAAAAAAGAAATTTTAAATAATTTACCAAGAATTTTGAATGATTTACCATTTCCTGCTTATGCTAAACAAAATCTAAACGCGTTGATCAGGGTAGGAAAACGTTAAACGATATTTTAAACTTTACTTTTATCACATAATGTGTAACCATAAAAAATGTAAGCTACTAATTGAGAAAGTAACAAATAAATATCTTATGTGTCGTTATAATTTGTCCAGTGAAAATTACAGAAAAAATGACGTCAGCTTGCAATTTTATACTGATTTAAAATGAGTTATAAAAAAATTAATTCCCTAAGTAATGTGTGTGCTAGAAGATATATATGTATATATTTATGTATATCTTGTAACGCCCGGTCTGGTTTCCAGACTAAAAGATAATTTTCTAATACGGGCGCCAGATAGCCATTTGACTATCAAATGGGGAAACAAAACGTTGGCAGCCAGGAGATAGATAGCTCCGCGTGAGGCGGGAGGGTTCGCAATGGACCAGACTATTGTTAGATAAAGATAATTAAAGCTAAACAAAGAAATAAAAATGTGATGGTCAACTAAATATATTTCCAGATAACGAAATAAAAAAAGAAAACGGTATCCTTATCCTAATTAAACTTAAACTATGTACATGAAATTTAGGCCTTTAACATACGGTAAAACGTCTGAAGTGAGCACTCACTCTTCTCCGAGAGAGACACGAGACGGTATCCGATAACTCGAAGGAAAAACGATAGTCCGGTAGACGTACAAAAATCCTCGATCACTCTCGTAGGACGACTCGTGGAATCCTGACCGTGCTGATGTGGCTTCCTCTCCTCTCGCTCCAGTCCCTGCCAAAGTTCAGAGCGCCCGAGACAACAACTTCTATGCCAACTCTGAGCCTTGACTTAATTACCCGGATACAATCTTACAACAAGACGAGCGAAGGACAATTAAATGAAACTTTCTTTCATTTCAGCGATTTTAATAATTTAACTTAATTTATTTGACATTTTGTGCTTCAGGCAGAAGTTCAAAGGTAAAATTTAATAATGGCTAATGGCAGAAAATTTTCCCTATCTTAGACATAATCACAATTAATTCGTTCACAAGTACCTTATGAAGTTGTAAATATGTTATATTACATGAGAGTATTTTCTCAAACGCTATCTACTTAGTTCCATTAAAATGTTATTTTACTGTCAAATTAAATATAAAGGCTATTTAACATGACTATGTCATCACTAAAAAACGAAGTGCTTAAAAATTGATGAATCTTATCACTTAGGGAGCTCCGTCCGTTACATTATTTTTTCCACGTAACCCCGGCTCCTGTAATATTAGTAGGTATAAACCAACGTAGTAACTCTTAAGAAAAAAAAGTTGGAAAAATATTTGGCAAAAGTTGTTTTGAAAACAAATATAATCGGACATTCTAAGTGGCGGTCTAAAACAGATAGCGGATGCTTCAATGCGGATTTCAATAAAAACCTTTTAGGAGCAGTTGATCCCGAGTGGTACTTAGGCTTAGGGTGGGAGTTTGTTTCCAGTAAGGGTCAGCAACTTTGGTGTTTCCAGCTGTGACCAGAACTGGAGACTGAATAATTAACACAGCTGATATCACTTTCCCAAACATGTCTGAATGGTCAATTCAGTTTTTTTTCTCGAAAACAATCAGATTTTGACCTTTTTTCTAAATACTAATTACTATACTAATAATAAAACACTAATCAAAATAAATAATTAGAGAAAAATACATAGTAATAACGATTAATTATGACAAAAGAGTCATCAACCTTTAAAATAAAGTGATCGATTTAATTGCTCTTAAGATCCGGAAAACGAAGGAAAAGGTTTCTCTGAGAATTTAGTAAGCTTTTAATCAATATGCACATGTATGTGCAGAATTAACCTTATATAAATTAGTAAGTAGTACTCATTTACCAAAAGGTGACTATTGTTGTCGAGAGTCCCGGGTTCTAACATCGTATCCTTTATTTACAAATATGTAAGCGTTTTGTCCAAACCTCCAGAATAACTAACGTTGAACTTTAACTAACAGAGCACAACCAAGGTTTGACTCCGAAAGATTTCTAAGAATATTTTCTAAACAGTTCTTTTTAAAATTTTCGAAAATCATAGAATAATGACAACAATTGTCCTTTACAACATAGAACGTTGTGAAATTAAGTTTGATGATTTAGTCAAAATTTTGATCAACTCTGATTATCTTTTGGCGAGATGTATTTCACTGTTAAAAATCTTGGTGAATCAGGATGATCATGATGGAAACCATCTTTTTTAATAATTTTCAATGAAACTATGCATTTTATGATCGCAACCTTAATGATAAAATTATTCAAAAAAGCAAACCAACATAACAGAATTTTGATTAAGACTTGACTTATTCGATATATATTATTGATTATCTTAGTACCATTCATATGTAAATTTTCCATTCTCAACTTTATGATGTGTAATCGTACTGGCAATACTTTAAACCAAATTGCATTAAATGTTTCAAAGTTGTAGTATTCTTACACGGATAATTTTTCAGTGTAAATAATACAACTTTATAGTAATACATTTTTGAAAGTTAAGACTTCAAACACAATCATGTTTTGTCAGTGATTGACTTAAATACTTCAAAGAGCGAACTATCCTTGAATTAACTACTACTAAGGGCAGAGACCCAATTCTGTTTCCTTCTCATTTGATTTTCACCAGGAACTACACAAGGGTCGGTGGTGCCCTTTGATGACGGTGACCTAACCGAAAGGTACACGGGGAATAATTTTTTTAAACAACTCTGTTAAATGTTACAATTATTTAACGGTGGTTGGTGTAAAAAAAATGTTGAAACTGATTACTGAAAGTCGTAGAAAGGATTTATTTTCCGCGCCTCTTAGAAAATCCACTCGCGGGCGATGAAGATTGTTGTTCAATAATTCAGAGAGCAATATGAGAAAGCTGTTTTGGAATAAGGGGCCATTTAATAAAACAGTGCCGAACGAATGGGTCTTTGTAGTGCAAGACGCTCCTTGATGGCAAGGAAGGAGAATTGGGTTCTGGAGGTGATATATTTGGATTTGACGACTTGGGGGCCCGAATAGGCTTTTGGGGTGCGTCATACATAAATAATCAAAGGGAAAACCGCCAAAGGATAATCGCTGAAATATGCCAGCTTTATTTATATTTTACAACACGTTCGTCAATAAATTAAAATTTTTCGATGTTCTTATATTACCGTTTGCGACAATAACTCTTTCCTTTCACTCAGGCGCTCTCTCTTTCTCTTTCTATCTCACTTGGATATTTCTCTCATAGAATAATTTTTAAATAAAATTGAAAATATTCTTTTAACATTAAGATCATTGTTATTTAAAGTTGAATTTCCAGATTAAAGGCGAAGGCAAAGTGACAAGGAACGTCATTTAACTTGTCTTTTGAACTCTTCTTTTTGTTTGATTTATATCTTGAGTTCAGTAAAAACCTTAATACTAAATTTTGTAAAATAAAACATTACTACACTTCGATGGAAGGATTAACTACTTTTATAACTTTTAAATGATACAATAAAAAAACCAAAATTTTCTGCTTTTAAACTTAACTTTAAATTTATCAAAATATACTAACTTTAATTAATTAACTCTCAGTACTTCATACTAATTTTGTATTCTTGTCTATCACCATTAGTATGGATAAAAGTTTTTAATTTCTGAAATTTTATTTGTGTGTGCTGTGTGTTTGTCAGCCTGCATCTCACTGGATTGTTTTTTACCACTCTTCAGCATGCCTGTATGTAACGAACCGTATAATGTAATTGTAAAATGAAGTAAGGTAATTCCTCTCATTCAGGGGGCTTAACTGTTGGAAGTCACAGACAATGGTTAAACCACTGTCCAATACTTTTTCGGATTATGATCAATTGAAAAGCCATGGGGTATGCAAGGATCAGAACCCAAATTTTAAAGTATTAAAGAGCTGGAATTCTGCAGAATTCCCCTCTTTGCATGTTACTTATAGTGTTACAATTTATTTGTCAACCTTGAGTTTTCAAATTTATCTAAAAATCTGATTCAGTGTTACACAGAAAAATTGCTCAGTCACCTTTAGAAGTTTTGCAAGTACTTTTTTTTGTCGTTGCAAGGGTGCAATATTAACAATGTATCGTGGTATTTCAACCCCCTCTCGGTTTGTAAACCAATCTTTTCATATCGTGTCGTTTCACCCGCTTCTATGGTTTCCTGTAAATTCCGATCGCACACAATACAACCGATAACCTCAGCCATAACAATAAAATCAACCATATCAATGAAAAACCATTGGAAATTCGTAATACTGATCTGACGAGTTTCGGAAAACAAATTGGTAAATTTATGTGTTATGTGACCTACAGGTTGAAAAATTCGAAAGACAGGATGGATCAATATTCAGCATATTCGAAGAAGAAAGAAGAAAAATACAATTGCCTCGTTGTTATAACAGTGTAAAGTGATAAATCATTGATAAATCAAATGATTTATAATACAATTAGATTTTTGTGTAATTATAAATAATTATCATTACATAAAAATACAAATTTTTATTTAGTATATCGATTAATTGAAATTTAAGTTATCTATATTGACAGGCAAAAAATTTTACCGTACTGATTTTCTTTCATTTTCTCGATAAAAGCAAATTCTGTTCTTAATTTGTCTTATTGTTTTTTTCAATAAATATTCGATTATGCTATGTTTTAAATTGGGAATATCAATTAGACGTAAACACGCTGAATTCATAATCCAAAACAAGGATAAAGGATTTTTTAATGTTTAATTTTTACGGAATATTCAGTCTTATTTGAATTCTGAAGCAATAAACTGTTTACCTTTCTTCTTCAAAATTTCAATTTTGTAACTTAAAAATATCACATAGTTCTAGTGATGTTCACCGTCGTCTTGCACTTATTCGTTCCATTAGGTCGTGGCTATTGCCATCGAAATTCCCTACGAAACACTGCGAAATGGCGTTAACGTTTTTGAGAAACTGGGCCCTACCATAGAAGGCCTGGTTCTGGACGCCATTAGGTGACAGGACAACAGGATGCTCGTTTTATTACTTTGAGAATTGGGCAAAATCGGCACATTTATATTGTTCAAGCGATTCGTCAGCTCCAGGAAGTTCGAGGTGTCCAAATTTTGTGAACTACTCGAAGAAGATAAAATCAGTACGGACAGATGGCTTTTCGCCCCGTTGGAGGATCAGATAACACCGAGTTTGAGTATAGATTTGCTCGTACATAGCGAGTTGTTGTTCGTGGAGTGGTTTTGACGGCCAATCGCTATGTGGGTGAAATTTTGGAACATAATGCGTTGCCTATTCTCGATGAAATTAGCGACAACCCTATTTTAATACATAATAATGCCCGTCCACATGTCGCTCGCTTTGTGCAAACGCATCGTCAACATCATAACATCAGGGTCTTATCCTGGCAATCTCCAGACTCGAACCGCATCGAACATTTACGGGATAAACTAAAAGACAAATAAGAGCACGTCCATCACTGATACACTCCACGATCTTTAAAGGACTCTTCGCTTAAGGCTGACCTCCAGCAAAGAAACATTTCCAGGCTAGTAGGAAGTACGCCGAGGCCTATCCGATAAGGCAAGAGGAGGAAATTCACGATATTGAAATGTTAATTTAAAATAAAAAATTTAAAACAAATTTTATATGTTCGTATTTTTTAAATAAAAAAAAAAGATTTTATTTTTCATTTTCCTTAGTAATTTACTTTTTCATTTTTTTAGATAAAGACTCAATTATAAAATCTTAAAAAAACGAGAAACTTTGATTAATATATAAAAATATATACAAATCAATTTATATTACAAGTGGGTGAAATTTTTTGCCGTAATCACATAAATGTAGAATGATTAGTTTGGCTAGAATAAGTACTTATTTTAAGTTTTAATCTAGGTTTTCTTTTTTTCCATAGTAGTTTTTCTATCAATAAATAATAATTTTTTTAGAGACACAAAGAGAAATTAGCGTTCAAAATTTCGGGATACTCGGATCGTCCACAAGGGACAAGTAACTTATGGGCAAAAGGATATTGAATCGTCTCTCAGAGTTCTACGAAACTAAACGGGCCTTTTTCAAGGGATGGAGAAACGTTACTCTTTTCGATATGTAGTTGTATCCGTTAATATCCTCCAGGATAAGGCAGTGATGAAGGGATATGAAGAAACGTCGCAATTCAACCTCTCATCATCCATCAGTAAATCTCCACTTCAATTTCGGCTTTTGGAAACGTTCTGTTTCAACAATGTGAATAATAATAATATTCAACTGATTTTCTGAATTATAATTCTTAGATTTTGTCTTTAGAAAGCAGATGATAGCACAATTTCTATAAATCAATTTTCTTGAATCATAGAACGTAAAGCATGCATAAACTGTCAAAGGTTATTTGCTTTAATGTTGTAATGTATCGACCAACTTGAAGTTATGTTAGGCGAGAGATCAGGCTAATGATCAAAATGAAGCATAGTATTGAATTATGCCGAACGTTCGTCTTACTTTCAGCCTTCATCAGATCACTAAGTATGATATTACAAATTTTCTGATCATTTATCTAAACACAATACATTAATAATGTAATAAATCTCATCTCTGTAAGGTAAAGGCGGCTGTATATTCAACCCTACATTTTTTCAAAAACACCGACACCACGAGTTGGTATGACCTGTACTGTTGCGAACCCTCGTAAAAACATTACACTTGTACAAATATACTTATCAAATATATCAATTACTGGGATCAAAAAATAGACTCGACCGTGTATAACAAGCCTTTTTAGCAATGAAATATTTATTGGCTCCAATTTGTTCGACAGAATAATACTCATATTGCTTATCCATGTAACATGCTTTCTAAAATCGGGTTCAGATAGGAGGAAACGGAATAACGTACTTGGGCTCAGAAATGCCAGCTCATGACCCTTGAGATTCGTAGTTTGATCCTTGGCATATGTTCTTTATGGAAGTTGGCGAATGGGATATATTAGTGTCCGGAGTTATTAAGTTAAATAAATTTCTTAGTTCGTAATAAGAGAAATTAAGATGTTAATATGTTTTATTCGGAATTTCATCAAACTCGTTACAGACAGCAGTCAATCAATTGTGGGTCATTATAGTTGAATCAGTGGGATTTTGATGACAATATTGGCAGCATAGAGTTTTTATGTTGTAAATTTTTTTCCTTTAAGAAACAATTGAATAGTTGTCATTTTAGACAACAAACAATTTGAGCTGTTTCTGGTTTGTATTGTATTGTGTTATGATTTACTTTTAACTTTTTACTTGATATATTTTAGGCTGCTTATACATTTTATACATATATCTTATTTTTTATATATAAATGCGGTTTGTGTGTACGGAAAAATTTACATTAAACTTATAAACAGAATTAATGTTAATAACTGTTAATAACATATTAAGGAGCAACACACCATGTGTCACACTTAAATTATTGATGTCAGTCTTTTGGTGCCATATCAACATTGATAATGTGTATCATTTTTGTAATAATCTAAGACAAAAATTGGCCCAGATCAATAATTTTGGTTTGTCTAAATTGAAGGGGTAGTTACAATGATATGTGTTTTTAAAATGCAGCATCAGGTTTATATGTATTCAAAGAATCATATGCTGCCTGGTTCGCTCTGACAAGCAATGCTTTGTTTCTCGGTAGTATACCGTGGGGTATTCATTACATATTCTTAATACAAAACGCAATAAATTAAATGTTATGTAAATGGATGGAATGTTTATGTTTTTTAGATGTAAAGGTAATAAGGTGTAATGGGGTACTCGTTTTAAAGCTGTACCAAAAATTTTACATTGTTTTTTTTTCTATAGCTTTATTTGACACATAAAATGGAACATAAAGGAGTGTCCTTGGCATTATGGATTGGAAAATTTGGATGTGAAAATTTGGAATGTTTGACTGTACTCTATACTTCCAGTGTTCAAGTCCATATCGGCTTCACTAAGCCGTTATTAAGCGGCCTTTACGCCGTGAAAGGGCTCCGTTTACTGTCAGAATTTCATGACGGTTTAGTCGTGTCTCGGGAGTCCGTTTCAAACGCAGGTGAATAGTATTACGTACTTGTTGAGAGGGGGACATTATTGAAGTAAATTGGATGAGGGGTTCTTCTTGCTGGAGGTGAAGCTTATCTGGTCGGATTTTTCCTCGTTAAATTTTATTCTTTAATTTTACTTCTATAATTGTACTAGTTAGTGTGTTCATTAAGGTTTCGAGTGGAAAGGTAATGATAAGAGATACTTGAGAAGATCGCTGACAAGCCTAATTCAAATATTGAGGTTGATTTATTTAACATTTAACTATGCTTTCTTTATATATTATTTTGCCATGTTTAGATTTATAGAATGTTTAAAGAATGTATGAATCCATGGAATGCAAATTTTGAAAAATAATCTAAATGAAAAGAGATTGGTCTCTAGATTAATATGTTAAATATGGAAGGTAAAAGAAGTTTCACAGGTAATTCATTCATTCTAATAATGAGAAAAAATATTGGATTTCTTAAATACATTACTACCATTATCAATAGATAAATATAGCTGTCAAATATACATGTACAGGGTGACTAGCGATAAGTGTCCACAATTTTTCGGAGCTGTTTCTACTCACTATATGCAACAAAAAACTTCCTATAAACCCCTGTCAAAATTTCAACGGCAAAGAAGGAATTCGAGGTTTTGGGTGTTTTTCATTCTTCGAACTGGTCCGCTAAATTGCTTATAAACTTCAGTATTACTCACTAGAAAAACGTATTTTGTGCCATCTGAAAGAACGTTAAATTAGCTGTGGGAAAACGTATTTACTTTGCAAACATGAAAATTTTTTGCATTTATTCAGGAAAGATAAAAATTTTGAAATTTGGAATTTTTTGAAAATGTTGGATTGGTAACTGTTAATAAATAACAACTCGTCGTGCTTTGTAAATTCCCTTAAAAGTTCCCCATTCCATTATATTCTAGCGGTATATCCATATTTTTGATTTTGCTTTTGGAAGGCCCAAAAATTTTTCATTCTGTTAAAAAAAACTTGCGTAGATACAGAAGGCGGCACTCCATTTTCCAGGAAGTCAATCTGGCTGTTGAATTAACTGTCAGTATAGTTTGTTTTCTAGTTCGATTCAATCAGTTTGCTTTTATGTTATCATCTGGAAACATTCTCAGGTCGGTGATTTAAAATATGTATTTGTTTCCTAATGAACACCTTGCTGATATGAATTTCATTTACGGTTACTGCAACGGTAATGCTACTGTTGCAGGGAAAGAATACTAAGCTAGTTTTCCACAGAGAGAAGTTCCAGAAGATTGCACCTTCACCTCCTGAAATTATCGACACTTAGTATACAGTCACTCTGTATATCCGAATATTGTTGAACCATATTTCTATAACAAACAGTTTAGGTTTAGTAAAAAATTAGGTTTTTATTCATTGGAAAATAAGTGAAGAAAACTAAACTTTCAGGAAAATGTTTAATTTTGTTTTTGATTCTATCAGCTTTATATACTTGTCGAAACAATTGTCAAAATTTTAACGAATGTTAACCAAACTTGTTTATTTGTCACGACACAACTTAAGCTCGGATAGCTTAGATGATCGAATATATAAATGATGCAGCTGGAAAACAAGAGGATTAAATATAATAGTGTGCTCTTAAAAGCTGAGAGGCAATTTATTATGATCAATTGATAATCTTTCTAAGTTGGGACAGATGTAAAACAACAAAAAATAGAAAGGCGATAAAGTTCTAAAATACAGGATTTATTTAAAATCAACCACTCTTGGATGTTTGAAAGTGAGGCTCAGAGAGGATAGAAATTCTATTTGAAGCGTCTTTCACTAGTTTTAACCCCACGTGTTTGACCCCGGGCCGTTTTATTTTTCTGGGTATGACACAGTAATATAATTTGTTAACATTATGCAAATTTGTTTTCGTATGACGAAGTCTCTTTCCACGTTATATACTTTTATAAAGATTTATTTATATTTTAGTAATAATCATTACATAAACCGATGTAGTAATTTACTGCTTGGCTGGTGAAGGTGACATCAATGAAAAAAAGCCTAAGCATGAAAAACGCATCATGGAAATAAATATAAATAGTAAGGCACTTAGGTATTCAAGGTAGGCAATATAAGGTATATATTGCGGTAAGTGAGTAAATCGTCAGACGCCGTTGTGTCAACGCTTCTCTGAACCTTCCCTAGTGTAGGAGGATTAACAGTCAACTGAACAACCCTTCCTTTATCTTTACATATAAATATATTCAGTTATAAATACAAGAGGAGCCTCTGCGGGTGTAGGCTGTTGACATCCTGTGCTCATAATTCAAAACGTTTTTACCGGTCTGTCCGAATCCTGAGCTGAAATCTATCCACCCCTTTATGGATTTATGGCGTCGCCTCTTGTTTCATAAGTGTAGTAAGATTTATTACCTACTTGAAAAACAAAATAGCGTTTGCATTTTTAAAATTCACAAATAACATTTCTCGTATATGTTGGGAATAAATAATTAATTTTTATTCTCTGTTAATGAAGCAAAATGTTCTCTTTAACAACAATCATTGTAATGTGTTAATTTACCCCCTCCCCCACCGCGAAATCTCACTTAGTGGTTTGACGTTAAGCTTTCTTCGATAGCAGGTATTTATTTTTTCACATTTTCATCTTACAATGTTTTATCTGCTGGTTTTATAAATATATTGAATTGTTGAAAATTGAATTTCAGGAGGTGTTTCTACTTACTATATGCAACAAAAAACTTCCTATAAACCCCTGTTTAATTCTCAGCGGTAAAGAAGTAATTTCAGGTGTTGGATGTTTTTTATTTTTCGACTTAGGCCCACTAAATTGCTTATAATCTTCAAAATTACTGATTTAAGAAAAATTTTATTAGTGTCACCTGAAAGAACGTTACATTTTCTGTAAGGAAACCGATTTACATTGCAGAATTTATGAAAACATTCTGCAGGAAAAATTAAGAAAAAACACAAATGTTAAAATTTGGAATTTTTCTAAAATGGTGGATTGGCGACTGTTAATAACTACAAACTCTGGGAGCTTTACACATTTTCTCAAACGTTCTTCATTCACTTAGCTTTCAATTATCTTTTTGGATTGAGATTCTGGAAGGCCCAAAACTTTTGCGTTTTGTTGAAAAAACTGGTTTCGATGAATGGGGTAACGTTTATTTTTTCCAGGAAATCCGTCTGACTCTTGAGTTTCGTGTCAGTGCTTTAATTGTTAATTGAATCAGTTTGCTTTACGTTATCAGGTGACAACTTGCTCAGGTTGGTTATTTAAATTATGTCCTTCCGAATATAAATCTTGCTGATATGCATTTCATTTAAGGTTTCTGCAACGGTAATGCATCTGCTGCAACGGGAGAATACCAAGCTCCCTTTCCACATTGAGACGTTACGGCAGATCGCACTTTCCAACGACTTCACCAGAAGCTAAGGGAAACTGGTTCTTTCACTCGAAGAAAGAGTGAAGACAACGAGGGAATTGATATAGATAAGGATATTTTGCATTATGTTAATCGTGATTCCGAAACCAGTACACGTGCGTTATGTATATATATAATATTTTTCCTAATTAAACTGCACTTTCTTTTCAGTCTTTTCGGTTTTATTCGTTTAGCATTGCAAGATGAAATACAACGGTTGCGCATTCGACACGGTTCAGTATGTATGAGTTTGTCGTTCTTATTTTTCTTAATACTTGTTTGTCTTCTATGTTTCTATATACACTAAAAAATTGACACTCCTATTTTGTTGTTTATTTCAAACTGTATGTATTTTTATCGCCGTTTTAATAACCACATACTTATTTTAATGTAATCCAAAGTAAAACCATGAATTTTAATAAAAAATATTCAATTATAATAGATTGAAAAAATCCACTAAAACACTGGAAAATCACTTAGTGAAGGTAAAAAATTTAACTCAAAATTTAGGTATTTTAGTGAAATTTTTCTCAAACATAACAAATAAATAATTTTTTAATTAAAACTCATGAATATCAGACCTCGATTAATTTCATTTATATTAAAATAAGTAAATTGGATGACCTCTTGCAATAATAATAGTAATAAAAAATAACATGAATTGGTGATTAGTGTTTTTTTGTAAAGTTTCCCCTCACTAAGTGAATCCGAGGTTTCTACAATATATTCCTAAGGATTTAAATTTTTGGATGATTACTTTAGGATGCACACAGCTCTTTTACTTTTCCTCTAAATTATAAATTTATGTATTATCTATGTCATATGTAATTTGGCAACAAATATATTACTACTACTACATTAAAATAAGTATGTTGAAATTAATATACGGAAATAAACAACAAAATACGAGTGTCCGGTTTTTGCCTTTGAGTATATTAACCGACCAAATGTGTCAAATATTAATTTATCAAGATAATCGACTTATAATCTTTTTAAAAACCAGAAATAGAAATGGCACGGATCAAAAGTCGTATTACGTAAAACAGCGGCGAACCAAGCTGATAAATATAGGACAAAGGAAGAAGAGGGCACTTTAGATAAGAGAAAGTCGAGGTGTCTACTCTCAAACTCCTAATAGGTTTATAATGACCTGCACTCGCGCGGTGAGTCACCATCAAAACCGCATAACACTTCTCTTTCTTCGGAAATATCTTGGCCGACCATCTCGGCCAATGTTTCCACTGGTCTTTTGAGCGTTTCTAGTGAGAAAAACGGAAATCTATTTACTTGGATGTAGGCTTTATATCGTTAAAATTAGATTGCTGACTGTTGTTGATTAGATTTTTTGAGATCAATAAAACTTTATTATTACTAAAATATTCCCTGCTAAAATGGGTTTTCAAATATTACAATTATATAATAACATACAGGGGGGTGTCGGTGGGACGGTGCTTATCACCGTAAGGCAAACAGCGGTGCTGGATTCAAACCCGACTACATACAAATGGGCTATTTTTCAAAAACACCCGCACCCTAAGGGATGATATGATGCTGTTGCCAACCTCGTAAAAAAATCATATAATTAAGTACTTATAAGTACATCAAAATGCTAAATAAATTAATGAAACCTTCAAGCCATGACTCTATTCTATTAGGTAACTAATTGACTTTTTGGTTACATAATGAAATTGAAAATTTACAGTAAAATAGTAGTTCAGTTATCGCGAAAGATTTTTCATGATCAATTTATGAAAAAGTGTAATCTTTCTGTGTAAATTTACCTATTTGATCTTTGATACTATTGTAAAACAAATGGCCTTTGGCTAAAGTTGGCATTTCATTACATCAGTTTTTTAGAGATATGATTAACAAATTAACTAAGAATTATGTTAGGGCACATTAACAAAGTTTATATTATTATTTTTATATTTTACTCCGTAACTTCATCGTTTATTGTTAGACACATTTTACCCAATGAGAGATAATTCTTTTAGAACATATTATGACATATCGGAATTAAGAATTGCTTAAAAGAACTGGTGAACGTTTTAAAATAATCATTCATGATAAGATCTCTATTCAGAATTCAAATTTTAAAATAATTAAATTTTTATTAATTTCTGATATGGTGTATGCTAAAAAATTGAATTTTGTAATTCAGTTTTAGATGTTTTAATCATGGCCGAACCTTCTTCCACTTCTCGGTTAGTCTTTTGTGGTCGTTGGTGCCGGATTGTTCGTGAGTATAAGCCAGGATTTGTACGCTATCATCAGCAGATTATTGTCAAAATCGGGTTTTAAAGGCCATCACATGCTAATCTCTTCATAATTTGTCTAATCCCCATGCCAAACGAGGTGTCGGTGTATACTCAAATTCTTGCTTACCGTTTCTATTGGAAAAAAAGTATTCTCCGGCAGATATAAGTCGCTTAACATTCTCGTCTCAGTTATGAAAATTAAAACACTTTTAACAGCTAACTTGGATGCTACCTGTTTTGAACCTATGTATTTACTTCTTAGACCATGAGGTGCAATGTCACAAAAAACAAAAGATTTTTTAATCTAAAATAATAGTAATAAAATAATAAATTGAGGGTTTAAATTGTTTGAAGAATTTTGTAATATAGTTGAAACTTAGGGGTGGACATGGACATTGTTAGTGACGTGTTGTTTCATATTTTGTTGAAGTCGTGAAAAGCGATCAAGAATGAGGTAGGCTCAGAAAAACCACCTTTTTCTCTTCTCCCCGACGTTTCGACCTTTTTTTGTGTCATCTTCAGCCCCTGGGTAATTACAAAAATGTTCATTGGAAGGAAAGGGTTTTTATGCATCGGATTTGTGATTGCCATTCAATATTTGAAAGGAATTATTTAGGAGGATAACGAAGGCAAGGGAAATATACAAATCAGATTTAATAGTTCATTTGCTTTATGATGCTGGCTTAGTTGTCTGAGTTTACGTTTACCTGTGTCCTAATTAATGTTGTGCGTGTCTTTGTCAATGTCAACCATTTATATTTTTGTATTGGTATTTTTTTCCGGGTTTTGTATTTGTATTTTGTCCAAATCAAGTTGTATTGTTTTACAAAGTGGTGTGAGGCGATTGGTTTTCGTGTTGATTTGTGTTGTGTTTTCCGTTTTTCTAGATATTGGAATGTTGCCGGTCAGTTCATACAATTAATTTTATAAATTACACCGGATATGTAGGTTGTACGATAAGAAGATCATTTATTACATGTATTCTTAACTGAACCTACAGGCGTTAGATAAATAATAAGAATCATTTTCCTCTTAAATTTCGCTTATTTAAACATCCCGTTTGGCATAGCTGTTTTTGAAATGACAGTCCTATTTATCAGTCGACATCGCGGAAATTCCGAATTTGATTCCTATGAATGTTTAGAATTTTATTAAATAGGAACCATTAAAGGGTGAACCTGTCAGCGATCTTCCCTTTTCCTATTCCGGAGTTATCTGCTGGTTGTCAAAAGGTAATAAATAGGTAGGGATAGAGAAAGAGATACACATAGATAGATTATAAATAAATTGATAGACAGTGATAGATATCTAGATAAAGAATGGGTTATTGGGGGAGAGAGATAGATATATAGAGGAAGGGAGGGTGGGAAGGAGGGAAGGATGGAGGGAGGGGAGAGAGAGAGAGAGAGAGAGAGAGAGAGAGAGAG
>CM077108.1:1901320-1922721 GCA_039619505.1 Cimex hemipterus
AGAGAGAGAGAGAGAGAGAGAGAGAGAGAGAGAGTGTACGATGTCAATACTTTTGTAAAATTAATTAAAATTATTACTTTTTTTAGTAATTTCTTCTTTATCATTGTTGTGTAAAATATAACTCCTAATTCCAAAAACTTTAATACTACGTTTTATTTTTAATAGGCTACTGCTTAGTAGATTAAAAACGATATAATCTCTGTAATAATGTTAATTAGATTTTTATATCTCAATTTTACATACAGTAAAAATAAAAATTAACAACGTTTCTCAGGATTGCGTACTATTCGGATGTCATAATGTTACTGAATAAAATGTACAAAAAAAAAAAAAAAAAATTGTGTGAAAAGTTGCAGTAAGTATGCCAATGTGGTTTGAAGTGAAAGCTCTATTACTACAACAATATCTTTTATTCGAGGGAAAAAAAAATCAATTGAACGGCAGAGTTAAGTGACCGTTAACAAGGCAGCCGGAAGAAAGTTGGTTTATTTGACGTGGCCGGGTCATATCTCTATCGTCAACCCAACAGCCGCTGTTGATCTAACGAACTGTTAATTAAAAAGTTTTTCTTTCACTTCCCGCCTCGGTTCGGTCATAATGGAATAAGCCGAAGAACTTGTTAACTCCATTTCTTTGGAAGTCGGAAATTCGCCGGCCTGGGATCCGAAGCCGCAGAGCTTCCTCCGTCCTCCTCCACACCCGCCCGTTAGTGTCTCTGATGAATGGCCTCGACTCCGGCTGTCACTGATATTGTAAACTATTCCGCTCCCATTGTTTCCAGACGCAAAAAGAAAACCGTCCCCTATCTCGTTCGACCTTTTTTTCGCTAAGAAAAGGCTCGGATTGGTTCTCTTTTTGCAACATAAAAGGTTGTGTTGTATGACCTACCGTAAGATCTTTACAATTCATTAACTTTGCGTTTAAGAAACTATTTTTTCAAAAATGTTTTATTACAAATTCATTTTAATTTTCCTAACTTTTTTGACCTGTCTAATTATTTTAAAGAATATTAACTTTATTTTGTTTTGCTATGTATCAAGGATTTTTGCTAAATTGGTTTTTATCTATACATTTACAAGCAACGTTACTTTCAGTTTTCTTTCTATGATTCTTATTGATTCAGTGAAAAGTAATTTTATTTCTATAAATATTAACGTTTTTCTTGGGCATCATTTTGTAAGTCTATCTCATTATTCAATGAAAATCTTTCAAAAATTCACATTTTAACTCATGATATAATTTGAGATTCTTTTTAAAGAATGTTTAAAAAGTACATCTCTAAGAAAATATCTATTTATCCCTGTATTTCTGAAACATTACGAACTGCACATTGAGTTGAGTTTTTGGATTTTAAAAGTACGCTGGCTTTAACCCCATCTTCACGGGGGTCTACGAACGCTGTGTCCAACATGATTGAATAATGTTATGGCTCCATATAAAGCGCGAGTGGGAATGGCACTTGAAAAGAAAATTGTCCTTGAGCACGGCAGCGAGTATTTGGGTCTCCCGTATTTTACAAGAAACAGGCCAGTTTTTCCACGCGGTCTGATAAGCAGACGAACTTCCGCGTATCATCAGTACAGTCTTGACGGATGTGAATAGTAGAAGATGGGTCATCCTCAACATATTATGAATAGGCCATACGGGGCTGACACATGAACCAAAGATCGCAAGTGTTCGACAGGCAGGGAATGTTTGTTCGATGTTTTAATTTAATTTAATTTCTTGATTCCATGTAGAGAACGTGTAAAATACTATTTGATATGGGACTTGTACTTGATCACGGCACCGAGTATTGGGTCCCCTGTTCCGATTTTTAGAATTTTTCGGTTTTAGCGTAGTCTGTTGTTTTTTCTTATTTCAAATGATTATACATATCATTTTTTCAATGAATGTAATTGTATTACAAGGTACAACGAACGAAGCACTAACGATAAACAAAGTTTTTTTTTTAAACTCTTTTAGTGGAGGGAAAGACATTTAATATAATCTTAATTTTATATCTGTAGAAGAAGAAAACAGAAACAGAATACAATTCATAATAACTAAATAAAATATAGGTATAAAATGAAATTTTTTTGGCCATACATCTTAACGAGTACTTAGCGCATATAAATTTCTCGGAGAATGTCCTCGCCTAGATGAATAAACCTCAGCCTCACACACCACACTGTGGACGCGCCACGTGGTTGACCACTATTCCGGCGAATTCTTCTCAAGTTAAAATGTAAATGGTCGACGAAACTTTTAAAGGGCAAAGCAGAGTTTCTTGATGCCAACCAGTTGATTTTCAATAATGTCATTTCTTTTAATGTCTCTACATGGTAAGCGAACGTTTTTACCTCGTTGTCAATGGGATTGCAAGACAGTTGGGCTGGTATGCAATAAAAATAACTGTTCTAATATAAAAATATTGGTCGGTATAATGATTATTACTATACAGAAGGCGTTGTTGCTCCAGTGGAAACGGTTTTTTTCTTTACAGACTTGGATACAATCAGATTTTTTCCTCCAACACCTTGACATTAAGGCGGTCCAATGTGGCAATATTTCCCTCTTGCATAAATCGTAATAAAACCTTGACCGCCCAAATTGAATTTCCTTTCCTCACCTGTACCATTTCTTTCTACCTCTACATAGTTTAGGCAAAGGTCACTCTCATGAGTTTATGATGGCTATGATTTATAAATCAGTTTGCAAATTTATTTTTTGGCGAGCAGAAAGTGAGGCACGACTATGAGTTGAATTATGAATGACGTATTTATACTCGTTTCTTATAAAATCCACTCTACTCGTACGATTTGTAAAAGAATACAGCCTTTTACTCCCATAAGAATCGAGATTAAAAAAAAAATCGAAAGCAATTTCTACATATTTATACTCGCCTTTATTGAATTTACCCTATAACTATATAAAGAGATAAACGAAAAAAAGGAACAGCAGAAAAACTGGTAATTGTTAAAGAACAACTTTAATATACAATGCCCGTAAAAATGGACATTATTTTTGAATCATTACTGTAATGAACATCTTAGAAAATTTTATAAATTATTAATTTAAAAGTTTTCCTTATCTGTCATTCTTCCTTGAATTGAGCGTAGAAGGTTTTAAATATTTACAAGAGAAATTTGTATTTACTGTGGTTCACTATGTACAAACTAATTCAATTAATCTCAAGATTTTCCACGTAAATTGTTTACTTGTGTGTAGGAAACTGTAATTTCCCCGTCGGTGTGACTTGTGCTTATCCTTATATGGGCTTTGCGTAATTGTTTTCATTAATGAAAAATTAATCCTTATAATATCTAGTTTTAGTTACTCTGTCAATATTTGTACGGCAATTTCGTCGATTACATTTTTTCTTCTTTTTTATGTTTTATTTTAGTTCAGTTTTGCAATATGTATGTCATCATGTTGTCTTCATAAATAATATAATGATCTCAAAACCTTGACTTCTTACATGAAACTTTTATATTTTAAATACTAAACTTCAACAAAAATTGATCATCCAATGCTAAAATAATGTATCTAAAGTGACTGTAATATAATATTGTTTCGTATCATTTGGTGTTAATTAAAAAAAAACGCGTTACTTGCCATCAATTCATCGATTTGCTCATTGATATATCCACTACAGGACAACGAAGAAGTGTGAAGGTATTAGTATGAAGACAAATTGCCGATGAGAAGATAAAACCTGGCAATTAGTAGGCACCGCGTGTGAGAAACTGCTATTAAACTTGTGAAGCTCATTTTTATTTGAAATTTCTGTTTTGTGAACTACTTGTTGCTTATAACACGAGTTTGATCGTTCAAATGGTCCATTATATTGTATATAACTCCATATTTCCAGATCACGTTTCACCGCCTTCTCGCATTAAATGTATCTAAAAATAATTTAAAGCGGGACTGGCAGTTTTCACTTTAGTTCAGGTCTTTCGTGATGGAAGTAGATAATCGTATAAGAATTGCAGATATGGTTTATAATAAAAAATAATTAAATTTAAATTAGCCGTGTTAGGTCGTGTGCGAATAAGGATTTAAACAAATTACCAATAACCGAATGAAGGTTTTGATCTATGAAAGTATGCGGACATTTCCCAGTTGGAAGGAACCGAGGACGGAATACCAATTCGTCGGCGTATCCTCTAGATTCTTTCGAGTTCACCCGTTCCTTTCACTCACATTTCACCCCTCTCACTTCCGCACGTTCACGACGAACGAACCCCCCCCCCTCCCCAAACACACTCACGTCTTTTCCACGGCTACCATAACAATGGCTTGAACCCACCCATACACCCTTGAAGTAGAGTCGTGAAGAAAATAAACAAGATAGCCCCATTGGCGGAAACTGTGTCAAGACCCGTTCTTAACCTTTTCGGCCCAGGGGAGAAAATGTTCATAGTTATGGAATTGGCAATCACTCTAAAAGCATGGCGATATACTGAATGATAAGAGGAGGATAAAAAGAGGAAGAGGCCAAGTTGGAGATTCGAATCTGTCAAGAGTTCGAGGGTTAATTGTACAAAGTAGAACTATATAGATATGTTTTTATAAATAATTTTATTCTTAAAAAAAATAAAAAATATAAAATAAAATAAAAAATGCTTTTCAAACCAAAAGTCAATTTGTTCCAATTAATTAAACTTGCTATATATATTTTTTACACTTGGATTGTAGGAATTACCAGATTAATGCTGCACCCTCGGGGAAAATTGGGCCCAAACTGATCCAAAAACAAAACTTGATAACTTTTTTATTTTTCTTGTCTTGCATTATGAAAAGGGTTTTTTTAAATTATCAATTTTACAGTTTGTCTGGCCCAAAAATTTACCTCCTAGAATATACACTTCTCATTTTGCCGAAATTTGATTCATTCATTTTTTGTCTCGTGGTGCAGAATAGTGTTTCAATTTTTAAGACTTTTTGGGCAATTAAAGATTAATCAAATTCCATATTTTTAATTTTTTTTTAACCTACAATGTTATTATTATTCTGTAATAAAATTCTGTTTAATTTGTTTATATAATAGAAAGGTTAGCTAGTTTCGGTTCACATCAACAACGTAGAATTATTTGTAGCTTGAGTTTATACAGGGAGGTTGTATTATACAAATATATAAAGTAGACATTCAAAGTTTTCATCTAAACGGCCAATTTTATTTTCTCGGTAACTCAAAAACCAAAATGTCTATTTTCTAGAAAAATGCTTATTTCTTTTTTTTTAATCAAGAAATAAAAAAACAATATTAGACTTTGAGTGACAATATTGTGATTTAAAAAACGCAATTTAAAATTTCAAAAAGCTTTTTCATTATCTTGCCAACGTTTCAATCTTTATTGATATCATTTTCTGGACCTGGAATTTTTAAACATTGTTATACCAATACATGTAAGATATGAACAAATGAATTTATACAATGATTTTAATTTTACACCTGACACGTATTTGTAAAATTTAAACAACATTTATGAATCCCAGGCCCTGAAGATGATCTCAATAAAGATCGAAATGTTGGCAGGATATAGAAAATGTTTTTCTAAAACCTACATCACACCAGACCGCATCTCACAATCTGCAAATAATCATAAACTAACGGTCACTAAATACCACACATTTTGAAGAGCATTTTTCACACTTAAAAAAAGCTAGATTTTTATGTAGTTCTAAAATATCTAAATGAATAACGAAAAAATATGTTTTTTGTTTTGCAATAAGAAGAGATTGATAGAAAAATAAATAAAAGACATTCTTTTTGGTTTTTAAAGATTTTTAACGATATAGCATGCATATAAACATTTTAATGGCAATTGCGTTAATATTGTATTAATTGAGATTAATATTATGTTTTTAATTTTCATTTGAAATTCCCACCTGCCTGACGGTTTGAATAGAATTGTCTAAAAATCTTGAAGAATGTAACTGAATATGTTGGCTGAACGACCAATTTTGCTTGTAGAAACGCATATTGAAACATCAGGGATCAGACCAATATTGAAGTTAGAGAAAAATATACAATTCATTTGTGAATTTTAATGTTTCAATAATGAATAAAAATATAATAACATGAAAAATCGCATAACACATGAATCGATTTATATTTCCCTTTCAAAGAATTTTTTTAAATCTAAACATGCATAATTATCTGTACTTATTAAAAAGAGGATTAATTCTCTATAATAGAGGCAAGTTTTACAATTTTCTTTCTCATCACTGAAACCACTTTAAAAACTTGTAAGGCAGGAAAAATAAAACAGTTATAAACGTTTTAACGTTGTTTTATACCAAGATCATGGTTGAAAGTCAACTAATTGACCTTTTGTACAGTGATTTATTTTAATCAAGGAAAAATAATTGAATGCTTTTTTAAACAACAATTCGCACAAAAAGTCCACCTAATAATATTCTAATGTATTTTTCTCTATTTCATGACGGAATGATTAAAATTTGATTTATCGAGTTTTGTGCCTTGAGGCAGGTTGTATAATATTTAAAAATGACAATATTGGAAGCATTACGAACTAATTTAAGGAACTCATTATATCCAATAGTTAATCAAATTTCCTGTCATTTTAGTAATATTCACGAAAACGTAAATGATCTGTGAGGTAATAATTTGCAGTTTAATTTAAACTTTAGTATGTTCTTCAACGTAATTTTAAACAAATTATGGTTTAATAAAAATCTAAGTGAAAAAACAAATCGTAAAAATATTTTTTTCATTACTAATTGATCGAATGATTGAATTTAATATATGTCTAGTGGCATGTACATTTTTAATTAAGATATATAGTGGTATATACGTTTTTATTTAGTATTTTTATTCATAAGCATATCTTCTAAATATGAAAACTCGAGATAATCCAGGGGTAGAGGATTTTCTAATCCTTCGGCCGGCTTTAGAAACGTTTGGAGGGAGGGGGGAGGAAAGGGAGTTTAATTCTTGATATTGATGAACCAGTGCTGTTTATCCTCCGATAAAAGATAACGTAAACTAAATATAATTAATATTAAAATAATTAATAATATCAATAATTAATAATCCTCCAGATGATTTGTTGATGCAAATGTGGGGGATCTGTTTGATCTATATTTATCTGTTATTTGAAATTGAAATTTTATTTACTCATTATTTTTTAGCTAAGGAAGTGTAAATAAATACATAATGATATAAATTAATATCTATAGTGTTTTTTTAATATTTCTAAACACTTACAATAACTTTTTCATGCAAAAAATATTGAAAGAATATGTATTTAGAAAAATGAAATTCGTTTTAAAATTATTGCAAGATTTAAATGACTACTCCAAAAAATAGAGAAATCTTATTTCGAAACACAAAAATTACGCTGGATATGGTAAAAACCAAAAATAATTTAACCCGAAGTCGATCAAAGGGAAAGAGCAACCCGCAAGAGAGGTAAACTCAAAATGTTGACAATGTTTTATTTCAACAATTTGTTTATATTCGTTTGTTATACGCGTTATATTATTGTTTTTATAAATTTATATACATCAAAAGGAGGGACTAATGCCGATTATTTTTTAATTGAATAAAGCAACAGTCTGCGAGAAGCGCAATAATTTACATAGTTAACGAGATAAAAACATAAACAAAAATACAACGAGTGGAGAAGGTATCAATCTATAATATATAAGCTATAGTTTTTTTTATCACTTTTCAGAGAAGGTCAAGTGATCGCAAGATTTTAAACGTGGAGGAGGAGGATTTCTGGAAAGATCTCAGTAAAAAATTGTACTATTTCATTAAAAAAAGGAAAATTTAGGTGTGATTGGAAACGTAGAACGGGACGTTGACGATAGATCTAAGGATTTTTGATTGTAAGGTTTAGATTGTAAAGGGAATGGAAGGTTTGGCTGAACCCTCATGGCTTTATGATGTATGGTCAAGATACAACCCTAATTAGTACGTGATGTGCTGAGATTTTAATAGATTGTAAGGAGGACGAGGGGGATGAAAGATATGTTTTGGCATTTTCTGGTGTTTTGTTTGATTTTCAATTTTCGGAACCAGTGTGGAATGGAATGGATGTCTGGAAGGTTTGGTAAGTTATGTCAGCGCCGGAAGAATGAATGAATAGTAGTATTCAATGGCAGTGTTATCAGCGTATGTTAGGATAGTGGTGTCGGGATGGGAGTAGATATCATTAGTATATGTTGAGTACATTAACTGATGGTACCCTGTACTCAAACTCTCGCTTCTACCCTGTACAAAAAAGAATGACGGTTTGACCCATACTCAAAAATACCTGTAGGCCAGGTAGGATTTAAGAGTGAGATGGAAATATTGTGTTGAGTACTTTGAAAAAGTAAGTTTTTTCTTTGTTATTTTTTAATTACATTTAGAAAAGGGTTATTTCTCTCTGGTAGAAGGTGACATTGATGTTCCTATACTAATTGGGTTAATCATACTTTCCAATAATTGAACTGTCACAAAACCTCTCTAGACGTTTCGGTCGACTTGTTTCGAATAAATTACCAATTGGATGAAAAGTTTAATCCAAGTCATGGTGAGACTATAATTTACAGCACATTATTATTTTTCATCAGAATCACTAATAACTAAATAACTAAATCTTCAAGGAGAGGTCTCATTTGTATTAGTATGATTATTAATAAAAAAAACTAAGATGCTTGCCAATTAGATGTTAATACTTCCAAGGTTTTCACATTTATTTTATAAATATTGCAACTAAGAATGTCTTCCCTTCATCTGATCTGATTTGTATGTTATGCAATAATATATATATATATACATATATATATATATATTGACTAGTTTCTTGTGAGCCAAAAGGTTTTGATTTAATTCTCCGGTTAGCGGAATTAGGAGCTTAACTATTTAAATGACAAAATATTCATCAATATACATTTTCTGAAAAGTTTTTTGGTTGCTGTTCAATTATTTTACACGGTTTTCGTTCGGAGCAACCGTTCTCAGCTTACTCGCAAACGGACAAAGGGAATATTTTTTACATTTTATTTTGGATTTATTTTAATTGATTTTGCCATTTGAAATAGTTAATTCTTATTAATATCTGGGGGAGTTAGATCAAAAGTTTTGGGCCACACTCATCCTGTAATAATATTTAAACCTACAATTAACTAGTACACATAATTTATAATTATCGATGTTTTTATTTTTACGATGGGGAATTTTGGAAATGCATTATTTATTTATTTTGTTTTGTTGTTTTTTATTCAATATTTTGGCTATTCTCTAGCCAGTTTTGGGCAATTTCTGGCATACATATATGCATTATCACTGAAAACACTGAAATTGAAAGTATATCGTAGATATTTAAATCGGACTTAATTTATATTCAATGAGAAATATGCATTAAACAATTATTATAATGAGTGTTTCCATAAATGTATTATACCTAACAAGTACTACCACTTCTAACTTATAATTATTTACTTTTCTTACTTAGTATGAGAAAGAATCTGATATACAAATTATTATTTCGGTACAATATTCGTCATTTTTGAGTCAGTTGTTAAAGATGTCACGCATTCGCGAATTTTGTGGTGATTTGGTTGTAACTAAAATGTATCCAATACTGGTATTTAGTATGTAGAATAAAATCTGATTTGCATTGATTAACACGTCAGCAAGTGAGAAATCATTTAACTTTATACTACTATTGTTTAAGACCTACACTTAGAATACTACTTGAACTTATCATCAAGTACTTATAATTTGTATAAAAATTATTCCCTTTGTTGGAAACACCTTTGAAATTTGCTGTGTTATATCAAACGGTACAATAGACTCAAATACATGGTGGAATTACAGTAATTATTTCTTGTTTTTTCCTTTTTATCGATCTAAAACTTTCTTAATGATTTTATATTTTATTAAGTATCCGGGCATAACATTAAACAAAAGATTTCTAGGTTTTTAAATTTTGGCATTTTTTTGTTGGCAACATTAATTTATCGAATAATCATTTTGACGTTTCCTTTGCTGCCAATGTAGGGATTTTTCTCATTTTTATTCAGTCAATTCGCGCCTATTGCAAGACTTTTTAATTAAATTAATTTTGAAAATGACAGGAATTCAATAAATGTTGTTTTTGAAAACGTGTCGGTTTTCATTGAACAATTTCTTGGGCGAGTTTATCGTCGTCAGGTCAGCCGGACGTGAATCTACTCGAAAGCCCGCAGTGACAGGACCGTCACATTTTTGTGGTTCGCGCCTGTCAGAAAATATCCAACATGATTCCATATACGTCCTTTAGCGGGGAAACTGTTATTGAGAAAGGCTCCGAGAAGAAGGAGGTGAAATGTCTCGCTATATCCTCACGTAGCAAAGTTGAAGAAGTTTGTATACGTGAGAAGGGCCAGATGAAGATTTGCGATATTTTCAGAACGTTTATTTATTATAATAATAAAATAATTAAATACAGCAAAATTAAAAATTTTATATACGCCAATTTTTCTTGGACATCTATAATAGTGTATATACAAGAGTTCTTGAATATTACAAAACAAAATAAACACTAAAAAATAAGGTAAACTAATAAAAAAGTATTAAAATTAAATTAATTAAATTACTCAATTCTTATAATTTAATTTAATGCTATAACAAAATTTAATTAATAAAAAGAACAATTTCACCCAATTATTTTCATTAATTAATCAACACTTGTTTATTATATTAAGCTTTGAAATTTAAGTTTAAAATTTTAAACAGAAGCCTGGTAATTTATTTTGTATATTTAAATTGAAAAAATTGATTTTTGATCGTGATGATTTATTTACCCTTACGGCCATTACTTAGATTTTGTTGAAAAATATTTTCGCCATATCTCTTGAGGGTGCAAGGAGAGCAGTAAATTCGCAAAAAAGAAGCGAAGTTTTATCGATTTGGATTTAGGTGTATGCCGGAAGTAGTAGATGTAGATATTAAAAAGAACAGGCGATGAAAACATCCTTGTCGACACCTCGATTTGTGTTTAAGCTTGACTGAACTTACTCTGTGTATTACTAGTACGATGCCACCCTAGTACGAAGTTTTTGAAGTTCGCAGTTATTAATAAGGAGGATGAAATATTTTAAGAGAATGTTAACTGAAAATTTCACTAAAATGTCACAAACCTTTTGACTTTTGAGACATCAATCTAATGATTACAAACAGAAATTTTCGAACATGAAAGACACGTTTAAAGTTATTTCCTAAATGGCTAATTACGATGAAATATCAATATTCTCGCTCGTAAAAGCGAATAAATTTTAATATTGAAAACAGCTGGAATACGGAAATCGTCCATTACAGTTTGACTGAGATAACCCTTCATTTTTCTCCCTCTTTTGAAAATTGTGTTTTGAATTGGCTTAGCTATGATTTATTTTTATTTAGTTTTAGACAGGGTGGAAAAAGAAATGAAGAGTGTTTTGTGAGGAAAGTAGTGTTGACATTTTGCATATTGCTGTCAGAAATCCATATAATTAATGTACTATTATTAATTGAAAATGAAAAAATTAATTAATATCTTTACAAGGGGATGGGCAATTGTATTGAAAAAAAAATCGTCATGAATTTTCTATCCATCACACTTAATTTTTTCATTGTTTGTTTTAAATTAAATTCTGTGTCACAGGAAAAAATTTATAATTTTATGCTACTCTATTCATAAAGGGAGTAGAAAAAAAATCGATGCGATTTTCTCGCTTTGATTAAAAGATGGCTAAAATAAAAAAAAATTAAAAATAAACAAAGGAATTGTTTAGTTTAAAACGAGATATTCAACAAAGAGAATTGGTGTATTTTTAGTTGTCCAATGTATTTTCCAATGGTTAATTAAGGAAAATATACCAAATCAATTCACTTAAGGTTTCACATTAAAAAACAACAACCAAACTGTTAGTAAAAAATTACATTTATATTTAAAATAAAAAATTTCAATTAACTTCGTTGTTTAGAAAATTTTCGTTTAATTCGGACTTTTCCGATTATTGTAGTTCAGGTTATCGTAGATTTTTTTATCGTGTTAGAGTTTTTCGGTTTCTCGCCATCTTCATTGTTGGGTCTAATTTACTAGTACTAAATTATAAACATTTTATATTATTCACCACATCGTTACATCGGTTAATTACTAAAACAGTCTTTTTTTATTAAAAAAATTTACATGAAGCCATAAAAGCACGATATTAAGAGCCATTGGGGAATCGAAAGGGCTAACAGTGTTTTGAAAATAAATGGTAATAACGTTTGTGCCGGTATTCCTCTTAGGGACGTGTCTGGGCTTTATCGTTACAAAAGGAAAGAGTTGTTGTAGGTAATTGTGCATATAATACATTCCGGGGATCTTGCGGTTGGTGAGGAAATAAGCCCCTTCCACCCTCAGCAACGGCTTTCTCTACATCCCGTATGTAAAATTCATGAAACCTCGATCAGGGCCTCCCTCGTTCAGCTCGCCCCGGGTTTAATAACAACTTGGATTTATGGAGAAATTGTATTTTTCCCTCCTCCACGTTTGCCTTAAGCTTTTATGAACCTTGGGATGTTTAACATCTCAGCTTTCCTGCATATATATTCATATAATATATTAGAAGTATTGTAATAACACATCTGGTGACGTTGTGGACGGAGAAACCTATTTTAAAAATCAAATAAGCCAACATAAGAACCATCTTGAGCCTAGGTTTCTTTTAAATCTATTTTAATTTTACTACTGCTATTGAAGAGGACCGGAACAACTATAACTACATTTTTTATAGGCTAAAAGAATATTCTATTTCCTGGATAATATGATAAACTGAAGAACCATAAGACCGAAGTGATGGTAAACCTAGGCTAGTATGCTACAGTTTTCCAGTCTGAAATCGTAGGGATTGAACAATATGCCCGAAAAATAAAAACGCAAGGAATACATTTCCGTAAAAAAAGCAGCTCTGACGGCCAAACAGCTCTCAGGCCTCATGAAAGGCAAAGGCAAAAAATGTTTGGAAATGCATGGAAACCCTGAAGGAAGTGACACTCATGACCTGACCATGGCACAGGTCACTAGAAATTCGGGGCCTAGAAAATGTAGACATATTGACTAAAAAGGGGGTCAACATGGACTCTATTGGTGCAGAACCCTTCTGCGGCCCAGCAGCCTGCCACAAAAGAAGATACATCCTAGAATGAGTCTTTAATGAGTCCAAAACCTGGTAGAACGATACCACATGTAGGAGGCACGCGAAGAGATTCATAAAGGAACCATCCGCAACACATACAAAAGAATAATTGATAGGTAACTAACTACAACCGAACTTCGATACTGGTTGGACTCCTGACAGGGCATTGCCACCTAAGAAAGCACATGCACCGCATAGGAGTACAGGCAGAAGAAACACTGTGCAGATACTGCAAGGAAGAGGAGGAGACCGCAGAAAATTTGTATGTTTCTGCGAAGGTCTATGTAGGTGCAGGTTCTTGCAACTATGATAAGAAAAACCACAAGCAAGATCTTACAACAAGGAACCGTTGGCAGCTGGGGAGGCTGGTTAAAAGCTTGAAGTTGGTCAGTGAATTATAATTAACAGAGGAGCATAATAGATCTATTTAGGTCGAGGTGCAGTAGGCATTGTGACCGCTTCTTTTATCCCTATCCCTTTTCGGTATAATATGGTCAAAGAATTTTTAAAATTGGATCACTAGAGGATAGTTAAAAAATTATTTAATTAAGAGTGAGCTCCTCTTCCTATAAAAGCCGGCCACTAACGCTTTACCCACCTATTTTCACAATATTAGAGTGGGGAAAATACCAAGAAAAGACCCAAAACCATGCAAACAGGTTCACAATTTGGCAGAATTGTCTTTCCGAAACGTTATCGTAGTAGAATTGATGGAAAATACGAAATAACAAAAACATCACTTTTGGTAGTTCGGTCCACCACCCCCATGCACCCTGAAAAGTAGTTTTGATACAAAAGGGACAATATCTGCCAACCCCTTTACGATGTACGTTTCAAATTTTTTATGCGGTAACACAAAAGGTATTTAAACACTTCTATCAAAGCTTTTCGAAAATAACCATTTCATTTGCAGAAATAAATTCTCAAACATTAGAAAAATGCGTGGAAACCTTTCTGATGTAGATTTTTATCAAACAAATAATTTCAAAAACGCTCGTGTTAAACTTGAGGGTAATAATAAAAAAATATGTGTATCAAATTCATCAAAAATGATGCAGTAGGTACTGAGACATACCCCTTTTAGGTTACCCCTTTCACTCTCCACCAAGCATGTAAATACTACCCCGGGTCCCCTGAAGACGTGCTACTCATTTTCGGCGTTATCATCGTTGACAAAGTAAATTAATAAAAATATGCCGCATCCTAAAGTACTGACTGATCAAGGAGGGAAGCATTCTGGGTATACATACGCTTCATGGATTAGCTAATTCGCTTCAACCCATCGAATAACTAATTATTACCACCTAAGAAGCCTTGCCCATTCATTAAACAGGACCGTGCTGTAACAGTTTGTAGAAAGAATAATACAACTAAAATAAAGGAACCACATGGTCTTCAAATTTATAAAGTTTTAGAGATCCTATATATTAAGTTGGCTTTGTTAAATTACCAAATAACTTTTTTAGAATATGATGTAAAAAAAAATAATGTTCCCACAAAAAACTCACAATTCATTAAAAAATATGAAAATATTAAAATACAAAATGAAAATTCCTATAAAATTTTTGCAAAGGTTAATATACGTTTTGGCTTAAAGTTATGTAAATAAAAGATTGCCATATTAAATTCCAAAAATAACAAAAACATAGTTACACAAAATATATTATTTTTCTGTGATTTGCATGATTAATTGCTTATATGTATTGTTGCTTGATGCTACTTATGTAAAGAATTGTAAGAATGAAAAATTAAGATAAATAATAAAAAATTGAAAATACGTATAAAAAATAAGTTAATAAAATGTTAAATGCAATTTCTTAGTTATAACAATTGATATAAAAATAATTTTCCTAAATTAATAATTAATAAAATCCAAGTACAATTATCGCTATATATAAAATTTTATCACCAAGTCCTATAACGTTTAAAATGTTACTAATATCAGCAATCATTAAAGAAATAAAAACATTTTTTGATCCCACCAATCAATATAATTAAGAACTTAAAAAAGTTCTTAAGAAAAAAGCGATCAATTACATCCTCATTTTATACCTGTGTTAGTCTAAAGTAATAAGGACTTTGTAAAATATTTTATACTTGAATTTTGCTATTTGCAGAAAAAACTAAACTTTAAAAAAAAAGTCTTACTCTATGTTCTAATCGTTGTACAAATCGATAAAGCCACCTGCTCGTAATTTTCATCGAGGAATAATTTGTTAAAAAAAAATTATGTAACAAGTAGCACATAAGTAAAAAAGACCCCACGAATAAAATACAAAAATATAATAAAATGTTATGCTAACAAAATATCGGAGAAGCATGGGAAAAGAGGACTCCTTTCATATTTGTATGGCAAACATTACTTAAAATTTTGAACCTATTTATGTTTAAACAATACTTATTTTACGTTTGATAGAAAATCTACGAACAGCTTGTAACACTCTCTAGGTTAGAAACAGTATTTACAAATGTATTTGAAAATCATATAACTCTACAAATTGTGTGATTTGTGTTCAGTGTAATAGTTTAATTATCTAAAACAAAAGGAAAATAATTTATGCTATTTTACAGTAACAAGCTGTAAATTTCTCAAAAATGATTAAGAATATTGCTAATTCTGTATATTTAATCTCTCTCTAGCCTTTTTATTTAATTTTTTATATAAATTGCATTAAAATTTATTAGGAATTATTATGTTTTTAGTGAAGGAAAATTTAATAAAGGGATTTTGAAAAATGACAAAATAAAATGTTTTAATTCCATAATTCTGTTTATTGGACACAATAATTTAAAAAAAATATTACTGAGTATAAGTTCTCTGTTAGCAAAAACATCTGTCTACCTGTTAGACATGCTGTTAATATGGTTGTCACTAATTTCATTAGGAATTTCACTCTAAGGAACTTGCAACGTTGCACTCAGTTGTCGCAGGTCAACTGCGGTGCTGGGGGGGGGGGTAATCGAAAAGCCTGTTCTGCAACGCATGTTTTCAGTGGGATTGAGGTCTGGAGACAATGGGGAAGGAGCAGATGGAAAATTCCCAGGTTTTCTAAACATTCTTAAGGAGAATACAACTGAATTAAAACGAAGAAAAAACGAGAAAAGCTTTTTTTTTTTTTTACAAAATGAGTTATCTCCATGTTTACTATTCTTAAGTAAATCTGTTATTAAAAATCAGGATTAACATTTGTTTGTTTTTGGCTTGTATTTTCTAGATGGTTTTATTCTTATCTAATCTATTCTAATATATATATATAAGTCTAACCAATCTATTATTTAGGTATTTATTTATTAACATTGCTATTGTTTATTTACTAGTTAGCTAGTTAGGTCATTGCACGTGTTGAGTGTGAAAAAGTAACTGTAATATGTGTTAAATCACAATAGAATTTAAAAAATCAATCGTGGGCCTCTTGGACCGTGAAAAAATGTTATCGTTAAGTAAGATTGTAAACTACAGCGGTAATGAGATATTTGATTTAGTTTTAATTTCTAATTTGATTCATTGGATTTTATTATTGTTTCTAGTTGCCTGTTGAGGGGGCAGGGTATAGCCTCAAAGTGCTTAACAACAAACATACAACAAAACATTTGAATTACTCCATTAAAACCTAAAATAAAGAAAACTATCCAACAAAAAATAGCTTGAGAATAATACGACATAAATTAAATTCAATAAACTTTAAGTCTAATACATGTTGGACTTCAGTTTATTAAAAGAAAATAACAAACCACTGATATTCTTTTAATTATTTTAGACCCGTTAATTTTGGGTAATCGGATGATGCATGTTTTTAAATTTTCAAAAGGAGCGTTGCGTTTTATAGTTAGTGTAATCCGTTTAGAAGATGTTTGAACTTTTTTCTCATATTACCCTCTTAAATGTTAATGTCTTAAAATAACAGGAATTCTTTCTAATTCAGCGTTATGATGGAATAAGTTATGACACGCTTTCGTGGTTTGAAAAAGTTCTTACAAAGTTCATACATATTTTTATTAAAAGGTAAATATTCAAGGAATTTTAAGAAAACCCATTTGAAAGAAGTTCAGAAAATTAAAATAGGCGGAATATTTGTTTCATTTTTTTAACTAGCGCAGATGAGAAGAGATTACGTGTAATACATAATATGCAATCTTCTTAACAGCTTAACACTATATTTTTCATTTCTCCTAGTTGAATACTTATTCTTACGACTTAAATCATTACTCTTATGTTTGATGAAGAAAAGTTGTTAACATAAAAAATAAGAAAATAATTTAATGATAAAAATCAAGAATGATTACTTATGCGACTACTGACGTCTCTAGTTTTATTTTCTTGAGGGAACACGTTTTATTGTATTTAGTACTTCCTAGACATACGGCCTTGGGTTTCCTCTGGTCAATACAGAAAGCGATTGTATTTATAAGGTTGGTGATGGAATTTTAGTATCCTTTCGACCTTCATTTTAGTTATATAGTATGTTTAAATGGTGTAAACGGAATATCTAGGCCACCACTCTACTCGCGTCTAGATTTAAGAACTACTTCTTCTGATAGGTGAAATGAAGTAGCTGTTTATAAAATCAAAATCCTAACTTCGGCGGTAGAACGGACAAGACCGATGCCTGATCGCTGGACCGTTAAAACAAAAAGGCTATGTTTTGATTACATAATTCATTTAACGTAAATAATCAAACTTTATTTTGGAAATATACAGAGTACTACTTTTTTTTAGTGTTTTCTATTAATGCGTCGAAACCTGTGCCATAAACGTATTTAAGCTGGTGGTTTATTTTTCCTTGTACCACTTTTTTCCAATTTTTTAATCGGGTTGGAAATATTAACCACCAGCTCATTTGAGCGGAAGGTTTATTTTTTTCATGGACCACTTATATTTTCTAGTTCTAGTCTTCTGGTCATTGTTATCAATTAATTACCAACCTATTGTAATAATTATTCTTTGCTTCTAAGATTTTTGGTTGAGATGAAAATTTAGTGCCACGAGCGGGATTGGAACCCACGACCTTCGGCTCAATACGCTACTGCTGTAACCACTTGTGAGCTATTGTGACTTCGATCGCCTCGGACACCTGCTTCTCATCTAAAACTGCAACCGTTCGAATTTTTCCTTCTTTTTTTGCCATTTTACAGGCAGAAGGTCGTGGGTTCGAATCCCTCTCGTGGCACTAAATTTTCATCTCAATAAATAACTTTAGATAAAAAAATAATTAATTGTAATAATTAATACGGTCTATTACGACTACTAAAAAAATGTAAGCTGTTGTAATTATTTTTTGATTATTGGCTCAACTGGTTTCATCTTTTAAAGTAAGACTGTGTAGTTAAAAAGCCATTGTTTTGTCGAAACATTCGAAGGCCACTCTATAAACTTGTGTTTTGTTTGTTCAATCAATTTTTACATAACGACTCGCAACAAGCTTTAAAAAACGATAAACTACCAAATTTAAATGAAATATTTCCAGAATATAATAGCATAAATCATATATTTATAGATAAAGAAACAATTGATTGTTTGAACAATTATAAAACTGTGGGATGTTAAAATTCCCACCGTTTATGAGAAAAGGGGTCTGGGAAACAAGCGTGAATACACAACGGTCTTGATGGTTTAGCGTTATCGGAGCGCCGCACTATTGCACAACAACACCATTTTCATTAAATTCACAGAGTGGTGAGCATAGATGGTTTCGTTGATTGGCGAAGGATAATCTCCTTCTCTCCCTTTTCCCCTGTTCCACAACCCAACATATTGACCAATTTTCTACTTTTTTTTCCCTATCGGGGAATGGTTGAACGACCCCGTGTGACCTAGTCGATTATAAACGCCAGTGACAAATTTTAGCCGCTCAGGGAGAAGAGGGGTAAATCCCATTGCAATTGTTTTATTGCTGGAAACGAAAATTTGTTACGTATCCGTTTCAATTAAACCAACAAACGGCGCAGGTGCAGGGCCGATCCCGGTTATATTTCTATAAATGTGGCTTCCAAAAATAATCGTCGGTTATGTAAATTATATATTTTTAGGTATACGCAACAATTACTACAGTAATGACCAGGAAATTTTATTAAATGATTTAAAGATTATTAGCTTTTCGTACGTTCTCACATTTATGAAAAGCTTGATAAAATATTTGTAGTCTTCTTGCGCTTACATCGTTTTTGTGAATTTTTGCAGACATTTTGTTCATAACCGCAATATATGGAATTCTGCTCGGAATGTTTAGCGGAATGGACTATAACAGTCTATTTTACTGTTGATTTATTCCAGCTTTGAAACTTTCTAAGTAATAAGAACTACCGGAAAATTCTTTCAATGAATACTTCTTGTTGTCAGATGTTATTAATAATTATTACCTTGAAATTGAATTAGAAATGTGTCACCGGAAGAAGTCCTTTTTGATCTAATGATGACAAAGCAAGGCCACACCCAGCTATGACTATTTTTACTACTTTCAACGCAATTCAATTCAAAGTACGGAATGATCAAGCGTGCAGGCCTGATTTAAGCTCTATTGAATATCTTTGGGAGTAATCAAAGAGAGTTAAATGTCACTCAACGATGTCAGAATATTTGCAAGGATCTAACATGATTCTGATGGAGGATTATGGAAATATTCTACAGAACCATCTCATAATCAATCAAATCTCATAAAGTTGTATATAACCTGATATATAATCGTTTTCATGGCTATATTTCTATTAAAAGTTGTTTAGTGCCGTTTATTATAAAGAACTATTTTCCTAAACCTTCATGTTAAATAAAACAAAATGGAAGTTTCTACGTAAGTATTTTTGAGTAACAACATTCCACATATTGGGCACTTGTAGTAAAGGAATCGAAAGAAAGCTAGAAATTTATAACGAATAAATAATCTAGAGTTAAGTTGAGTTGGGACTGGTTGTATCATCAAAAATGGAAAAACCGTAATATTTGGAGTGCTACTGAACAGAAGTGTAAATTACTTTTTAGTAAAATTGTAACATTATAAAATGTATACTATTTGTTGAACTGATAGCTTTATTGTATTACTTATAAAAACGGAATGTCGTGCATGGATGAAACACAAATCAGCGAGTACAGACGGACCCCGCTGTGATTGTCAGTGTAGCATTTGTTTATCCAAACCAACTCACATTACTAATTGTATCTAGAAATAAGGGAGACTTTTTTATGTGATGGCGCTTTAATTATTTATATATTTCTTTTACAGAATCTTAGTTAATATTAATGTGCCAATGAATTTTTGAAGAAGCTGCTTGTGTTTGGTTTAAACTTTGATAAAAGTCATACATTATAAGTGAGGTAATTGAGCGTAATAGAATTTCAGAACTTTCTCTCTGGCCAGCTCAGAAGAAAACTACAGGAATTTCATTTTAGAAATTTATAATTTCCCAGGGATAGGTACTTGTTGTCAATATTTACGATGTGAATGATTTATGGTAGGGTAATTTACCCTTTTTGGCGGTTGGCGAAGTTGTAACGCTTCTCGCATAACTTCGACGGTCTTTCCCGCAACTCGGGTGGATATGGTTCTATGCTCTCCAAATGTGGAAGGGGACAGAGTTCTAGGCCTTGACTAATTCAATAAGTAAGTTAGTGGGATAGGTAACGAGAAAAGCCCTGAATTTTTAAACACTCATTATGCGGCGTGGAAAACCACTGAGGTCACTCTGCGACCCGGCTAAGTGCTTAATAATTAAAATCGCCGCAGGTTTTTTTCTGAAACAGGTAAACACATCCAATGAACCATTTCATTAGCCGATTATCGTAAATAAGGATGTTAAAGTTAAATATTAAACCCACACTCGGTTTCATTCGTGCTAACTCATAAACACTTGTCTATACTTATGGTGACTAACTCTAAACCTGGCCAAATCAAATAAATTTAACTTAAATCTAAAATCGTTCTTTACTGTTATCAGCAATGATATTTATTGTTCTAACATGTAAATATAACCTTATTATACATAGTTTACAAATAATAATGTGAAATGTGTTTTTTTCAACGCTTAGTGTGCGTTCACACAAATTTGCTCCAGCGAATATTAGGCTTTTTAAAATATATTTTTAGATGAATCTAATGCATGATCGTTTGCGATGCCTCAAGGCACGTATTTCTAATGAAGAAAAAGTTCAACTCGTTATATAGAAAATCAATTCATAACTTTTTACCTTCTATTGTAAAGATGGGGAGGGAGAGAGAGAGAGAGAGAGAGAGAGAGAGAGAGAGAGAGAGAGACAGAGAGAG